>OW387024.1:49771331-50112654 GCA_936439885.1 Nowickia ferox | reverse complement strand
TATACTTTCACCATATTTTGTATCTACTCGATCTATCTTGTTGATTTCATATATAGTATTTTCTTCCATATTCTTTAAAGGTAAGTATGTAATATTAGAACTTTGAAACAATTTTCTTAAGCTTGCCCTCATTTTTTTTTGCTTTCAACTTTTTACCGTAAGACGAACTTTCAAACTGATTCTTTATATTCAATAATTGATAGTATAAGACGTTTTTAGATATTTCAATAACTTCTTATCAGTTGCGGTTAAGTATACGTGTATGCATACATATACATTTATATATATATATATATATATATATATATATATATATATATATATATATATATATATATATATATATATATATATATATATATATATATATATATGCATATATAAAAAGAGATTCAGTTAAATTAAAAACTTTGATAAATATGTATTGGGGTCAATTTTTAAAAACTGGTGATAAATATTGTACTTGTCATGCACAGTGGAAAACTTTTCAAATAATAAATGCAATAGTTTTGGATATTATAATGCAGGTGTTTCTAACCGCAGAAGGAGGAACTAGAACGCAAATTTTTTCTCTTAATAGAGGACAAGAAATGCCAACAAATATTCCAATATTTCAATTTAGTCACAATCAACATATAAAAATTGAGGTTATTGGTGGTATGATATCACTAGTCGGAACAGTCTATGAGGGTGGTTTTAAAGATATAAATGTATACTCATACAAACCATCATGTGTTTATAGTGAAATAGATGAATATGCAACTAAATCTTATAATGGTAAGACTGGTATCCATTCATTGAATAAAAATCAACAAAAACCTCCCCTCCCCCAGAAAATGGTTAATAATAGTATAGTTAAGAAAGCAGCTGGTGGTGCCAGCGGTGGTGATGACTCATTTCAATATGAAGATTATTAAATTACTATATAAATATAAGAAACAATTCTTATCATCTCATTCAAAAATATATTGCTAACCTAAGAACATATATATTAAAAAGAAAAACTAAAATGAAAAATATTTTTATCATATTGTTTTCATATATCTATATCATACAAGTGTTTTCAGCTTCATTACCTATTGATTTGAGTGAAAATGAACTTAAAAATACAGAATTTGCAATTAAATTACCAAATAATGATACTGTGAGCATACAACTAAATTTCAAACTTTTAAAGTTTACTAATGATTTAAATAAAAACATCGAGTCAACAACAACAACAAAAATAGAATATAAATCAAACGAAGAACAAGAAGACTCCTTACCACCACCATCTATAAATCAACCATTTACTGTCGAACAAGCTATTGAAGCATTTAGGCAAGATTTAGTAAAAAAAGAAAAAAAATATTGCAGGAATAATTGAAAGTTCGGCTCCATTTTATAGACATTTTCAACTTCAATACAAAGATAATATAAAATTGAGAATCCGTTGTACATATGACAGCAATTACTTGAAACGTCGATTAAATATTTCATGTTTCGAATACCGTCAAGTTGAATACGAGAGAATTTTAAGTAATGGTGAAATTGAGACGGTTTCTGAGGATGATACTACATACCGATCCGATATGACATTAATCAACATTCAAGATTATACCCATGATTTGGATATGGAAATATTATAAATTAAGTAATATAATGAAATACATTTACTACTACTTAACATAAAGTTTGTTATTGATGTGTTAAGAACATTTATTTAACATAAATAAAAAATTAAAATAAGAAAAATAATGAATAATCAGTTTTATTCGAAAATTGTACATGACTTCTTGAATGAAGAAAGGTTTTTGTGGTATGAACATGAGATTATTTTGAAGAAATTAAAAGCTCAATTCGATGAATATGCATTTTATAAGAAAAGTAAATCAAAATTTGGATATCATTATAACAATTGTGTGTGGTCCAACGATGAAACAACTTGTGGACCTGATACCTGTAAATGTTCCCTTATCGATAAAAGTTGGGATCAAGCATTATATATAATGAATTTTTATAATAATTTAAAAACATAAACTTTATAAACAGTTCTACAGTCGTCGTTGTGACTTGATTAGTACTAAACAATGTCGGAGGAGAGAATATTAGTTGTAGACGTACAAGGTTTTTATCTCAACAATAAATTCATTGTAAAAGAACTGAGTATTTCAATTGACGACTCACAAGTTCAAACATTTATTATTAAACCACCTTTTCCATATTCATCGTTGACAACAAAAGAAAAATATTCAATTAATTGGCTTTATAATCATCATCATGGATTAAAATGGAAAGATGGTGATTCATCCTTAACAAATATTGTGGAATATTATATTGCGCATGTTAAAGATAAAAATTATATTTATTATGCTAAAGGATTAGAAAAAATTAAGTGGATTCAAAATATTTTTAAGGATAAAATTAATTTTTATAACCTGGATGATTTAAATTGTCCAAATTTAAAAACATTATATCAAAATGATGAATCTGTAAATGTTTGTTGTTATCATAGAAAATATTGTATATGTGCTCAAAAAAATGTAATACTCTTAAGAAAGTTTATTAAATCAAATATTAATAAAGAAAACATAAAATTATAAAAGACATTTTTTCTTTTTTGGATTTATTATTTAACACTTAAATCAGATAGAATAATCATCAAACATCATCAGTTCATTCTGAATACTTGAAATGTCAATAACAATATCTTTAAACGGAAACAAATCAACTCTGGTTGGAGAATATTTTCCTCCAATTGAACTCCCTACAAAATATGTTTGTGGACTTATTGATTTTGTAACATTCAACTCCATACCTAATGTAGATGTTCACAACAATTTGTTTCATATAGGAAATCATATTATTACTATTCCGGTTGGTTCATATGAACTTGAGGATATTGATTTTTTCTTAAACTCAAGCTTAAAAGATATTGATGAATCAATTCATCTAGTAATTGAAGCTAACAATAACACACTTAAAACTGAAATAACCTCATCAATGGATATAGATTTTTCACAACCAAACAGTATAGGAAAGTTGCTCGGATTTAGCAAAAGTAAATTAGAAGTAAATTCAACTGAATATTATAACACTGATCAAAATCTTCAAAATGATAAATCTGTGGAAGTGATGATTGTAGATATTAATCAATTGAATACTACAAGGTTATTTGAATCTGACTTACCTGCACATATTACGAATGTTAATACAATACGCATTGAAAGCAACTTAACAACCGGATCATTTATTAATAATACTTCGAATCATGTTATTCATGAATTTCCTCTTGATGTTCCTCCAGGATATAAAATAAGCGAAAAACCTCGAAATGTTATTTATTTTCCCGTCAACTGTCAGCAAATAAACAACATAACGATTAGAATCTTAAATCAAGACGGTGAACTTATAAATTTTAGAGGAGAAAAAATCACTCTTAGACTCCACTTCAAACCAGAATAATGATAATTTACAATAAAAACGTAATGCAAAGAGGATTGCCATTCAATCCCTCATCAACTCGCATTCGAGAAAGTATAAAAAATAAAAAAAACCCGTTAACATCATATAATATAGAATACTTGAAATCATTAGGATTTAATCTTCAACAATGAATGAAATACTAAATGTCCTTCAAAAACCTATATATGATGAGAGTATTGTAAAAAGGGAATATCATAGTTACTCTCCATATCTAAAATCATTCAACAACAATGATGAAATTCGTATACCAATTCAAAATCAGGATCTCTTTGTCTTACCAAGTGAGAGTATGATTTACATTCATGGTTTTATAGTGAAGAAGGAAGCAAACAAAGAGGTTCCAGCTACAGATGTGAAATTTAAAAACAACTTTGTTTCATATTTGTTCGATGAAATTCGTTATGAAATTAATGGTTTTGAAGTTGATCGTACACGCAAACTTGGAATTTCATCTACCATGAAAAATTTTTTATCATTGAATAAGGCTGAAAGTGCTACACTAAAAAACGCTGGTTGGTGTCTTAAAGAAACTTTTGTTTTAGAAAAAAGTCATTTTAGCTGTTGTATACCTCTGAAAATGTGGATGGGTTTTGCTGAAGATTATAACAAAATACTATTAAATTCGAAACATGAGCTCATTCTTCAACGTTCGACATCCGATGAGAGATCATATTATTCTACAAATACAACTGATCAGTTGAAGTTAACAATTCTGGATATAACATGGAAAATGCCGCATATTCAACTATCAGACTTTGCAAAATTGGAAATGTTTAAGATAATCAACAACAAAAATTCTATACCAATTGCATTTCGTAGTTGGGATTGTCATGTAAATCCTGCACTACCAACGACTACAAAGGTTTTATGGAATGTAAAGCTTTCTCCACAAAACGAAAGACCACGATTTCTTATAATTGGTTTACAAAAAGTGAAAAGTAAAGAACAAGGAAATATATTTGACCATTGTAATATCTCTAATTTAAAAGTATATCTAAACTCAGAGTCATATCCATATGATGATTTACATAATCGTTTCGAAATGGGTCAGTATTCTGTTCTATATAATATGTATACAAAATTTCAACAAGGCTTTTACATGCGAGAACCTGAACCATTGCTGGATGTTAATGATTACAAGTCTTACGCACCGCTTATTGTTGTTGATGTTTCACATCAAAATGAAACTGTTAAAATTGGACCTATTGATGTACGAATTGAATTTGATACTGAAGCAAACAAACCAATTCCAGAAAAAACATCAGCATACTGTTTAGTTATTCATGATCGCTTAATCGAATACTCACCTCTAACAAGTGAAATTAGAAAAATTATTTAATTCTAATATTTCTTTTAAAATTTTTAATAAATGAAAAAACAAAAAAAATGTTTATATATATATATATATATATATAAATAAAACAAGATATTTTTAATTCTTAATCAATGTATTTTATTAAAAAACATTTATAGTTTCTTTTTAGTTTAGCTTCGAAAACAAAAATTTTAAACATAAATGACCACAATTTATTGTATTAAAATTTTGATATCTATCATAATTATAACTTATGTTTTTTCCTAAATATTTTATTAATTGTTTCGGCGGTTGCAAATTACCAAAGCTATCAAAATATTCAATTTGATTGTTGTTTTTCCAGTACGCTACCCAATGTGTGCCAGGTCCCTTTGAAGTATCCAGATTAATTATTCCACATTCTTTTTTAAATGGTTTGCTTGGAAGAGTGTTACACATAAACACACCTCTAAAATTTGGAATATGTTTTGCATATTTTCTCAAGTCTACATCAGAAAGGGCTCTTTTAGGTAGCTTCATTAAAAATTTTGTTGATAAGGCTTCAAATATAATCCAAAACCTTTTTTATATGGTTTTAAGAACATGCCTTTTCCCATCGCAATGGCTTCCATTGTATTATTGTGTCGTTTTGCTTCAGTCAGCTGTTCCTTTCCATTTTTAACTGCATTGATTGCTTTTGTAATACCAGATACACCACCAGCTAAACCACCAAGTGCACCCAGTGCAGCAAATATAGGGGCAAGTGGAAGAAAACCTCCAGATTTTGGTAGCGGTATTATTCGAGGTGTTTTTATTAACGATTTTTTCTTCCCCTTGAAAATATTGTTTACAACTTTTCGTGAAATCTTTATAGCATCTTTCAAGTTTTCACTTTTCTTTATATTCTTTCTTGCACTTTTCAATGCATGTGTAAATAGTTTGTGGGTATTTACTGGAGACGACTTTTTAGTTTTACTAATAACGTTACCCATACCGAATTTTGTTTTTGCTTTCATTGCAGTAGCAACAAACCAAGCGTTTGATTTTTCACTCAAACTACTATCGCTTGCTTTGACCCTTTGCCAAGCCTTTTCAGTTAAGATTCTATCAGCAATATGTCTTTTCTCTAAATCTTTATTGTTTGAGTATGCTATATCGTGCTCTCTGCAAGCAGTATCCAATGGATTGATTCCTTGATCACCTCTAGCTAATCGTTTCTTTAATTTTGTACCAGGTCCGCAAAATTGATAACCGGGTAGATGAAGTTCAATGGGAAGTTTATTAATTATTTTATTTAGAAAACCTTTACCAATGAAAGATGGATGGCGACTGAATAACTTTTTATAAATGATAGGCATATCTATTAATACTTTATCGATTAAAGATTGAAATTAAATTGATTGAAAACAAATAAAAGAGACTGGTTTATATATTATGTTATCATTAGATTTCAGAATGCGTTTTTTTAAACAACATAAAAGGATTGATGTAAAGAATATCGAATCAAAGTTTGATTCATCATCAAATAAAATTCGTCATAGTTCATTACTACCGAATTCTATTCGAGCTCTTATTGTGGGTCCATCAAATTGTGGAAAAACAAATGTGATGATCAGTCTTATTGAAAGTCCTCATGGATTGAAATTTAAAAATATTTACTTATATTCAAAGTCAACACAACAACCGAAATATAAGTACTTAGAAAGTCTAATTAAACCCATTAAGGAGTTAAATTTTTCATCATTTTCCAATAATAATGATGTTCTATCCCCAGACGAAGTTAAACCGAATTCAATATTTATATTCGATGATATAGCTTGTGAGAAACAAAATCATGTACGTGCCTACTTCTGTATGGGTCGTCATAAAGACATTGATAGTTTTTATTTATGTCAAACTTATACACGTATACCAAAACACTTGATTCGCGATAATGCAAATATGATTATAATTTTTAAACAGGATGAAATGAATATTAAGCATATTTACAATGATCATGTTGGTTCTGATATGACTTTAAAAACATTTCATGAGTTATGTGCCGAGTGTTGGAAAGAAAAATATGGTTTTCTAGTTATTAACAAAGATGATCCTATGAATAATGGTCGATATAGAAAAGGCTTCGATATATTTATAAATCTATAAAAGAAATATTACAGATATTTTTAAATCAGTACAAGATTAATTATTAAACTAACAGCTTCTCAACTATTAAACTGCTAACTGCTAAATTGCTATACTGCTATACTGCTAAACTGCTAAACTGCTAAACTGATCTGTTTTGAATCTGTTTCTAATTCAACCTATAAATATGAACACAAATCTAGTTAATAATCTTATTAAAACTCGAAATATTTTAAAAAAGAAATATAAGAATATTTTGCTTGGAGAAATTGCAAATGATGAATTGTTGGAAAAGACATTGAAACCAATATCAAAACCATTAAAAGAATTAGTTCAATCAACTAATAATAATAATAATAATAATAATAATAATAATAATAATAACACCATTATAAAACATGAAAAATATCCGGATGGCTCTTTTAAACATGATCTTGAGAATAATAAAGTTGCCTTCAGTACACCATATAAAAAGAGTAAGCTTGATTATAACACGTTTTCTTCAAGCTCTAATAACAAGAAAATCGAGAAAAGTTCAAACACGTTTCAATCATTTGATGATGAAAATTATCATGATGATGACCATGATGATGATGATGATGATAATAATGATAATGTTGATAATGAGGATGATAACAATGATGATGATAACACCATTGCAATACATCCCAATCAAAGTATTCAATATAATTTATCAAAAGTTAACTTAAATATATATGATAAAACCTATGGTCCTCATAAGGATAAAAATCAAATATGGAGACTGGGTAATGAACCCATCGCTTTCAATTCAACCAATATTACTGTAGGTAATTTAAAATGGCCCTTCACATCAGGCTTATATGAATTGTTAGTTTATAAGAAACCAATCAGTTATAATAAAACAGATTTAAATAATTATAAACAAATATTGGAGATGACTAATGTCCATAAACGAAATAACAGTATTAATGGCCAGATTAAAGGAAATCGTTCAATTAAATATACAACGATTATTAAAAACCTATTTAAACAACAGAAAATTCATGAGGGAAAAGGTTTAATGAAATTGAATAGAAAAAAGCATAATTATGTTTATTGGGATGATCCTAATGAATTGGTTGATAGATTGCGTCTTTTGATTTCATCAACAACAGCTGGTCACTCAAATCATAATAATGAAATTGTATCAATTATTGAGGAATTGAGAGAAGCAAAAATTATTATATAAATAGACTTAAAAATGTACAAACAATTCATATTCATAAAATGCCTATCGATAAGTTTGGACATTATATTGAAAGATCTGTAAGATACCAAAATCAACATTTCAAGATTCATTTGGATAGTGATCGTAATTTCAACTTTAACTTGCGGAGAATAAAAAATATTGCTAGTCCTGTATTGGAAAACGATGCCGTAAACAAAATTTACATGAAAACTTATTTAAGTGAAATAAAGAAACAACTGGATACAATGTATATGGAGAGAATTAAGGGAATGGAGGATCGTTTTAACGAAATAATACAACAACAAAACGTGTTGACTACAGAAAAATTTGATAATGTAGAAACACGTTTAAGTAAATTAATACATGATCAAAGTATAATACTAAATAATCTCAATCAATCACTAAATGAAATGAAATCATTATTTAATCACAAAATTGATTCAGTTGAAGAACGTCTAAATGAAAAAACGAAGCTCATTACAAAGCATTTAAAGATAGATATATAAATCGTTTTTGATTTAAATTCAATATCAACAGCATTTAAATTGATGTAATCTGTAAGATAGACGTTAGAAATGGAGCGACAAGAAGTGGTTCAGGAGCTTCATAAGCAAGCACGTAGAAATTTCATTCGACGTCGAGTGGTGGTCAAGGGAATTGATGATCTTTGGCAAGCAGATCTTGTTGAAATGGGTGCTTACTCAAAATATAACAAAGGCTATAGATTTATTTTAACAGTTATAGATACATTTTCAAAGTTTGCTTGGGCTGTACCTGTAAAATCTAAAAGTAGTGAAGATATAACCAATGCTATGCAATCTATTTTTTCGCTAAAGAGAATTCCAAAAAACTTGCAAACCGATAATGGTAAAGAGTTCTATAATAAAATATTTCAAAACTTGATGAAAAAACATAATATCAACCACTATTCTACATATAGTATCATGAAAGCGTCTATTGTAGAACGATTTAATAGAACTCTAAAAGGAATGATGTGGAAAAATTTTAGTTTACAAGGAAATTATCAATGGATACATATATGCAAGGATTTAATTAATCAATATAATAATAAAAAGCATAGAACAATTGGAATGACACCAAAGTCTGTTAACGCAGAAAATGAAAGTTCTATACTAAAACAAGTCTATAATCATCCCAAAATATATAAATCTGGTAAACTAAAAGTTGGAGATCACGTTCGAATTAGCAAATATAAACATATTTTTTCAAAAGGATATACTCCAAACTGGACAACTGAAATTTTTAAAATTCGTACTTTACAGAACACAAACCCCATTACCTATTTATTGGAAGACTATCAAAGGAATCCGATTGTTGGTGGATTCTATGAACATGAACTATTAAAGACACATTTTCCAAATACATACTTGATTGAAAAGGTTATCAAAACTAAGGGACACCAGGCGTACGTAAAATGGTTGGGATTTTCCAATCAACATAATTCTTGGATCAATAAAGATGAACTTCAATAATATTATATATATATATACTTCAATATGAGATTTATTTTTATTATATTATAAAATTCTCAAAAAATAAAATAATATCTAAAAAAGTTTTGTTTTGATTTTTTTTTTCTGAACGATTAAATTTTATATCAACTTAGTTGAGTAAGGTTAAGAACAAGCACGATTAAATTTTATTAACACAAAAACAAATTGTGGTTACTTGTGTTTAAAATTTCTATTCAATAGATGACTATAGTTTAAAATAAAAACAAACTAAAATATTTTAATGATATTCTTTATTTATTTATTTATTTATTGTTTTTTCACGTTATATATATATTCACTTATAATCTAAAATCACTTAATACTATTGTACAATATTATCACTTGAAGATGATGTTAATACATTTTCATTGGGATATGATGATGATGATGATGATGATGATGATGATGGTTGTTGACTATTTATTGCATAATGTCCCCATGCATATGTATTAATACTATTATCTCTAATAAATCGCTTATCATCTAAATAACTTAATGCTAATTTACTAATGTGTTGAGTATATATTTCATGAATCTTTGATCTAAATACATACATAGAATCATAGTACATTTTTTTTTCAAATAAACATTTTCTAAAGTCATTAATGTTTAATCTAGCTGTTACACTACTCTTAACACCTTTAATTTTCTTAATTTCTTGATCTACCTTATCTATTTTTAAAGAATACATTTTAGCACGTAAACCAATGAACTCTCTAATTATTTTTCCATTACATTCATCCTTCATCATGCCCAAAACCTTTTTATTTATCAGTGGAAAATGATAGACATTTTCTTTTGGATATGCAGATGTATCGAAATGTATTGGGAGATCATTTCGAATATCATCGTATATGTCATTTGTTGTGACATCATAAATAAATGAATCCGTATCCATATAGCAGAGATTAATATTTTCAAAGTATTTTGGTTTCATATACTCGTAATGGAAATTATACATTTTCCATTTCGATAGTTCTAAAACAGAAAAACCTATATAAATAGGTTTGTTGTATTCCGTTCGTACTCTTTTCATTTCAATGACAACCATTTCATCGTGAATTTTGAGACAACTGTGGAAGTTGGGTTTAGCAATAAGAGATCTAGCTCCTAATCGCTTACCTCTATTTTCCCATTCACATACTATTTTAACATCTTTTCTCTTGTCAACATTTTCCATAGTCTTCCCATATACAGCATTATTGAGCAATTTAAAAAAGTTTTGTTCAAATGTGTTTTTAGCCAATGTTCTGTGATAGTTATTTTCATCAATATATTTTTTCAACCAATTAGATTGCTTAAATTTAAGAATCCTATGAATTTTTCTCAGAATTAAACCATTTCGAATGCATTGTTGCAGATTGCGATAGTGTATTATATAATTGCTTTTATTGTTTAAATCTGTTACTAATTTTCTTTGCTTCATGCTTTCAGTTTTCTTGTTTTCTGCACAAAATGGAAAATCGTTATGGTAATCATGCAATGCGGTTGGATAGTCCAAATCTACCTCTAAGATGTAACCAAATTCGGAATCTTCTGCTATAATGTTTACATTAAAGTCTTCGCAGTTTTCAACCCATTCGAAATTTTTAAAGGGAAGATATTGTGACATTGCGTATCCATATAAGTTATTCACATCAAAATACATTATATAATTTTGATTCTCTTTTGTATAATTATAATCAGTAATATATTTATTGTTGGCTATCGCATGCCGTTTACTACATTGTACAATACCCCCCCTAATACCTCGTGCAACGAAATTGTACATGTTAATATCGGTCAACAATTCCAATTCTATTTCAGTTGTTTTTAACATAGCATCCCAGGACAATCCTGGGGTAGTATAATATTGACAAGGATCTAAATTATAAATGGTTTTACAAACTTTACGGAAATTTTCGAAAACATCACACAGCAGCATAACATCTACTTTCAAATATAATAGAAGATAATCTAAGAGTGTGTTGCATTTAAACGTATTCCAAACTTTTTCAGCATGTTCATAATCATCCTCACTGCACAACTCATTCGTAAGTTTATTATAAAAGCATGAGCGGGGTGGTAGCTCTGTCTCTTCAAGACGAATCTCTGAATCTAGATAGTCATAGGGAAAAACACCTTTGCGTTTCATTAAACCGAATTCATTTGGTGTAGGGAAAATAGATCTTACGGTCGTCAGATCATCATCAGATAAGTATCCTGTCAGTTTTTCTAAACTTGATTGCATAAACCGACAAGAATCTAGAAAACGCAGTTCAATAGTACTTCTTTCATCGACGGCAATTCTTTTCGATATCGATATATATAACTCTTTGTTTATAGGAATTATATTTATATCGCCAAAATGACAGTCATATGACGAAAGATTGTGAAAAAATATGGGGATGAATTTTGCAATTTGATATTCTAGATTGCAACTGACATGTGCCGGTCCTCTATATTCGCCGGTTAAGTGACAATGATCAGCTACCCGATCTACAGCAGATAAAAACTTTGTACAAATGTGACATATTCTATCCTCTTTTTGTTTTAGTTGTTGAAGGGATGTTAGGATTGTCATTGGTTTTACTATACTTAAATAATTATGATATATATCTAGACAATCCTTGACTAAATTTGAAAAAAAGTGACTTGATGGGTTATCCCCACTATAAATTCTAAATATATCTAACGCACTATTATAGGAACATTTTATATAATAGCTATAAGCAACTGGATTGTGCCTTTGTGTGGACCTTACATTTACTGAATTTTGAATATCAATTGATTGTAAAATACACTCAAAATCCGCATAAACTACAAAAGGCACATCCATTTGCTTTTTATAGTTTTTAAAACTCACAATATTGTTGACTAGGGTCGGTAGTCTAGTTATAATTTTATTACACTCTTCTTTGTGTTTTAATAGTAAAGATTCCGATTGAAAATGAGTTAAACATGTATTGCATAAATACAAACATCTTCGATGTCTTGTCAGTTGGCTCCTTATTAATCTAAAATTAAAAAGTTAAAAAAACTATTATTATTAAGTGCGAAATGTAAAAATTTTAAGTTGAGATATACCTTGAAATATTTTTAATCCATACGTAGTGAAATTTCACACCATCTTCCAATAATAACAAGTTAATGTGTCTATCCTTTTCTTTTGAAGTAGAATAGTAGGGTCCGATTATATCATCCTTATCATCCAAACCAAATACATTCACACTAATTTCTGGATTGTTGATTTCAAAGATCTTAATTTTATGTGTTGATAGCGGAAAGTTTAGACTTTTAAAATTTATAACAATATTGTTTTCCAACGTTATAATGTCATCTTCAATATTTATAACTTTATAGGATGTGCATCGATTTGAATGATCATCGACTGGAAATAAGGCTGATATTATGGCCCACTTGAAACAATATTCATCATTATTTTGGACATTGATACATGCATGTTTTCTCTGTATTGCCGATGTTAGAGCAATATACGATGATCCCTTCATGCATTTATATTGATTAATGTTTATTTCTAAACGCAATATTTCTGTTAATGCCCATCCGCTATCACGCTCTTGAAATTCACTCATCTTTCTCACAATCTCTTCACAGTGTGCATTATAAATATTGCTAGACTCTTCTACCGTTGACGATGAGCAGTTTATTACAGTCATTTTGCTTTGATGTGACTTTATTTCAATGGTACACGATTCTTCTTCTTCCTTAACCAACATGTATTCACAAAATATTTCAAGATTAAATTTTATGCTAATAAATTTTTGTGTCATATTCCGTAACAGTTCAACCACTTTATATTTTATACCCGATAAAAAATTCTCTGGTATTAGATCCGATTTGTTATTGTTCTTAATTAAATATGTTATAATGCGATTGTTAAATACTGATTTGTCATATACTATTTCATCAATGTCACTATCATCATTAGATTTCTTAGCACAATTAATTTTGTGTTTATTTGTTCTTACATGATAGCACCAATTGGATTTAGCAACATATTGATTACAATCGAGACAATTAATATTATTACTTTCTCCTTCTCCAGTCTTAGAATGTTGTAGAAGATGAAGCTTGTAACTCGACTGATCTGAGAAATATCTGCTACATGGAATACATTTAATCGAAGACGATGGTTCTTCGTGATGTAGTCGATAATGTCTTCTTAATGATGAATTCAGCTTGTATGCTTTTGCACAAATATCACAAATAAATTTGCCACCCATTTTAATTTAATTTATTTTATTAATTTTTTTATTATTTTTTTTTTTTGTTAATAAATAACAAAAAGTATAATCACACCTTAGAGTTTAGTACAACAATGAATATATTTTATTAATTTGATTTTATTTTATTACCCACACACTTAATTAAATAATGTGGTTAACATTTTATACTGATATCAAATACGAATAGTATTAGGAATGTTATTATATACCGCAGTAAATAAATTTTATTTATTAAATACTAGTGTTTTGTTTTTAAATAATGTGGTTAACATTTTATACTGATAACAAATACGAGTAGTATTAGGGAGATTAATATATACCGCAGTAAATGAATTTTATTTATTAAATACTAGCAAAAAATCACAGACTTTCGTAAACCGCCCTAATGTAGTCTAATTCATATTGTATTAACCCTCTAACGAACACATTAAATGTTACGACTTCACTTCAACAAAAATAACATCCACCACGACTTCACTTTAAGCAAAACCGAACACGCTGTCGCCTCATACACTTTAAGCAAAACCGAACACGCTGCCGCCTCATAACACAAAATATCATAGAGTCGAATTTAACCCCAACGACCGTTAAAGGGTTAAGGTATGCACATTTTTTTTTTTTCCTTTGCACGGTGGCAACACTGACCAACACCCGACCCACATCCACTAAATTTCATGGGTGGCAACACTGGTCGGCATGAGCCAACATTTTGTATGGAAAAAGTGGTCCAGAGGGAACGTAAACATACTACTCTTGTGAATTCTTTCAATATTTCTAGAACTATTTATGAATTCTTTGAGAGTTCTGTTATAGGTTTAAATGTATCTTTTCTAGCCCACATGTATCTATTTCACCAGTTTTTATACTACGAAGCTTTTTCTTCAAGACATTTCTTGTCAACACCAACTGTTTTAAAATTTTCTCATCCATGTTTAGCAAATAAGAGGTATCAGCTATTAGATCAGGTATCAGCTATCAGATCAGGTTATCAGGTAGCTGGTCTGGTTTTCAGATCAGCTTATCAGGACCTAGTCTGATTTTCAGATCAGCTTATCAGGACCTGATCTGATTTTCAGATCAAACTTTCAGAAGGAACAATATTTGATGATATCATCATCTTATTTAATGATGCTAATAGTGAGAATGATAATAAGGATGATGAAGATCATTTTTACTCATAGACTTCCAATTCTGAAGACACTTATACTCATTTATCAGTCTTGGAAGGAAGAATTGAATTAGATACAAACTATGGCCCACATCAAGATTTGAATAATGAATGAAAGTTTGGTGATAGTAACCTAAAACTAAATGAAGATAAAATACAAGTTGATGGTCAAATATAGGCCCTAATAGTAGCTTTATTTTCTTTAATGATTGATAATAAAACATGGAAATACTATGAGAAATTTGATTTCGAAAACAATATAAAATATATAATTTCTAATAATACATGGATAGAGAATCATCATCATTTACTGACGGAGAATGATGTTATCAGTAAATTGTTTCTGGAAACTCAAAACGATAAACTATAGGACAAATTAATAAAACAGCTTAAGGAATTAATATAATGCAAGAATATATTAAAATGCAAATTGATGGAGTACAACGTGAAATACAATTAGAGATAGAAGATAGTTATAAAATTGAAAAAACACATACTAAAAATTAAATCATCTTTTGAAAAAACAAATCGAACAGTTGAACGATAAAATTTATAGATTGGAAAATTAACTACATGAGAGTATAAATAGCTGAAAGTGCATCAAGTAGATCACAACACTCTCCATAAAAAATTTTAAAACAACTCAATGTCTTTAAAAAGAAATTTAGTAAACGAACTCTATAATAAATCTCGAAAATTCTTTGTGCATTGTAGATATGTAATGAAAGGAATAGTTGAGTAGTAGGGAATTGGGGTATGAGATGAAAACAATCATCTTTTTGGGATGAATTTTTGGGATGGTTTTTTAGTTGCATGATTTTAGAGATGAAAATTTGGGATGAAAAAAAATTTTGGGATGATTTTTTTTTTGTGTGAAATGCAAGTGCATAAAAAAATGTTTAATGTCGTTGAAGAGAATTTTTATTTTCATTGCACACTTGATGCGATGAAACATTAGGGTTGACTTTTGTTTAACGAGCCTTTATGTTTGTATGTCGGTTTGTCTCTTTAATAATAGTTGTCTATTGTCTGTCTCTTAAACCAACTTGAAATAGTCAATAGAAACTTTTTTGTTTTTATAATTATAAACACGGTCTTTAGTTTGAGATGTCGGTTGCTTATCATTTTATATATGCTGTTATCTGTACGTTTATAAATTTGCTTTTTTTATTGCTGTTGCTGCTGTCTGGTAAGAAGAAAAATGGAAAAGAGGATTCCTTTGTTTTATTTTGGGATAAAAGTGTAAAAATTTAAGGAAAATTTTGTATTTTAACAAGCCTTGTGTAGTAATTGTGCATTTATTTGTTGTTCTTAAATGCTATAAATTTCCTTTTTTATTACTGTTGGCTGGTAAGAAGAAAAAGGGATAAGAGGATTCCTTTGATTTATTTTGGGATTAAAATATAAAAATTGAAGGAATAATTTTATTTTAACAAGCCTTGTATAGTAATTGTATGTTTTTTGTGACTCTTAAATGAATTTAGTGTTGTTTCTGCACATAACTATACATAAATATTTTTTACATATGTATGTTTAAATGAATAAGTCAATGCATATGAAGATGCATATTTGTGAACATTTGCATATAATATAATTATTTGAAATAAATTATTTAAAACATAAGAGGAGGCATTTTTCATTATTATGTAGAAATTAAGTAAGAAGGTATGTATAAAAATATCAAAAGATCAAAATTTGAGTTTCAGAAAACAAAACTCTCCTGATTAAAAAATTTTTAAGTGTGTCCCAAATAAATTGATATAAAAACGCAGCTTTTAAAATATTAATATTCATTAACTCATTACAATCCTTCAGTAGTCAACTATGACTTCAAAAAATATTACAAACATTGAGGTTGTTGAGGCTTTTAATAAACTGAAAGCAAAGTCATATATATCTGTGAAGGACTTACAACCATCAAAGCAATATAAAGTGATAATGATGTTTCGTCATAAGACTAAATATGGAAATATAGTGATTGCAGAACTCGAGGATGGAATGCTATATCTTCCCAAACGTTACAATAGCTTAGAAGACAAAGTAATTGAAGGTGCTCAGGATGAAAAATTTTCTTTAACAAAGAAACTAGAAAATTATTCATACACATTAGAATTGGCGGAGATACTTCCTGAGGAGAACGAAAAAACTATTGAAGACAATGAAGGCTTCTACATTCCAAATTCACAACCCTTTTTTCCTTGGGAAGGAGGCAAAATTCCAAAACTTTATTAAAATGTAGTAACTATAATTTGAAATAAAGCCTTATTTTGTAAAACGCAATGTTGTTAAATTTCGTTGAACAAAATATAATAAAATATTTGTTTTGAAACTGTATACAAGCCACGAAATTTTGAAAAAAATGTATTAGTCGACTTTTACCCTTACCTTGAAATATAAGTAGGATGTCCACAAATTCAATTTGCAAATTTCTAAAGGACTTTGACGGACTAATATTTAAGGATCATGTCCAACTTATTGAGGATTACTTGATGGATAAAAATCAAAATACAGTACAAATAGAAAATTTAATAAAAAAATATTATTTATTATCAAAACGAATGTAATTATAAATGTTTGTACTTTTATACATATGTTAAGAAAAATAATTATGAAATAAAAACAAATATTATTGTAATTGAAGTTGTTTAATTTTATTATAAATAATTTCAGAGCATTAAATAGATACATTGCTTTTGCGTAAAGTATTCCAATTATTAAGATGATGATCAGGTGACAATCATATGATCAGCTAGTGATCAGCTGGAAAATTAGTTGATGATCAGCTGAAAATCACCTAACAAAAAATTAGCAAGCCTAATAGTACATATGTTTGCACTGTTATCTCATTCTATTGATATGTATAAAAACAATTCCAGAGCAAGAGAGATATACTATGGTTTTTTAATATTTCGTTACAATCAAAATAACAATAAGGTGATGATCAGCTGATTTTTCAGCAGGAAAAATCAGTTGGTGATCAGCTGACAGTAAACTGCGAAAGAGAAACTCAAGCCTTCTTGCTTAAAACAAGAAACTTATGTTTATTCTAACTGCGACTTTTCAACAAATTAGACAAATTAAGTGAATAACAAAAATGTCATTTATCAACAGAAATGAAAACACTCGATCAACAAGAGCTCAAGTAGAGATAAAAGAAGTAATAATCCTGCCGAGGATAGATGTGAAGCGGCTTCTATTTCTGTATGAAAACACAGCTATTCGACAATACAGTAGCTTTAATTGAGATGCTGCATGATGGTAATGACGAAATCTTGGATTATATAGCAGTCCAATGTGAAGCTATTGGGAACATTATTATTTAACTTTCTATATATATATATATATATATATATATATATATATATTATAAGATGCTCCTTAACCTTATAAGTAAATAAATAAAAATATAGACAAGAAATAAAATTGAGTTTTAATTTTAGTTAGCCTTTGCTATAACTTTATAGTTTCCATTTTATTGAAATTGCAATTTTTACATTTAGTAACATTATAAATATTATAATATGTTGTTATCAGTTGCTTTGCTACTTCTTCCGCTTCCATATTTTGCCGTCTATAGTGCAAGCAGAAGCAAGTGTCGGGCCCACATGTTGTGTTATCGTCCGACCAAGCACATTCTTCATAATGTTCTCCAAATTTATTTTTCTTAGTCTTCAATTTATTGGCGCATTCTAGTTGGGATTGAATATTAATGAGTTTGTTTTTATCTTCATCCGAAACAATATGGGAGCATATTTTCAAGAAATCATATATATCTTTTAGCACCATTCTTACAATCGATTATGACTAAGTACTTGTACGAAGTATTTGTGAATAAACCTTAACATTCTTAAGTTTGCTATTTATACTTTTTAACCAATTACATATGAGCTCCCATTACATAAGTACACACACACACACATACTTACTTGATTTCATATTTCTTATATATATATATATATATATATATATATATATATAATCAAAAAAGAATTTTATATTTATTTATATAATTTTTATTATAATAATATTTATTTAATTTTTTTAACTAAATAGTAAATTTACATTATTTTTCTTATTTCATTTGTAAGAGGAATATATTCAAACATCTTATCATGTATAATCAAACAATATGCAGCTGTATTAGGCGGAATATTTTTCAAGGTTTTTATTTCAATACGAATATCAATAGGTCCAGTTTTAACTGATTCATTTTGATGAGTAACATCTAAAACTATTACTGGCGCCATAGTTTTGAAATTTTCTGGGGTTAATAATGGTTGGGGATCACGTGAATAATAACTTTGTTGAAATTTTAAGTACATATCGTATAAAATTGCAAAACGATTTCTATCGAATTTTAGATTTAAATCATCATAAGGATATGTAACAGAGTTAAGATGTACTTTAATGTCACTTAAATCGCAATGTTGAAACTTATTATCATTATTTCGAAGACCCAATAATAAAAAACGTGGTCTCTCATTTTCGGTAGCTAGCTTAACATTCCACAAAACTGTTGTAATTTCTGGAAGTAGAGGATAGTAATACATGTCCCAACTTCTAAAACATATACTTAATGTATGGCGATTGTTTATTGTTTTAAGCATCTGCAATTTGTATGCATCAGCAAGTTGAACGTGTGGTACTTTCCAAGTAATATTTAAAATTGATAACTTAGTTTTTTCAGCTGTCGTTTGAGATTTAAGAACTTGTCCATCATCTTTAGATCGTAAAAGTATCAACTCATGCTTAGAATTAACTATAATTTTATTAAAGTCTTCAGCAAATCCGAGTAAATATTTTAATGGTACACAAAAATTGAAATAAACGTTTTCAAGTGTAAGATTATCAATGTTAAAAGGAGACCATCCTGCATTTAGTAGACTGTCACTTTCAGATTTATTCAGCGAGATATAGTTTTTTAATTCTGTTGCAATACCTAAATGGCGTGTGCGATCAATTTCTATGCCATTAATTTCATAACGAATTTCATCAAATAGATGTGCCATACAATTGTTTAAGAGCCGTATGGATGTAGAAACTGATGAGTCATCCCTTGTAGCAAGCCCTTCTATGTATAAAAGACTTTCACTTGGTAAAACATACAAGTCTTGATTTTGAATTGATATACGAATTTCATCATTATTTTTAAATGATTGTAAATATGATGTGTAGCTGTGGTACTCTTTCTTGATAATGGAGTTATCAAATTGCGGTTTTTGTAAAATGTTAATAATGCTGCTCATTGTACCTTTATCTTTACGTTTATATTTTTAGATGAAACCCCAAATTTTTTAAAAACTCCTTATTAGCCTCACTAAGACTAATATTTTGTTTCTGTTGTATTATTTCTTTAATTTGACGTTTTTTCTGTTTTTTTGATTGATTGCAATTCGATGGCTTTCCAGTCTCGTCTTCCGTTGATAAGGTTAGAATGAATGGTGAATGCTTTTGCAAGTCAGTTTTATTATATATAATCATTCTCTCATGGGTTTTAAATGCAATCGTATTGTTAGTTTTTCACCACGGAAATTTATTAAGTTTCCGTCTTGATAAACAACTTTTAAAATAAGACTATTTATTGCTCTTGAACTCACAGGTAAATATATTACATTAGTTGGAGCCTCAGTTATTTTATATCCTGGACTGACGTTAAGTGAAAACTGATGCAAAATATGTGCAGACATGTTATTTATATATGATCCGCCTACATTGTTACATTCAACAATTATTGTATTGATTTTGGTTATATCTATTGTTTTATCAGAGAAATGTTCCACGCCAAGCTCTAATACTTTTGTACTGAACCCTAATAAAGATTCGATTGATCTATTCGTATTAAAATAAATTGAATCTGTAGTTCTTTTTACACATGTTTGTAGAGTATTATAATTTGCTCGTACATCAAGCGATCCTGTTGCATTTATATTGTGATATTTATTTGCTAATACTTCAGCTATATCTGATAATTCATATGAGCCAACTGGAACTTCTATTTCATGATTCCCAATATGAAATAAATTGTTTTCGACATCAACATTTGGGATTGAGTGATACGTATCGAAACTAATTAAGCCACAAACATAGTTTTCATTTAGTTCGATTGGTGGAAAATAGTTTGCAACAAGATATGAAGAGTCTCCGTTTAATGTTAATGTAATTGACATTTTACCGGCTGATGAGCGAATAAATTATTAATAAATTTTGTATTGATTTTTATGATGATGTATTGTCGATATTAATCCAAGAGTTATGTTCTGACGAGAATCCCAACCATTTAACGTAAACCATATTATTTCTTCTTTTTAAAATTTTTTCAATTAAATATGTTTCTGGAAATTTAGTTTTCATTAGCTCATGCTCGTAAAAACCACCTTTAATTTCATGATCTTGATAGTCTTGTAATATATAGGTATTAGGGTTAGTGTTTTTTATAGTTTTGATTTTAAATATTTCTGTTGTCCAGTTTGGTGTGTAACCTTTTTCAAATGTATGCTTATATTTACTTATTCGAACATTATCATTTACTTTAAGCTTGGGGTTTTTAAATACTTTTAAATTGTTGTAGACTGTATTAGTAGTAGGGAACTGGGCATTCTGGGACAATTAAAATTGTTAAATTGTGGGCTGAAATTGTTAAATTGTGGCTGAAATTGTTAAATTGTGGGCTGAAATTTTAAAATTCTTGGAAATTTGTGAAATTTGATACGTACGTGTGTGTGTGTGTGTGTGTGTGTGTGTTTTCGGCGGCGCTTTGATGTTTTTGTTTACATAAGGAGTTTTTTGTTTACAATAACCCTTGTGTGAACGGGTGATTTTCTTATGGTGACATTAATTGTGTGGACGGGTGATTTTTTTGTGGGGGAGGATTAAGGGGTTTCATAAGATTAAGATTTTATAATTTTTTTCAAATGCCAACGGCAAAACATGATTATTATTTTTTTCAAATGCCGACGGCAATACATGATTATTATTTTTTTCAAATGCCGACGGGAAAACATGTTTTTTTTTTCAAATGCCGACGGGAAAATCTTGGAAATGATTTTTTCTAATGCCGACGGAAAATTTGTGGGTGTGTCTAGCTGTAGGATTTGAAGTCTGGCTATGATTCTTGGAGGACGAGGTGTGTCTAGCTGTAGGAATTGAAGTCTGGCTGTGCTTGGTGGAGGGCGGGGTGTGTCTAGATTGTGAGACCTTAAGGCTGACCGTGATTTGGGTAGGTGAGGGTGTTTTGTAATATGTAACCATGAGAATTCGGTGATGTAAATGCTTGTTGGAATTTAAGCCAATGTATGGGATGTATTGGAGATAGATCGACTGGAGTTGTTGTAATACGTATCCGTGGGAATCTGTGTATATGTATGTTCGTAGGAGTTTAAAGCTGATTGTGATTTGAGGTGGAGGAGGGTCTTGTTGTGATAGATAGATAGAATGTGCCTATGTGTGTATGTGTATGTATGTATGTATATGTAGCAGTTTAAGTCTATCCTTGATTTGAGGTAGGCGGGGGGGGGGGGGGGTGTTATTGTAATATGTATCTATAGGAATTTGGGAGTTTATATGTTTGTAGAAATTTTTGTGCATGTATGTCAGTAGAAGTTTAAGGCTGATCGTGATTTGGATTGTTGAGATTGATCGATTGTATGTGACCTTGAGAATTTGTGTATGTATATCTGTAGAAAATTTAAGGCTTATCGTGATTTATGAGGGGCGAAGTGTTCATTAAATATATCATGATTAATGAGAGGTGAGGTGAAGGTGTTCATGTATATGTATACGTATTTGTGTGTATGTATGTCTATATGAGTTTAAGGCTGATCGTGATTTAGGTTGTGAGATTGATAGATTGTATGTTACCTTGAGATTTTGTGTATGTATATCTGTAAGAACTTTAGGCTGACTGTGATTTGTGATAGATGTAATTTTTCGTAGATGAATTTTAGTATGTGTGTGTGTATGTGATTTTCTCACCATAGTATTTATATGTACGTAGAAATAAATTGTTTCTCATATGAACATTTTTTGCTAGAAAATATTATCATATATCTGAACTTTCCTAATCCTAGTATGTTTTTCATATTGAAGGATGAGATTGCTTTATATTTTATCAAGCTTAAATTTGTCCAGTGTTAAAGTCTGTCGGTCAGAAATTTGTTTATATTTGTATAAATATTAATTTCAGATTTTGCAAAATTCTTGTGTACGATCGTGGTGATTTTTTTGTGTGTGTATGTGTGTATGCGCGATAGAGTTTAATTGGTCTGTGATAAGTTTGTTTATTTAAGTACATTTGTCTTCTTCGACTTTCGTCTTCAAGCGTCAATAGCTTGGAGAACGGTTTGTATGTTTTCATGATGTAGATATGTAAGTGTGATTGTTAAAATCCAATAAATACTTGAGCATGGGTAAGAAATTTGATAATATGTGCACATATGTACATATGGATCTACAAATTGATTTTATGTATGTATGTATGTACATACAAATAAGTCTGGGGCTCCCTGTTTAAATAATTTGTTTGCCATGTGCTGTTGTTGCTGTTGTAAATATTCGCCAGCTCTTTTGTGTATAGATGTGAAATATCTCCATAGGTTTTTTATTTGAAATTAAAAAAACGTTCTTTTAATTTTTAGATGTATTTACTTAAAAGTTTGTGAGGAGTTTCTGCTTTAAGTAAAATTGAATTCCTCTCTAGTTGTAGTAACTATATTATAAATATTTAATATTTTGTATTTCCATTTGTTTAAAGTTGATGTAGCCTATATAGTCAACGTTAGAAATTTTTCGGTGTAAAATTTTTTCCAACTATCATCTTTTTTCTTCACCTTTTTCATATATTTAAACATCTTGCATTGGCTTTAAAAAATGACAAACGCTTTGAAATGAAACTGATCCAGCAGTCCAGCTTAGGTGATGATAGTTTTTTGTTAACCACTTTGCTTCTCTTTCCTTTTTTATTGATAAGCATTTAAAATCAAATGGCGGTTTTATAATGAAATTGTTATACTCATTATTGTTAAAAACATCCGCTACTTCTTTTTGTAATGAAAATCATTCGAAACCTTACTCGTCTATTAAAACCATTTTTTCATTCATATTACTTAATTTATAAGACTTTCAGGACTTTCTATTATTCGATCATCAGTAAAAATGCAGTAGCTGAGGTCCTTGCTTACTGTTTCATATTAAATTTCTATATCAATTGGGCCGCTATTGAATAAAAGGAACTTTTATCTTAAACTTTAGTGCATTTGGAAGTGCTTGAGATTCTTTCATATAATAGCTTTGTTGGAATCTTAGATACGAGTACATATAATATAGAATTGCATAACGTTTATTTTTAATTTTTATGTTAAGATCATTATCATTTGGATATGTACTTTTAAATTAGTTAAATCATAATGAGGAAACTTGTTTTCTTCTTGAATAGCGATCAACAGAAAACGAAATCGTTTTCTTACAATTTAGGTCTGGTCTCTCAACGGTTCCTCTAGTATATAAGATGACTTTCTATGTCAACATATCTCTCTACTCTTTGTCAGCGTTAAGGGACAATTAAATGTTAAAATTTTAACTCCTCAAATTGTGTTACTTCATACTGATAATATGTTTTCATTAATAAGGTATATGTTTATATTATGAAGGTTACTCGCCTATGGCTTTTATTTGATGTTCTAGATGATTTTTTTTCTCATTTTATTAAAGTTCAGCGTATTGTGCATATATTTCTGATATTTTTAAGCGCGCTTTATTTACCTGTCAGACAAAGTGTACGTATCAGTTGATCACTCAGTCTCTCTTTTTAATATTTTTTTTCTTTTAATATGCCACTACTATTTTTTCAGATTTTACTACTTGAAAAAGAGAATATTTATGTAATTTTTAAATGTATTCATATATACATATAGGTAAATATATATATATATGTATAGAGAAATTACTTTATCTACAAAGAAATACATGTTTAATAATCAACTATTCTAGAAAATCGATCTCAACTAACGCAGTTACCTCCACCATCAATTCACCGTCGGTGTTTTTATAGTATCAGAAACACTAGAATATCTATGTTTGAGAGAATTTTTACATCGAGTTTTTCTACATGAGGTTTGCTTGTTGACATCCTTGAAGTTATTGTTGACGTAAGCTGGGTTCTATCACATTCAGATGTAATCATTTCCTACTTAAAAAAGGTCCTCATTACTATCAACTATATCTGTATACATTTCATTCATGAGTTGGGTTGATCCAGATACAATTGCTGTCTACAGATTAATGATTAGAAACAAGTTTCTCATCACCTTCTAACAGATTTATATATTTTGCTAGCATGCATGCCTTAGCATGCTTCTATCGATAGTGACGCGAGAGTCCGACATGTAGTGCTGTTTCAATTAAAAATCTATACTATTAGATTTTACGATTTCGCTCTTTTTATTCTTTTACAAAGTAGATACATATTTATGTATTTCATTTAGCACAGAGTCATAAAATTTTTTTGCTTACAAAATTGTGTGACATTCTTATAAATTTGCATGCTTAGGCATGCTTTCAATATTTTTTCTGTAAATTTATTTGATACTCATACAGATACAGATATAAAGTAAGATCTGCTTACATTGCATTTTACAATTTATGTATGCTTCAGCATGATTCCAGTTGAAGTCCATATTTATTCAGTAAGTTTGTTTGATACTAATTCATACACATATACATTCTTAAAGATTGGAAATCTAAGTCCAATTTATGTAGTTTATCTATATTTTCTAAAGATTTGATAGCTATAGAAATTAATAGAGTAAAGATCTATTATAATAGCCCATGGGCATATTTTAAAATTTCGCTTGCTAGAGCTTTCGAAATGGAAAATGTACAATTTTCACTATAAAAAGTGATAATATTAGGTGTTACTGAATATTACACTGTGTTGTAATTTATTTTGATCACTTAAGTTTTCACAATATTTCATACAGGCCAACAAGTTTAGAGAATTTCCAGTATATTAAGTTAATTACCTTTCTTAAGACCTATCATTCCTTCAAAAATACAAACCAAACTAGATTTTTGCTGTTTAATTTTATTTTTTACTTTCATTAAATTTCTACATTTTGTTCATCTTCAAATTATTATATTTAGCAGCTTTTTCTCATTTGTTGAGTTAACTTTAATCGGAAACATTTAAATAGTGAGATGAACTTTTATATTGTATACGAGTACATTAAGTAATTCTTGGTATATTTCATTTATATGAACCATCATCACATAATTCCTTTGGATGATCTATTAAATCATTCTACTATTGATGCTTTCATATTAAGTAATGTTTAATATTCTACATATGCATGAATTTTCCAGTGTCTATTAAAAAATTCTTTACAATCATCCATTTGTAAGCTTTTTGGTACTCATAACATTTCAAAAATATTTTCCACAGCCTAGGTTTTTTCGAATGCAACTTTTATTTTCAACGGTATTGACCATAGAAACTTTGTGAATGAATCATTTACAGTCTACAATAATCAATAATTTCTATTTTCTGTAGAATAGTTTCCCATTTCACCTAAATCAGCTCCATAAAAGATCAACTATTCCTTTCATTACATATCTACAATGCACAAACAATTTTCGAGATTTATTATAGAGTTCGTCTACTAAATTTCTTTTTAAAGACATTGAGTTATTTTAAAGATTTTTTGGAGAGTGTTGTGATCTACTTGATGCACTTTCAGCTATTTATACTATCATGTAGTTCATTTTCCAATCTATAAATTTTATCGTTCAGCTGTTCAATTTGTTTTTTCAAAAGATGATTTGATTTTTAGTATGTATTTTATCAATTTTATAACCATCTTGTGTCTCTAATTGTATTTCACGTTGTACTCTATCAATTTGCATTTTAATATATTCTTGAATTATATTAATTCCTTAAGCTATATTATTAATTTGTCCTATAGTTTATCGTTTGGAGTTTCCAGAAACAATTTACTGATAACATCATTCTCTGTCAGTGAATGATGATGATGATTAGTAGAAATTATATATTTTATATAGTTTTCAACATCAAATTTCTCATAGTATTTCCATGTTTTATTATCAATCATTAAAGAAAATAAAGCTTCTATTAGGGCCTATATTTGACCATCAACTTGTATTTTATCTTCATTTAGTTTTAGGTTACTATCACCAAACTTTCATTCATTATTCAAATCTTGATGTGAGCCATAGTTTGTATCTAATTCAATTCTTCCTTCCAAGACTGATAAATGAGTATAAGTGTCTTCCGAATTGGAAGTCTATGAGTAAAAATCATCTTCATCATCCTTATCATCATTCACAGTATTAGCATCATTAAATAAGACGATATCATCAAATATTGTTCCTTCTGAAAGTTTCTTTGGTGTACTTGTCTCTATATTGACTGATGGCTTTAAACTTGTAATATTTTTAGCTTCTATCTTGATTTTACTTTCTTCTTTCTTGCGAATTCTTTCAATATTTCTAGAACTATTTATGAATTTTTTGAGAGGTTCTATTATAGGTTTAAATGTATCTTTTATTGCTCACATGTATCTATTTCACCAGTTTTTATACTACGAAGCTTTTTCTTCAGGACATTTCTTGTCAACACCAACTGTTTTAAAATTTTCTCATCCATGTTTAATAATAGTAAATAACAGGTATCAGCTATTAGATCAGGTATCAGCTATCAGATCAGGTTATCAGGTAACTGGTCTGGTTTTCAGATCAGCTTATCAGGACCTGATCTGGCTTTCAGATTAGCTTAATAGGACCTGGTCTGGTTTATTTCTCCTAACAAAGCTAAAAGTAATTCCGATATGATATTTAACGATGTTAGATGTGAGAAACATATTTTTGTATGGAGTGAGATAAGAATGTTGATGCATTCTGCTGATGTCAAACTTATACCAGAATTACCAAACATTTGATATTAGATAATCATAATGTAATTATAATTTTTAAGTAAGATGAGACAAATATAAAGCATGTTGGAAGGATAATGAATTGAACGATGATCGTTATAGAAAAAAAGAGAATTTGACTACATAAAAGTTTGCTTTTTCGTTTTTCATCTGACCTTAAACAGCATTCATCTAAATGTTATAAATGGGCAGCTACTTGTAAACTGATAACCCAATCTGAATCAGATAAGCTGATCTGAAAACCATACCAGGTCATG
The DNA here is from genome assembly GCA_936439885.1 of Nowickia ferox. Taxonomy (NCBI): domain Eukaryota; kingdom Metazoa; phylum Arthropoda; class Insecta; order Diptera; family Tachinidae; genus Nowickia; species Nowickia ferox. The sequence goes on along the minus strand of OW387024.1, from coordinate 50,084,452 downwards.
ATAAGCTGATCTGAAAACCAGACCAGGTCCTGAAAAGCTGATCTGAAAACCAGACCAGGTCCTGATAAGCTGATCTGAAAACCAAACCAGGTCCTATTAAGCTGATCTGAAAACCAGACCAGGTCCTGAAAAGCTGATCTGAAAACCAGACCAGGTCCTGATAAGCTGATCTGAAAACCAGACCAGGTCCTATTAAGCTGATCTGAAAACCAGATCAGGTCCTGATAAGCTGATCTGAAAACCAGACCCGGTCATGATAAGCTGATCTGATAGCTGATACCAGTTATTTACTATTATTAAACATGGATGAGAAAATTTTAAAACAGTTGGTGTTGACAAGAAATGTCTTGAAGAAAAAGCTTCGTAGTATAAAAACTGGTGAAATAGATACATGTGAGCAATAAATACATTTAAACCTATAACAGAACCTCTCAAAGAATTCATAAATAGTTCTAGAAATATTAAAAGAATTCGCAAGAAAGAAGAAAGTAAAATCAAGATAGAAGCTGAAAATAATACAAGTTTAAAGCCATCAGTCAATATAGAGACAAGTACACCAAAGAAACTTTCAGAAGGAACAATATTTGATGATATCATCATCTTATTTAATGATGCTAATACTGAGAATGATGATAAGGATGATGAAGATGATTTTTACTCATAGACTTCCAATTCTGAAGACACTTATACTCATTTATCAGTCTTGGAAGGAAGAATTGAATTAGATACAAACTATGGCCCACATCAAGATTTGAATAATGAATGAAAGTTTGGTGATAGTAACCTAAAACTAAATGAAGATAAAATACAAGTTGATGGTCAAATATAGGCCTTAATAGTAGCTTTATTTTCTTTAATGATTGATAATAAAACATGGAAATACTATGAGAAATTTGATGTTGAAAACTATATAAAATATATAATTTCTACTAATCATCATCATCATTCACTGGCAGAGAATGATGTTATCAGTAAATTGTTTCGGGAAACTCCAAACGATAAACTATAGGACAAATTAATAATATAGCTTAAGGAATTAATATAATTCAAGAATATATTAAAATGCAAATTGATAGAGTACAACGTGAAATACAATTAGAGATAGAAGATAGTTATAAAATTGATAAAATACATATTAAAAATCAAATCATCTTTTGAAAAAACAAATTGAACAGCTGAACGATAAAATTTATAGATTGGAAAATGAACTACATGATAGTATAAATAGCTGAAAGTGCATCAAGTAGATCACAACACTCTCCAAAAAATCTTTAAAATAACTCAATGTCTTTAAAAAGAAATTTAGTAGACGAACTCTATAATAAATCTCGAAAATTGTTTGTGCATTGTAGATATGTAATGAAAGGAATAGTTGATCTTTTATGGAGCTGATTTAGGTGAAATGGGAAACTATTCTACAGAAAATAGAAATTATTGATTATTGTAGACTGTAAATGATTCATTCACAAAGTTTCTATGGTCAATACCGTTGAAAATAAAAGTTGCATTCGAAAAAACCTAGGCTGTGGAAAATATTTTTGAAATGTTATGAGTACCAAAAAGCTTACAAATGGATGATTGTAAAGAATTTTTTAATAGACACTGGAAAATTCATGCATATGTAGAATATTAAACATTACTTAATATGAAAGCATCAATAGTAGAATGATTTAATAGATCATCCAAAGGAATTATGTGATGATGGTTCATATAAATGAAATATACCAAGAATTACTTAATGTACTCGTATACAATATAAAAGTTCATCTCACTATTTAAATGTTTCCGATTAAAGTTAACTCAACAAATGAGAAAAAGCTGCTAAATATAATAATTTGAAGATGAACAAAATGTAGAAATTTAATGAAAGTAAAAAATAAAATTAAACAGCAAAAATCTAGTTTGGTTTGTATTTTTGAAGGAATGATAGGTCTTAAGAAAGGTAATTAACTTAATATACTGGAAATTCTCTAAACTTGTTGGCCTGTATGAAATATTGTGAAAACTTAAGTGATCAAAATAAATTACAACACAGTGTAATATTCAGTAACACCTAATATTATCACTTTTTATAGTGAAAATTGTACATTTTCCATTTCGAAAGCTCTAGCAAGCGAAATTTTAAAATATGCCCATGGGCTATTATAATAGATCTTTACTCTATTAATTTCTATAGCTATCAAATCTTTAGAAAATATAGATAAACTACATAAATTGGACTTAGATTTCCAATCTTTAAGAATGTATATGTGTATGAATTAGTATCAAACAAACTTACTGAATAAATATGGACTTCAACTGGAATCATGCTGAAGCATACATAAATTGTAAAATGCAATGTAAGCAGATCTTACTTTATATTTGTATCTGTATGAGTATCAAATAAATTTACAGAAAAATATTGAAAGCATGCCTAAGCATGCAAATTTAAAAGAATGTCACACAATTTTGTAAGCAAAAAAATTTTATGACTCTGTGCTAAATGAAATACATAAATATGTATCTACTTTGTAAAAGAATAAAAAGAGCGAAATCGTAAAATCTAATAGTATAGATTTTTAATTGAAACACCACTACATGTCGGACTCTCGCGTCACTATCGATAGAAGCATGCTAAGGCATGCATGCTAGCAAAATATTTAAATCTGTTAGAAGGTGATGAGAAACTTGTTTCTAATCATTAATCTGTAGACAGCAATTGTATCTGGATCAACCCAACTCATGAATGAAATGTATACAGATATAGTTGATAGTAATGAGGACCTTTTTTAAGTAGGAAATGATTACATCTGAATGTGATAGAACCCAGCCTACGTCAACAATAACTTCAAGGATGTCAACAAGCAAACCTCATGTAGAAAAACTCGATGTAAAAATTCTCTCAAACATAGATATTCTAGTGTTTCTGATACTATAAAAACACCGACGGTGAATTGATGGTGGAGGTAACTGCGTTATTTGAGATCGATTTTCTAGAATAGTTGATTATTAAACATGTATTTCTTTGTAGATAAAGTAATTTCTCTATACATATATATATATATTTACCTATATGTATATATGAATACATTTAAAAATTACATAAATATTCTCTTTTTCAAGTAGTAAAATCTGAAAAAATAGTAGTGGCATATTAAAAGAAAAAAAATATTAAAAAGAGAGACTGAGTGATCAACTGATACGTACACTTTGTCTGACAGGTAAATAAAGCGCGCTTAAAAATATCAGAAATATATGCACAATACGCTGAACTTTAATAAAATGAGAAAAAAAATCATCTAGAACATCAAATAAAAGCCATAGGCGAGTAACCTTCATAATATAAACATATACCTTATTAATGAAAACATATTATCAGTATGAAGTAACACAATTTGAGGAGTTAAAATTTTAACATTTAATTGTCCCTTAACGCTGACAAAGAGTAGAGAGATATGTTGACATAGAAAGTCATCTTATATACTAGAGGAACCGTTGAGAGACCAGACCTAAATTGTAAGAAAACGATTTCGTTTTCTGTTGATCGCTATTCAAGAAGAAAACAAGTTTCCTCATTATGATTTAACTAATTTAAAAGTACATATCCAAATGATAATGATCTTAACATAAAAATTAAAAATAAACGTTATGCAATTCTATATTATATGTACTCGTATCTAAGATTCCAACAAAGCTATTATATGAAAGAATCTCAAGCACTTCCAAATGCACTAAAGTTTAAGATAAAAGTTCCTTTTATTCAATAGCGGCCCAATTGATATAGAAATTTAATATGAAACAGTAAGCAAGGACCTCAGCTACTGCATTTTTACTGATGATCGAATAATAGAAAGTCCTGAAAGTCTTATAAATTAAGTAATATGAATGAAAAAATGGTTTTAATAGACGAGTAAGGTTTCGAATGATTTTCATTACAAAAAGAAGTAGCGGATGTTTTTAACAATAATGAGTATAACAATTTCATTATAAAACCGCCATTTGATTTTAAATGCTTATCAATAAAAAAGGAAAGAGAAGCAAAGTGGTTAACAAAAAACTATCATCACCTAAGCTGGACTGCTGGATCAGTTTCATTTCAAAGCGTTTGTCATTTTTTAAAGCTAATGCAAGATGTTTAAATATATGAAAAAGGTGAAGAAAAAAGATGATAGTTGGAAAAAATTTTACACCGAAAAATTTCTAACGTTGACTATATAGGCTACATCAACTTTAAACAAATGGAAATAAAAAATATTAAATATTTATAATATAGTTACTACAACTAGAGAGGAATTCAATTTTACTTAAAGCAGAAACTCCTCACAAACTTTTAAGTAAATACATCTAAAAATTAAAAGAACGTTTTTTTAATTTCAAATAAAAAACCTATGGAGATATTTCACATCTATACACAAAAGAGCTGGCGAATATTTACAACAGCAACAACAGCACATGGCAAAAAAATTATTTAAACAGGGAGCCCCAGACTTATTTGTATGTACATACATACATACATAAAATCAATTTGTAGATCCATATGTACATATGTGCACATATTATCAAATTTCTTACCCATGCTCAAGTATTTATTGGATTTTAACAATCACACTTACATATCTACATCATGAAAACATACAAACCGTTCTCCAAGCTATTGACGCTTGAAGACGAAAGTCGAAGAAGACAAATGTACTTAAATAAACAAACTTATCACAGACCAATTAAACTCTATCGCGCATACACACATACACACACAAAAAAAATCACCACGATCGTACACAAGAATTTTGTAAAATCTGAAATTAATATTTATACAAATATAAACAAATTTCTGACCGACAGACTTTAACACTGGACAAATTTAAGCTTGATAAAATATAAAGCAATCTCATCCTTCAATATGAAAAACATACTAGGATTAGGAAAGTTCAGATATATGATAATATTTTCTAGCAAAAAATGTTCATATGAGAAACTATTTATTTCTACGTACATATAAATACTATGGTGGGAAAATCACATACACACACACATACTAAAATTCATCTACGAAAAATTACATCTATTTCAACAACGCCCCTCCCCTCACAAATCACAGTCAGCCTAAAGTTCTTACAGATATACATACACAAAATCTCAAGGTAACATACAATCTATCAATCTCACAACCTAAATCACGATCAGCCTTAAACTCATATAGACATACATACACACAAATACGTATACATATACATGAACACCTTCACCTCACCTCTCATTAATCATGATATATTTAATGAACACTTCGCCCCTCATAAATCACGATAAGCCTTAAATTTTCTACAGATATACATACACAAATTCTCAAGGTCACATACAATCGATCAATCTCAACAATCCAAATCACGATCAGCCTTAAACTTCTACTGACATACATGCACAAAAATTTCTACAAACATATAAACTCCCAAATTCCTATAGATACATATTACAATAACACCCCCCCGCCTACCTCAAATCAAGGATAGACTTAAACTGCTACATATACATACATACATACACATACATACATAGGCACATTCTATCTATCTATGACAACAAGACCCTCCTCCACCTCAAATCACAATCAGCCTTAAACTCCTACGAACATACATATACACAGATTCCCACGGATACGTATTACAACAACTCCCCACCCTCCACCAGTCGATCTACCTCCAATACATCCCATACATTGGCTTAAATTCCAACAAGCATATGTACCTTTAATTTGACCATTTGGTTGATATTGTCGTTTGTATGCATTTGTAGTTTTTAAAAGTTCTTTATAATTTTTCAAATCATTTTTAGTGTAATGTATAGGTTTTGAATGAAAAACTAATTCGAATAATCCTGGAGTCATTTTCCACTTTGTATTTCCTATTCCAATAGAATTATCTGCATTAAAATTTAGTTCATTATTTGCATATCGCCAGTTTCCGCTTTCATCTATGTTGAATCCATAAACCATATCTATTTTTTTATTATGCAGGAGCAGTTCTACATTTTTGACTAGTAAGGACTTATTAGTTTTACCTTCGATTACCTTATAATTGTTTTTATCATCGTCATTATCATCGCTAACTATTTGTAAATCTAGTTTTCTTTTTTTGGTTGGTATGTAATTAATCATATTATCATCATAACCCTCAGCATCATCAAAGTTATCAGAACTATCATCGGATGGTAGTGATGGAAGTTCTGAGTCTGATATATCATTATTTGATTGATAATTATCTGATTTGTAATCAGGTGTTTTTTTAATTATCTTATTTAAAGGCTTTGCTGTAGGTGTATAGGTATCTTTCAATAAATCATCGGATTGATAATCATCATCAATTTTTTTAATTAACTTATTCAGGGGTTTCGTTATAGGCTCAAATGTATCTTCCAGTAAATTAAGTCTATCTACTTCGTTTAATTTTAATTTTTTTAGTTTTTCTTTTAATATCGTTCTTGTTTTAACAATATCTTTTAATAATTTGTTATTATTCATTTCAAACTAGTTTGTATCTGGTTGTGAGCTTCTTTGTATCTGATATTGATCTGGTTTGTATCTGCTCACAAATCACAGTCAGCCTAAAGTTCTTACAGATATACATACACAAAATCTCAAGGTAACATACAATCTATCAATCTCACAACCTAAATCACGATCAGCCTTAAACTCATATAGACATACATACACACAAATACGTATACATATACATGAACACCTTCACCTCACCTCTCATTAATCATGATATATTTAAAGAACACTTCGCCCCTCATAAATCACGATAAGCCTTAAATTTTCTACAGATATACATACACAAATTCTCAAGGTCATATACAATCGATCAATCTCAACAATCCAAATCACGATCAGCCTTAAACTTCTACTGACATACATGCACAAAAATTTCTACAAACATATAAACTCCCAAATTCCTATAGATACATATTACAATAACACCCCCCCGCCTACCTCAAATCAAGGATAGACTTAAACTGCTACATATACATACATACATACACATATATACATAGGCACATTCTATCTATCTATCACAACAAGACCCTCCTCCACCTCAAATCACAATCAGCCTTAAACTCCTACGAACATACATATACACAGATTCCCACGGATACGTATTACAACAACTCCCCACCCTCCACCAGTCGATCTACGTCCAATACATCCCATACATTGGCTTAAATTCCAACAAGCATATGTACCTTTAATTTGACCATTTGGTTGATATTGTCGTTTGTATGCATTTGTAGTTTTTAAAAGTTCTTTATAATTTTTCAAATCATTTTTAGTGTAATGTATAGGTTTTGAATGAAAAACTAATTCGAATAATCCTGGAGTCATTTTCCACTTTGTATTTCCTATTCCAATAGAATTATCTGCATTAAAATTTAGTTCATTATTTGCATATCGCCAGTTTCCGCTTTCATCTATGTTGAATCCATAAACCATATCTATTTTTTTATTATGCAGGAGCAGTTCTACATTTTTGACTAGTAAGGACTTATTATTTTTACCTTCGATTACCTTATAATTGTTTTTATCATCGTCATTATCATCGCTAACTATTTGTAAATCTAGTTTTCTTTTTTTGGTTGGTATGTAATTAATCATATTATCATCATAACCCTCAGCATCATCAAAGTTATCAGAACTATCATCGGATGGTAGTGATGGAAGTTCTGAGTCTGATATATCATTATTTGATTGATAATTATCTGATTTGTAATCAGGTGTTTTTTTAATTATCTTATTTAAAGGCTTTGCTGTAGGTGTATAGGTATCTTTCAATAAATCATCGGATTGATAATCATCATCAATTTTTTTAATTAACTTATTCAGGGGTTTCGTTATAGGCTCAAATGTATCTTCCAGTAAATTAAGTCTATCTACTTCGTTTAATTTTAAATTTTTTAGTTTTTCTTTTAATATCGTTCTTGTTTTAACAATATCTTTTAATAATTTGTTATTATTCATTTCAAACTAGTTTGTATCTGGTTGTGAGCTTCTTTGTATCTGATATTGATCTGGTTTGTATCTGCTTTTTATCTGCTTTTTATCGGCTTTGTATCTGCTTTTATCTGCTTTATATCGGCTCTTATCTGCTTTGTATCTGCTTTAACTGCTCTGTATCTGCTTTTTATCTGCTTTTTATCTGCTTTATATCTGCTTTATATCTGCCTTTTATATGCTTTATATCTGCTTTATATCTGCTTTTGTCTGGTATCTGGTTTGTATCTGGTCTATATCTACTTTGGATCTGCTTTTATCTTGATATGATCAGCTTCTGGATAAAACCAATTACAGTTGTATGAATTTATCAAAACCTTTTCTATATCGTCCCTTATTTACCGCATCATCCTTACTGATAACAACGAATCCATATTTATCTTTCCAGCACTCACTGCATATATCCGTAAATTCTTTAAACGACATATCTCCTATAACATGATCATTATATATATGTCGTAAATTCATTTCATCTTGTTTAAATAGTATAATCATATTCGCATTATCACGTATTAGATGTTTGGGAATTTTTGTATATGTTTGACATAAATAAAAGCAATCACTATGCTTATGTCTACCCATGCAAAAGTAATCTCTTATATTATCTTGTTTACCACAAATAACGTCATCAAATTTTATTATGGAATTAGAACTTGCTTCAGCGGGACTTAAAACTTTTTCATTTTCCGAAAATGTAAAAAAATTAATTCCTTTTATCGGATCGATTAGTTTCTTAAGGTAACAGTATTTTGGTTGATATAAAAACTTCGAATATATATACAAGTTCCTGAAGCTAAGACCATTAGGACTTTCTATAAGACTAATCATAACGTTAGTTTTGCCGCAGTTTGAAGGTCCTACAATTAGTGCTCGTATTGAATTTGGTAATAATGTACTATGTACGTTTTTAGTGTTCTTTTCTTGTGATTCATAAACATTTCTTATAATTATTTGCTTAGGCTGTTTAATTAATCGCATATTGTTATCTACTGATTTAGTTTTATATAAATTCAATCTTATATAACAAAATTCAATCATTTTAATTTTCAACGTAAATCTTGTCATACTATTCATTCAGAAAAGAAATACTAATATTAATTATTCACCCCTATCGTGAATAAAATGTGAAATTTTTATTCCCATAAAATTTTCATTTCCCAAGTAGGGAAATTTGCTATCATGAATATCATGGGAACGTTTGTTTTGCTATCAATGTGTAGTGAGTGTACAATAGGGAAGAAGAAAATATAAATACAAAGTAAAAATTATTGAAAATTTGTGGGTAAGTGATGTAAAAAGTAATTAAATTTAAGTTTTATAATTAATATACACAAATTTGTAGTTTAAACGGCAGTAGTTTAAAAAATGTTCAGAATTGGTGCCATTATATCACTACAAGAGGAGGAGATTCAACAACAGCGGATAGCTCGTCGTGCTTTGCGAGATGCTTCTAATCCATTAGAGTTGCCCGATACATTGTAAGTGGATTAAGTTTATTCATAGAATTTAAATCAGTTTGTTTCCATTTCAGATTCATTCAACATTACAGGGTGAATAAATCGGCGTCATACCTGTTGAATATTTTGACAGATTCTCTGTCGGAAACAAAAAAATCATTTGGTATTCCGCCCATCGTAAAACTAAGCGCATGCTTACGTTTGTTTGCAGAGGGTGGATACCAAAAAGGTGTTGGAAGAAATTACGAAGTAGGAATGGCGCAATCCACTTTTTGCGAGGTGCTCTCTAAAGTGTTGGATGCTTAGAAAAAAGTCTCTGCGCAGAATGGATAAAATATCAGTCAGAAGAAGAAACCAGAGCTAATTGTCAGGAGTTCTACCGAAAATTTTGCATACCCGGCATCATCGGATGTATTGATGGAACACACATCAATATTGTAAGTCCAAATAAAAACAACCACCTTTATTACAACAGGAAAGGAAATTACAGTTTGAATACCAGTCTCGTAAGTATACATTACAAATTCATAAATATAATAGCTTGTAATTATATATACATTTTACGATGTTTTATATATGCGATAGTAATATGAGAATTACGTTCGTTGATGCCACACATCCCGGATCTTGCCACGATTCCTTCATATGGAATACAAGCCCGTACAGACGTGTGATGGAGCAAAATTTTTTACAAGGGGCACGTGTACGGCTACTAGGTGAGTGAAAATATACAAATCGATACATATAATTGTACAGGTATGATTTATTTATAATGTTATATAAAAATTTTTAGGAGAAGCCGGATATCCCTTGGAGCCGTGGTTATTGACGCCGTATAGAACTCCTGCTCATGGCTCAGTCGAACAAAAATTTAATGATTGCCACTCCAAATGTAGAAATATTATAGAAAGAACAAATGGAGTATTAAAAAGTAGATAGAGATGCTTGCTCGGTGCTAGGGAGTTGCACTATGATCCTAAGAAGGTCGCAAAAATTGTTAATGTTTGCGTTGCATTGCATAATATATTTATTGCTTATAAGTGCGAATATAATAATAGCATTACATATAATGAGGGAAAGCTATTTACCTGCTGCTCAGCGCATACGCAATGATATTGCAAACTCTTTATAAAAAATATAACTTCATTTAAATTCATATAATTTTATTTCATTTCATTTAATAAAAACAACAAAGCCTTTAAGGCCAAAAACTTATTACTAATTTTTAATTAATTTTTTTAGTTTAATAAAAAATAGTTAAATCAAAATAATTCAGGTTTGTACTTTTTAGAGATCCGTAAGAAAATAAAAAGTTAGGCACATGTGTACATATTTATGTATTTATGAGTGTACTTTGTAAACATATACATACATATATACATAAGTACATTTTAAAAATTGGAAAATAGTTCTTAAACTACTATTTGACTTCCTTTTTTGTCTTACTCAATAGTTTCAACTTCATTTCTTCGATTTCTATTAGTTTTCTATTTTTTTCTATTTTATCTGTAACTTTCTTTTCGCGAAGTTTTTCCATAACTGAGTTATGACGCTCCAACTCTTTAATATTTTTCGATTTTAAATCGTTGTTCTTTTCTAAGGAGCGATATACCCTTTTCATCATAACTTCCACTTCTTTGTTGTGGTTCTTAAGTGACTCGAACATTTCAACGATTGTGGAGCATAATTTTTCCTGGGTATTCAACTCTTGCTCAATAAGTTCGGCAGTTGCTAATTTTACCTGTGGCTCAATTCTTCTTCTTTTAATGGAGAAAGCGTTTTTATTACTGGACTCTCCTCTTATTGTAGTGGCTAATGGCGATGGTGTTAAAAGTTTTGAACAGATGGGTGCTTCAGAGCTTATTTCATTATCAAGAGCACGTAAAGATATTTTTTCATCATTTTCAGTTTTCATCATCAGATCATTTTTTTCGCATTCATAAACGTCTTTTGGTAAACCAAAGCTGAAGGAGTTTTCTAAGCCCTCTACCGACTCTTTCATTCCTACCAATTCATAAATGCACTGCTCACTGGCTGACAAGCTTTTGGTTCGGTTTGGTCCACCTCCCGTTTCTCGTTGGTTTTTTAAATTAGCGGCTGCTTTTGACCGCACATACCTTTTTTGGTCTATCCACACCTATTGCAAGTTATATATGTACATATGTATGTAGTATATGTATGCATGTTTAAAAATGTAAAATATTTAAAACATGAATACATACCTTTTTCCATTCATTAACTTTTTTAATAGGAGGTCCAGCACTATTCAATTCTTCTGTAAGCGAATTCCAAAATTCGGCCACCACATCTTTACAAACCTTCACAAAACCGCATGCAATGGGTCGGTTATTTTGCATCCTATTGAGAAGTATGTCATGTTGCACATTATTTATTGATTTAGACCTAAAAATTGTTTTTAGTTAATTTATATATCCATTAAAATATAAAAACTACTTACATTTTTTTCTAGTTCCCCAAAGGAAAGAAAATGAACAAATTGACACAAAAAATGGGAAAAATGTCTTTGAAAAATCCATTCACGATAAGGCGAAATTTTGAATGGGAAAATTTTTTTGTGCATGTCATTCACCTCTGAATTACATATCAGAAAATGGGAACATATTTTATGGGAAAAATTATTCATGATCGCACTTTTGGGAAATTGGAAAACATTTTAGGGGAAAAATTATTCATGATAGGGGTGATTATGGTTATTAACTATTGTAAGACAGCTATACATAGTCAGTATAAGGTTGGAACTGGCTTTGTAAACAACTTAATTAATAAATTACCCGTTGAGCTGCATTTGCCTGGATGTCAGTTTTGTGGACCTGGCACAAAACTTGAAAAACGATTAGCGAGAGGGGATAAAGGAATAAATTTATTGGATGCGTCTTGTAGAGAGCACGACATTGCATATTCGAAAACAAACGATATTACCAAAAGACATCAAGCAGATCAGGAATTAGCTGAAAAAGCCTGGCAACGAGTGAAATCTAGCGATAGCAGTTTCAAAGAAAGAGCACACGCTTGGCTCGTAACAAACGCAATGAAAACTAAAGTGAAAATGGGCTTAGATATCAAAGGCACTAAAGTTCATAAGACGAAAAAACCTAAGAAAAAGTTTACAAAAAGGAAAATTTATAACAGAAAAATATTTTCAACTTCTATTAAAAATGCATTAAAAATTTTAAAAAAGAAAAAACCAGATAATATAATATCTGCTGTCAAGATTGCGCAAAAGTCTATACATCCAAAGTTTAAAGGGAAAAAGGGAATTGAAGTTACTATACCAAGAGTTATTCCAGTGCCGAAAATCGGTGGATTTCTACCACTGATTCCAATGTTAACAGCCTTGTCAGCTCTTGGAGGGTTAGCTACAGGCGGATCTGCTATTGCTAAGGCTTTGAATGATATAAAAAGTGGAAGAAAGCAACTAGCAGAAGCTATGCGACATAATCAATATATGGAATCAATAGCTATGGGAAAAGGTTTATATCTAAAACCATACAAAACAGGATATGGACTTTATTATAAACCAGCCTCAAAAAACTTTTAAGTGATCTTCCCAATAGACCATTAACTCAACTAGATATAATGAAATATTGTAAAAAACTTAAATATTTCAGAGGACTTTTTATGCTCGATCGTTTGCCTAAAAAGCCATTTAGTCAAGAATGTGGTATTGTTAATTTAGACAATTCCAGCGGTCCTGGAACACTTTGGGTAGCCTTTTACAAAAATTATAAGTATAAAGAATATTTTGATAGTTTTGGAGATTTACAACCGCCATAAGAAATAATTAATTACTTAAAATCACCTATTGAATATAATTATCAACAAAAGCAAACATTTAATACATTTAATTGTGGTCATTTATGTATAGAATTTTTATTTCGTAAATATTATTTAAAATAAAAACATTGCTTCAATTTCAATATAGACATAAGTTTTATTTATTTACATAATTACATAAATTTTTCTATATATATATATATATATATATATATATATATATATATATATATATATATATATATGTACAGGGTGGGCCAAAAGTTACCAGGGGGTTTAAAAGTTTAATAACGTTTTCCTTTATTAATTTTTTTTTCCTCAGATTATATAATATACAAAATGGAAATTTTTTTTAAACTTAGTATGAAAAATAATGTCTCTTAAATGACCACCGTTTTCAGCTTCGCACTGATGGGCGATTATGATTATGAGTGATGAAGCTCATTTTCATTTGAATGGCTTTGTTAATAAGCAGAACTGTAGGTTCTGGGGTTCTGAAAATCCAAGAGCCATTCATAAATGCCAATTGCACCCCATTAGGTGTACAATATGGTGTGGGATCACATCTGAAAATATTATTGGGCCTTACTTCTTCGAGAATGAAGATGAAAGTGCTGTAACCGTAAATGGAGAGCGGTATCGGTTTATGATAGAAAATTTTTTACGTCTTGCTCTTGAAAACATACCTGGTATGTGGTTTCAGCAGGACGGAGCCACTGCCCGCACTGCCCGAGACACAATGGCACTTTTAAGTCAAATTTTTGGAGAGCGAATAGTTTCCAGAAATTCGGAAATAATTTGGCCCAGCGCGATCGCCAGTTTTGACAGCACCCGACTATTTTCTTTGGGGTTATTTGAAGTAGCGAGTGTATGTGAACAAGCCAGAGACAATCCTTGAACTCAAGGCAAACATTGTTGCAGAAATTCGAACGCTACAGCCACAAATTTTGAAAGATGTTATGGAAAATGCTCTAAAACGAGCCCATCAGTGCGCAGCTGAAAACGATGGTCATTTAAGAGACATTATTTTTCATACTTAGTGTAAAAAAATTTCCATTTTGTTAATTATATAATCTGAGAAAAAGAAATAAAAAAAAATTAATAAACTAAAGTTATTAAACTTTTAATTCCCATGGTAACTTTTGGCCCACCCTGTATATACAAATTTGTTTTATTTACAAAGAGCTGTTTATACATTCATAAGTACATAGCATGAAAATAATAATTAACAAATTAAATATCTAAATTCATAAGAAGCTCGTCATCAGATGAACTGTTAATAAAATCTAGATATGAATAAGTGATATTCATAAAAATGTCATCATCTTAATCTGAATGAAATTCTTCAAATGTCTTCTGTCTATAATGCCTTCTAGCAAGTGTATTTATCTGGTTTTTATCGATAATTATTTTATCATCAGCATAACTCAATACAACTTTATGTAACTTTTGAGTATACAACTGATGGTATTTCGATCTAAATGTATTCATAGAATCTGAAATAATTTCTTTTTCAAATAAAGCTTTTTTATAATCGGAAATAGAGTAATTCTTAATACATGATTATTTTACTCCTTTGAATTTCTTTACTTGATCCATCCCAACAGTTTCAAATGAATACATTTTTGATCGAAGTCCGACAAACTCTTTCATAATTTTTCCTTTATTTTCGTCTTTCATCATCCCAAGGACTTTTTTATTTAATAATGGTAAATTAAAAATGTTGTCAGGTTGATATTCGGATGTATCAAACCTTGAAGCAACATCTTGACGGATATCGTCATAAAAATCATCTGTTTTTATGGAATAAATAAAAGAGTCCGTATCCATATAATTTAGAGACAAGTTTGTTCCGAATTTAGGTTGCATATATTGATAATGGAAGTCATACATCTTCCACTTAGACAATTCCAATACCGCAAACCCTAAATAAATGGGTTTGTTGTACTTGAACTTCATTATTTTGAGCTGAACCGCAAACATATTCTCCGAGAACTGTGTTATACTCGAAAAATTTGGTTTTAAAATCAATGCTCTTGCACCTAAATGGTTTCTCCTTGTAGTCTCCCACTCTGTGACAATTTTAACATCTTTGCGTTTATGGATATTTTCCATAGTTTTTCCATAAACCGCATTGTTTAGCAATTTAAAGAAATCTTTTTCAAATGAATTTTTTGCTATTGTTCTATGGTGAGTATTTATATCAATATATGGTTTAAGCCAAGGAGATTGCTTAAATTTTAATGCCCTATGCACTTTTTTTAATATCAACTCATTTCTCAGGCATTGCTTAAGCACTCTATAGTGAATTTGATATTTTGATTTAGATGTGAGGTCAGCTATAAGTTTTTTACATTTAGAATCGCCGACCGTTTTATTTTTAAGGCAAAAAGGTAGATCATTATGTATATCATGTAATTGTTGGGGATACTCTAAATCCACTTCCAAAATATATCCCACAGTTGATGTGTCTGATATATTATTCACATCTAAAATATGAAGATTTTCCTCATTAACCCACTCAAATTTTCCGTATGGTAAGTACTCTGACATTGCCCAACCGTACAAATTGTTAGCGTCTAAATACATTAAATATTCTGAAGGCTTATTGCAATCGTAATCCTCCATATATTTATTATTCGCCTTAGTATACCTTTTTGAACATTGTACTAGACCTCCTCTGATAGCATCTTGCACAAAATTGTACATATTAATATCAGTAAATAGTTCTAGTTCTATTTTTGTGGTCTTAAGCATGGCATCCCATGATAGAGCAGGGGCAATATGATATTGACATGGATCAAGCTTGTGAATATTTTTACAAATCTGTCAAAAATTTTGGAAAATGTCAGTTAGCAGTATAACGTCAGTTTTTAAATATAACAAGGTGTAATCCAGCATAGTTTTACACTTAAAGATTTTCCAAACTTTCTTGGCATGTTCGTAATCATCCAAAGAGCATTCAGAATTAGTTAAACAATTATAAAACTTTTCTCGTGCGGGAAGATTAGTTTCATTAAAGCGCTCCATAGAATCCATATAAGAGTAAGGGAACACTCCCTTTCTTCTTATTAAATTAAATTCTTCTTTTTGGGCAAATAATTTATTGAGGATGTGAAAATTATCATCATTTAAATTGTTTGCCAGCGATTCTAAACTGGAGGCCATAAATCGGAAAGAGTCTAAAAAACGAATTTCAAAACACTCTTTTTCTCCGATTGGCATGAACTTTGAAAGTGAAATGTATAATTCTTTATTAAGAGGAATTACTTTCATATCACCATCAAAGTTCGAAAGTTCTTTCATAAACAAATGACAATCATAAGAGGAAAAATTGTGAAAGAAAACAGGTATAAACTTAGCAGTTCTATAAAGAAGATTGCATGAGTTATGCGCTGACCCTCTATACTTGCCTGTAAAATGACAATGGTCACGCACTTTGTCATTTCTTAAAATTTTTTCACAAATATGACAGAGCATGTACAAGTTTTTCGTCATTTGTTGGTGGCGTCATTGGTACTATTTTTGACAAGTAGTTTATATAAATGATTGTCAGGTCGTTAATTAAATTTACTAAAAAAAACTCTAGGTGCATCAGCACCAAAATAAATCTTAAAACTATCTAGATTATCATTATGACTACATTTTATATAATAGCTAAAAGCACAAGCAATGTGCTTTTCTATATTACCAGATTTTGTTCCTCCTGCTGTTGTCTCTACCTTTTCCAGATATGCCTCAAAGTCCGCATATACAACAAAGTTCACGCCCAATTGCTTATGGTAATTTTCAAATTTTAAAAGAGATTCAACCTTCGTCGGCATACTGGCAACAACTTTTTTACAGCTTTGCTTATGCTTCTCCATCATCCTTTCGTTATGCGAATATTGCAGACAAGCATTGCATAACAAAACTTTTGCTTTGTGCCCGGTTATGCTACTTCTTATTAGCCTGAAATATATAATTAATATATGCGAGGTATAGAACTTCGAATTGAAATAAAACACAAGAAAATCGTTTTAATGTCCATCAATTTGGCTTTATTGGAAGGATAATTTTATGCCATTAACGATTAAATATGATTTCGGGCATGTGGCCGCCGCGGCTGGCTCGAATAAAGCCAATTCTACAGGTCAAATTTTCAACCACTTTTTCGAGCATATAGGGCCGTATGTTGGCAATAACGCCACGAATGTTGGCTTCCAAGTCCCCTAACGTTTCTGGTTTGTTGGCGTAGACGAGCGACTTCAGCGGATGCGTATTATCACATAGAGTAAACGTAGTGCAAAAACGATCCATGGTTAACCGAATTAATTGCTCTGTCGACCATAAAATGGACGGAGCTTGCGGTAAACTTCGCGAACTGAACCATTATTTTCGAAATAAATTTGCACGATTTGCAAGCGTTGTTCTTTTGTCAACCTGTTCATGATGAAATGGCAAACCAAACTAAATATTAATCACTTGACAGCTGACAAAATGGCCGCCAGTTAAAAAAGTGATGCCAACTTAAAGTTCTATACCTCAATAAAAAACACCCTTTATAAGATAAATGTATATTTATTCGTATAATTACCTAGATATATCTGTTATTAGGACATAATGAGAATATCCATCTTTCGATAGCAGCAAAAGATTAACATGATGGATATTCTCATTTGCAGATAAATAGTACGGTCCAACGATACATTTATCTTCTAGTCCAAACACATTGACACTAATGTCATTGTTTTGACTCTCAAACGCTTTGATGGATTTAGTTTTCATCGGAAATTCTAAATTCTCAAAATTTAGAGTCCTATTATTAATAGTTATTATGTTGGAACATATATCTATTGTAACATCATTTATCGCAGTGGCACAGAGTGCTGCTATGATGCACCATTTAAAGCAATAATCGTCATTGTTTTGAATGTTGAAGCATCCTTTTTTCTTCTCAATCCACCGTAGAAGTGGGATGTAGCCTGAGCCCTTAACAAACTCCGCTCGATTTATGTTTATATATAATTTTTTAATTGTAATGAGGCTCCATCCGCTGTCCCTCTCTTGAAACTCTGACATTTTTCGAGTTATTTCCTGACTTTGATCTTTAAATATTTCCAAAAGATCATCACTTATTGTAATAAATCGCATTTTGGAGCGATGCGAAATCATGCAGGAATGTATGTCATTATCCACTATTTTTATATAATCGCATTCCAACTCCATGTTGTATTTAAATGTCAGATGACGTATTTGGGCATCTGATAATATTTTTAAAGAATTTCTTTGCACTCCTTCAAAAAATTCTTCAATTCTTCTTCCTTCAATTTCCTCCCTCTATTCTTGAATGCCGTTTTTTCTAATTTCATCTCACCATTCGCTTCAAGGATTCTTGAATTGGTTATTATGGTGGATGATGTAGATGCATGAGTCCTCTCATGCATTTTTAAATGGTTTTTGTTTCCAAACCACTTGTGACACTCGAAACAATGATGGCTTTCGTGGATCTCAGCCATTTTTTTTCAGCAAAAACGCGTTCACAATATTTACACTTCATATTTCTTTTTCAGCTATTTTTAATTCTTTTTATCAATATTAATTATTGACTATTAATTATGCTTGTTTCACTGTAGTTTTACGACTGTTAGAAAATAATATGTTGTTGCTTATAAAATAATTTTCAATTTTAAAATAATTTTTGAATATATGTTATGAAAGAGATAGACTAATTTAATATTATCACTCAAGTATATGTTTACTTCTCTCGTGTGAGATTAATACATAATTTCACTTATATAATACGTCGCAGGATAGATACATATGTAAACATTAGTTTCAAACTATCATATCTAATTATAAAGCATGAAAGAGATGCATTGACATTAACCTGAAATACTTAATTCTATGCTAGAAACCTGATTTGAGTATTTGAGCTAGGCTATAAAATTTCAAAATGTGAAGAAAAAACAAGAAGGGGGAAGAAAGAAAGTCCAAGTATCCTTTACATATGTCAATAATATAATTATCTCACTCAAACATTAAATTTTAGATTGCTTGTATTAGTATTGGAGTACCTAAACTATCTTTAATATTGAAGTAGCTGCAAGTATAAAAGCAAAAATTTAAAGGATGTTACTTGTTAGTGAAATGGATTCATCAAAGTACAATTGTGAGCTATGTTTACAGCTCAAAAGAAACATTTTCCAATGTTACCAATAAACATTTTTTTTAAAAACACAACTTCGCTTATTACAAAGCGAAGACGTATAAATTAACATCATCAACGTCATCAACATCGTCATCATCATCATCATCATCATCGCCCTCCGCAACAGCATCGTCATCATCATCGTCATCCTCATCAGCATCATCATCACCATCACCGGCATCAACATCATCATCGTCCTCCGCATCAGCATTGGAAAAAATTATATTTGATTTTAAAATTGATAATGATGATTTTTTTAAATATATAAAATATTAAAATAAAAATATATATAAAAATATAATTAAAAAATCTTGTCTTTTTATTTGATTGAAATCTTTAAATTTATTTATTATTATTATAATTAAATATATTTCAAACACATAATCAGAATATTTTAATAAAGTTTTGGAATTTTGCCTCCTTCCCAAGGAAAAAAGGGTTGTGAATTTGGAATGTAGAAGCCTTCATTGTCTTCAATAGTTTTTTCGTTCTCCTCAGGAAGTATCTCCGCCAATTCTAATGTGTATGAATAATTTTCTAGTTTCTTTGTTAAAGAAAATTTTTCATCCTGAGCCCCTTCAATTACTTTGTCTTCTAAGCTATTGTAGCGTTTGGGAAGATATAGCATTCCATCCTCGAGTTCTGCAATCACTATACTTCCACTATACTTAGTCTTATGACGAAACATCATCATCATTTTATATGGCTTTGATGGTTGTAAGTCCTTCACAGATATATATGACTTTGCTTTCAGTTTATTAAAAGCCTCAACAACCTCAATGTTTGTAATATTTTTTGAAGTCATAGTTGACTACTGAAGGATTGTAATGAGTTAATGAATATTAATATTTTAGAAGCTGCGTTTTTATATCAATTTATTTGGGACACACTTAAAAATTTTTTAATCAGGAGAGTTTTGTTTTCTGAAACTCAAATTTTGATCTTTTAATATTTTTATACATACCTTCATAATTACTCTTACTTAATTTCTACATAATAATGAAAAATTTTTTTTTTTTTTTTTTTTTTTTTCCATGCGTATATTTATTTATTGTATCTTCAAAAAATGAACTAACAATAAGTTTTCAAATCTTAAATCTAGATATAATAATTAGGCCCAACCAGTGTCAGGCATAAACTTAGTGATAGTAATCAATAATACATAAATATCGTATTAAGCACAAAAATATTTTCAAGCTGTTTCATCTGGAGTGTTGAGTATTAGAGCCATAGTGTCCCTCTTTTTTAAGCGGATGTGTCCAGTAAAATTCAAGATGTTACGAGCAAGTGGATTAGGATGAGACTCGAGTTTTGTTAAGTATTTGCCTGCGTATTTTTTAATTTCTTCAGTCACTAGTGGCATATCTAAATCACGATGTAAATTTGAATTTTTGATGTACCATGGAGCCGATGTTATTAGTCTTAAAATCTTGTTTTGCCTTCGTTGGATTCTCTCTATATTGGAAGCTGAAGCAGTGCCCCATAGCTGTATTCCGTAGCACCATATGGGTTTCAAAAGCGACTTGTATATTAAAAGTTTACAATCTAGACTGAGTGTTGAATTTCTACCAATCAGCCAATGTATCTGAGTTAATTTAAGTTTCATTTGTGTTAGCTTTGAGTCAATATGGTGTTTCCATGTAAGCCGTCGATCAAGGTGTATACCAAGGTATTTTACATGTGAATGTTGAGGAACAACTTGATTGTTGATTCGAATTGGGGAACAAGTATCTCTTCGCAGGGTAAATGTTAGCTGAACACACTTTTGTTCGTTAACTTTAATTCTCCATAAGTTTAACCATAGTTCCAGATGTGTAATATGTTCTTGTAGATATCGGGAAGCCTCGTGAGGGGTTTCGTGCATACTAAGGCAGGCTGTATCATCGGCAAATGTAGATGTATGGATATTGCTGCTCAAAGGCATATCACAAGTATAAATCAAATACAACACTGGCCCCAATATGCTCCCCTGTGGCACACCGGATGATATAGATTCGGGCACACTCATGAAGTCTCCTTCAACAACCGTGAACTTCCGGGTAGTAATATAACTTTCCAATAGCTTCAGAAAATTTATTGGTAGATATGATTTCAATTTTAAAATAAGGCCTTCATGCCATTCTTTATCAAATGCCTGAGAAACATCAATGAAGAGGGCAGAACAATATTTCTTTTCTTCAAAAGTTTTTCGTATAAATTGAACCAATCTATGAGTTTGTTCAATGGTGCTATGCTGACTTCTAAGACCAAATTGATGGTCCGGTATGCACTCATTATCAGTTAGAATTGGGGACAATTTTATCATGAGTAACTTTTCAAAGAGCTTTGACATTGTTGACAGTAAACTTATTGGCCTATATGACTCAGCCTTGGTAAGATCTTTGCCCGGCTTTGGAATCATTTTAACCTTGGCAAGCTTCCAGCTGTTTGGATAATACTCCAGACGTAAAATGGCATTAAAAATGAATAACAGGATTCTAATTGCAATACGAGGCAACTTCATCAGCATCTGGTTACTAATTTCATCAATACCCGGAGCTTTTTTCGGGTTGAGTTCAGCAATTAGTTTTTGTACATCACGCGTCTTAAATTTTATGGGTCGAGGGGGTAGCGCAACTACACTCGGCAAATCAACAGCACCAGAACATGAGTTTGGGGTAAATACGGATTTTAAATGCTCAGCAAATAATTTACCTTTTTCAGAGTCGCTTCTTGCCCAATCTCCGGTAGATGTGCGCAGAGGTGGTTTAAACTCGACGGGTGTTTTAAGCTTTCTAGCAGCGCGCCACAAAGAGTAATTAGATGCTGGTGTGACATCAAGACCTTCCAGATAATTTTTAAGAGATGCAGTTTTTTCAAATGCAAGCAACTCTTGGAGTCGTTTAGTGCACTCTTTAAACCTAGTTTTATGTTGAGGTGATCTGTGCTGTTGCGATTCCCTTCTAGCTCTTCTTTTTTCACACACGAGACGTTCAATATCAGTAGAATAAATTCTATTAAACCCAGTCTGCGGATTGGAGGTAGTGGCATGTTCAGCAGCCTGTTTAATATTTTCATTAAGGTTGGTAATGTTAGATTCAATATCATCGGGTGTTCTTAGCGTAATATTTTCTGTGCAATGACTACTAAGATATTTTTTGAATCCCAGCCAATTAACACGATTTATCATCTTCACATAAGGATGAGGTAAGTCACTTCTTAATGGGCTACAAATTGAAACGATCCTGGGAGAGTGGTCGGACGAGAGATCTAGAGAAGCTTCAACTTGAATTAAATCCCTAGAGATATTTTTCATGACGCCAAAATCTATAACATCCGGAATTTTTTGTATGTCAGTAGGCCAGTAAGTGGGCTCCCCACTCGAAATGACGTCCAAGCCCATTTTTGAAATTGTGTTGAACAACGCTCGACCTCTGGGTGAGATAAGACGCGAACCCCAGAACGTATGTTTGGCATTATAGTCTCCAGCTGCTACGAAACAAGGGCCAAGAGATTTGAAGAAATCCTCGTATTGATCTTCAGTAATTGCGAATCTGGGAGGGGAGTAAATTGATGATATTACAAAATTAGTGCAAAAATTTTCAATACAAATATTCGTTGCTTGTAGATGTTCTTCAGAAATTTTATCAATAATATAATGCTTGAGTCTTGACCTTATTAGAATTGCTGATCCACCGCATGCTCTTCCTCTTGGGTCCTTTGAATCATATAAGGTGTAGCCAGAAATTTTAAAAAGACTTCTCGAAGTCAAATGAGTCTCTGAGACCAACATTATATCAATATTTTTTTCCGTGAGGAAGTGCTCAAGTTCATTTTTATGTTGGCGAATGCCGTTTGCGTTCCAGAAACATATTTTTAACGTGTTCATGGTTTGTTAACTAATGCTTGAAGCAGTGTATTTTGCATTCGCAGCATTTCTTGCATCATGCTAGTCATATTTGTAGTAAAGTTGTTTATAGTTTGAACCAGATTATCAATAGTGGCTTCAAGGAAAAATGCCTCCTCTTATGTTTTAAATAGTTTATTTCAAATAATTACATTATATGCAAATGTTCACAACTATGCATCTTCATATGCATTGACTTATTCATTTAAACATACATATGTAAAAAATGTTTATGTATAGTTATGTGCAGAAACAACATTAAATTCATTTAAGAGTCACAAAAAACATACAATTACTATACAAGGCTTGTTAAAATAAAATTATTCCTTCAATTTTTATATTTTCATCCCAAAATAAATCAAAGGAATCCTCTTTTCCCTTTTTATTCTTACCAGCCAACAGTAATAAAAAAGGAAATTTATAGCATTTAAGAACAACAAATAAATGCACAATTACTACACAAGGCTTGTTACCAGACAACAGCAATAAAAAAAGCAACTTTATAAACGTACAGATAACAGCATATGTAAAATGATAAGCAACCGACATCTCAAACTAAAGACCGTGTTTATAATTATAAAAACAAAAAAGGTTTCTATTGACTATTTCAAGTTGGTTTAAGAGACAGACAATAGACAACTATTATTAAAGAGACAAACCGACATACAAACATAAAGGCTCGTTAAACAAAAGTCATGCCTAATGTTTCATCGTATCAAGTGTGCAATGAAAATAAAAATTCTCTTCAACAATATTAAACATTTTTTTTTATGCACTTGCATTTCACACAAAAAAAATCATCCCAAAATTTTTTTTCATCCCAAATTTTCATCTCTAAAATCATGCAACTAAAAAACCATCCCAAAAATTCATCCCAAAAAGATGATTTTTTTCATCTCATACCCCAATTCCCTACTACTTAGTTGATCTTTTATGGTGCTGATTTAGGTGAAATGGGAAACTATTCTACAGAAAATAGAAATTATTGATTATTGTAGACTGTAAGTTATTCATTCTCAAAGTTTATATGGTCAATACCGTTGAAAATAAAAGTTGCACTCGAAAAAACCTAGGCTGTTTAAAATATTTTTGAAATGTTACGAGTACCAAAAAACTTACAAATGGATGATTGTAAAGAATTATTTAATAGACACTGGAAAATTCATGCATAAGTAGAATATTAAACATCACTTAGCATGAAAGCATAGTAGAATGATTTAATAGATCATCCAAAGGAATTATGTGATGATGGTTCATATAAGTGTATTGAAATATATAAAGAATTACTTAATGTACTCGTATACAATATAAAAGTTCATCTGACTATTTAAATGTTTCCGATTGAAACGAGAAAAAGCTGATAAATATAATAATTTGAAAATGAACAAAATGTTGAAATTTAATGAATGTAAAAAATAAAATTAAACAGGAAAAATCTAGCTTGGTTTGTATTTTTGAAGGAATGATAGGTCTTAAGAAAGATAATTAACTTAATATACTGGAAATTCTCTAAATTTGTTGGACTGTATGAAATATTGTGAAAACTTGAGCGTTCAAAATAAATTACAACACAGTATAATATTCAGTAACACATAATATTATCACTTTTTATAGTAACAATTTTACATTTGCCATTTCGAAAGCTCTAGCAAGCAAAATTTTAAAATATACCCATGGGCTATTATAATAGATCTTCACTCTATTCATTTCTATAGCTATCAAATCTTCAGAAAATATAGATAAACTACATAAATTGGGTTTAGATTTCCTATCTTTAAGAATGTATATGTGTATGAATTAGTATCAAACAAGCATACTGAATAAATATGGACTTCAACTGGAATCATGCTGAAGCATACATGAATTGTAAAATGCAATATAAGCAGATCTTACTTTATATCTGTATCTGTATGAGTATTAAATAAATTTACAGACAAAATATTGAAAGCATGCCGAAGCATGCAAATTTAAAAGAATTCCTCACGTCACATAATTTTGTAAGTAAAGAAATATTATGTTTCTATGCTAAATGAAATACATAAATATGTATCTACTTTGTAAAAGAATAAAAATATCGAAATCGTAAATTCTAATAGTATAGATTTTTAACTGAAACACCACTACATCTCGGACGCTTGCGTCACATCTTTTAAAAATTAAGGCCACTACGGGTGAATGGGGAAATTGTTTCTTCTCCGAAACTGTCCAAACAAAAATCTGCATGTAGAAATACTTGAAGCAAAATTTCCTTCAAACGTAGATATTCCAATGTTTCTGACACTATATGAAAACACCTAGGCTGAATTCATGGTAGAGGTGACTGAGTTTTTTAAGATCGATTTGGTGCAATACTTGTTTATTAAACATGTATTTCTTTGTATGTAAACTAATTTCTACATACATACATATATTCGCATATATGTATGTAGATATGAATACATTTGCATATGTACACACTCACATATGTATATATTTTCATTAAATATAATGGATTTAAAAATTATATTAATGTTCTCTATTTCAAGTAGTAAAATCAAAAAAAAAGTAGTTATACATCAGAAGAAAAAAAATTAATAAAACAAGAGACTGACTGACCACCTGATATATAAAGCCTGTCTTACATGAAAACAAAGCATACTTAAACATAGCAGAAATATGTATACAATACATCTTTTATACAATGAGAAAAAAAACTTAAAAATAAAACAATTACAAAAAACCGTAAAAGGCATAGACGATCACCCTTCATAAAATAAACATATAGCCTATTAATGTAAAGATAGTAACATTATCAAGTAGTACAATTTGGACAATTAAAATTTTAACATTTAACTACCCATAACGCCGACAAAGGACAGCCAGAAATTCCGACATGCAAAGTCATCTTGTATACTAGAGGAACCGTCGAGAGGATAGACCAAAATTCACAGAAAACGACTTCGCTTTCTGTTGATCGCTTTTCAAGAAGAAAATAAGTTTGTTCATTGTGATTTGACTAATTTAAAAGTACATTTAAATTTAGTCTCATATCCATATGATGATCCTAATATAAAATTAAAACATGAAAGTTATGCAGTTCTATATGATATGTATCTACTACTCGTATATGAAAGAATTTCAAGCGCTTGTAACTGCATCAGAGTTTAAGATAAAAGCTCCATTTATTCAAAAGCGGGTCAATTGATATAGAAATTTAATTTGAAACAGCAAGCAAGGACCTCAGCTACTGCATTTTTACTGATGATCGAATAATAGAAAGTCCGGAAAGTCTTATAAATTAAGTAATATGAATGGAAAAAATAGTTTTAATAGACGTGTACGGTTTCAAACACACATATATGTACATACATACATACATAAAATCAATTTGTAGATCCATATGTATATAACACATATTATCAAATTTCTTACCCATGCTCAAGTATTTATTGGATTTTAGCAATCACACTTACATATCTACATCATGAAAACATACAAACCGTTCTCCAAGCTATTGACGCTTGAAGACGAAAGTCGAAGAAGACAAATGTACTTAAATAAACAAACTTATCACAAACCAGTCAAACTCTATCGCGCATACACACATACACACACAGAAAATCACCACAATCGTACACAAGAATTTTGCAAAATCTGAAATTAATATTTATACAAATATAAACAAATTTCTGACCGACAGACTTTAACACTGGACAAATTTAAGCAATCTCATCGTCCAATATGAAAAACATACTAGGATTAGGGAAGTTCACATTAGAAAATCATATACATATAAAAGCTTCAAACCTATAAACACCCTTAATGTATTCCCACAAAATATTCCGCGCACAAGTTCCCACGGTCATACATACATACAAACATACATACACTTAATATAAACAAAAAATAGTTAATGTAAACAAAAAACACTTAATGTAAAGAAAAAAACAAAATTTCTCAAATTTCAGACAAATTTCAGCAAAATTTCAAAAATTTCAGTCCAGAATTTTTAGAAATTTCACACAAATTTCACAATTTTAATTGATCCAGGACCCCCAGTTCCCTACTACTCCCAGTTCCCTACTACTCCTAACCTTAATTTTTACAGCTCTTGATTTCTTTGTAATTTAAACACAAATTTTGGATGACTTTTATACGAATCTTAGGCCGGGCTTACATCTGTGTGTCATGTGCCATACATGCGTAAAAAAGCGTAACCACCAATTACTAATGAAAAACTGTTTGATTCAGACACGTACGTATATATTTATTAAGTTGAACAGCTTCATGCGTAATTAATAGACAATTTTATGGAATCCAACATAATTGGAATTACTGGTAACGCTTTTTTTTGGCACATGTCACATAAGAAATGCCAGATGTAAACTCAGCCTTACAAACTGCAAGAAATGAGCCGGATGGATCACAGAAATCTCTAAAGTCTGATTCATTTTCATATATTTTTGCATGAACATAATACATATATATTACATGTGATGAAAATTGCGCCTTTAAAAATATAAACCATTTTTTTATAAATAAGGCAATTGTTTTAAAAATTAAGCCTTGCAATTATTTATTTATAGATATTTATCAGCGCAATATTGACTTCGGTGTGAATCGATATACTTATATATCTATTAGCAATTTTAAATAATAATAAATAAATAAAATAATCTCTTTATTAGTATTATCAATACTTTTCATATACATTACATTACAATTAGTTTATAACATTTTCTCTATTCAATTATGCATTAAATTTTATAAAATTAACAATGTGTCTTCTAAATATACTAGAATTATTTTAAAATTTTACATAATTTGGTAGGGAGTTGTAAAGGTGTAGACCTTTGTAAAAAAGCGATCGCTGCATCGATGTTTTTGATACTCTCTCAATTCTAAAGTGGTCCATATTCCTTAGATTGTACGGTTGAGCCTCTCTCACATATACTATTTGTTTAGTTAAGTACTCTGGTGCTTCTCCGCTTCTGATTTTTTGAATGAAACTGATAGTGTTAAGTTTTAGTCTTTGTTCAATGTTCAGCCATTTCAAGGATTCCAGCATGAGACGAATAGATGTATATCTGTTGCACTTCAATATAGTTCTCATTGCCTTATTTTGTAGTTTCTGAAGCCGTTCAATCTGATTTGTTGTGCAGCATGTAAATAATATTGTTGAGCCGTATTCGAAATGTGGTTTTATTATAGTATTATATATCCTTATTTGTGGTTATAAGTGATACTTGTTTTCTGATTCTTTTAAAAAAGCTAATTTTTTTGCCGATTTCTTTACAAATATAATCAATATGGTTTTTAAATTTTAAATCTTTATCAATAATAAAGCCTAAATATTTTATTTGATCAACCTTCTCTATAATTTGATTATTTATTTTAAAAATTTCATTGCTGTTTGTATTTAATTCCATAATTTTCGTTTTATTTTCGTTCAGTTTAAGCTTATTCATGTTTAGCCAAACGCTTACATTTTCCATATCATGTGTAAGATTGTGATAGCATTCGGTGTTAGTTTCTCCTTCCGTGAAAATAAGTGTGTCATCATCGTATAATACTACTTTGGCTTACAAAGCGATACGAACTTTAGCCTGATTAAATCATAAATATATAAATAAAATGAAAGTTCGAACAATAATAATTAAAATTAACTAAATAGATAGTCATGGGCCAGTGGCAAAAACTAAATAAAAATATACTTATAGTATCAAACCAAAAAAGTTTGTCTTAAGTAGAACAAAAATAAGCAAATTAACTAACATGTGCATAATTAGTAATGAAAAAACAACAATGGTAAGACTGTTGTAAATATAGTGATGGTAAATTTGGGGCCTTCATTACAAAAACACATTTCAGCAAATTGAAATACGATGAATCAAACCAATTCACATATTCCATTTGCAGAAAAGTTTCGCATATAAGGCAGAAATCTACATCAACTGACACCACACACAGTGGACCAAACACAGAAGAACGCTGATGATGAAGGTTTAGTGGCCTTCGAAAACGGCTGGCTGTTCCGTTCAACTATGTGTTGTCAGAATATTTACAACTAACTTTGATGTTATTTGTTCATTAATAATTATCACATGTAATTTGGCTTACAAAGCGATACGAACTTTAGCCTGATTAAATCATAAATATATAAATAAAATGAAAGTTCGAACAATAATAATTAAAAATAATACTACTTCGCATTTGTTCAATATGTTTGGCATATCATTTATGTATATATAATAAATAAAAGGGCACCCAGAATTGATCCTTGTGGAACTCCAAAATCATTATTAGTTATATTAGATTTAATGTTGTTTACTTTTGTGATTTGCTTCCTGTTTGTTAAATATGACTTAAACCATTGTAGTTCTGTTCCTCTAACTCCGTATCTATGTAGTTTTTGCAGAAGTATGTTTCTATCAATTGTTTCAAAGGCTCTTTTAAAGTCCAGAAAAATTTCGACTATCTAATTGTTTTTCTCAGTTTTTTCCATCTGTTTATTAAATAATTTACTGCTGTCTCGCATGAAAACTTTTTTCTGAATCCAGATTGGTATTTTGATAATATTTTGTTACTTTCTATATATTTCTCTAATTGTTCTTTTACTACTTTTTCTAATATTTTTTCACATGTTTTTAGGGTGTTAATTGGTCGAAATTCTTCGCATATTCTTGTTTTTGCAACCTTTTTAATTGGTGTTACCATAGATGTTTTCCAATTTTCAGGGAATACTCCCCTCTCCAATGATTTATTAATTATATTGAGCAATGGTTTTCGCACTGTATTCCAACCATTCATAATCATGCTACTTGATACTTTATTATAGTCTGGTTTGTTCTTCAAATTTTTACATATTTTTCTTAATTCACCTAAAGTTATTGTACGAAACTTGAACCGAGCGTTTATAACATGTATATTATCGACATATTGCACGTTATTAATTGTATCCCTTATTAGTTTAATACTACTTAAAAAATAATTGTTGAAACTATCAGCTATTTTAAAATTTTCCTTGTATTCTATTTGATTAAATATCACAGTTTCCATTACATTTTGAGATTTTTTTAGAATGAGCTTTTTTATTTCCCTCCACATTTCTTTTTGATTATTGACATTATTTATTTTATTATTTAAATAATTATTTTTTTCATTTTCAATTTTAACTTTATAAAAATTTCGCACTGTTTTGTACCTAGCCCATACTTATTAGTTTCATTAGTGTTCTGTATTTTCGCTATTTGGTATTTACTAATTTTCTCTCTTTTTAAACATCTTAGCTCCTCATTAAACCAATTGCACTTATAGTTTTCTTTAATCGTTTTTCGTTTTGTAAGTTTTTTAACTCCATTTTCCAAATATTCATCAAACAGATTTACGTTGCTGTTTAAATTGTTATTTTTATTTACTTCTTGTATACTCATAATTTCTCTGTTATATTGAGATCTATTATATTTAAATATTTCAACTTCTTTATAATTTTTTTCATTAGAATTGTACTCTGCTTTATCTATTATTATGTCAATTGCTTCATGATCCGATATTTTGCTTGATATATTAATTGTAGCCGTTATATTCCTACTATTTGTTATAATGTAATCAATTAATGTTTTTAAGCTCTGTGTTATTCTTGTAAAGTCATTCACTATTTGCTTAAGACCGTTATCGTCCAATAAACAATTAATTTTGCTTTTATAAAATCCTTCCTTACTCCAGCCTATATTGAAATCACCAGCTATTATTATATCACAGTTTACATCACTTACTTCTTCTAATACTTCATCAAAGGCTGCCACAAACTGGTTTTCAGCACTAGTTGGAGATCTGTAAATAGCTATAACTAGAAATTTGTTGTTATTATATTTTGCCATGCAGGCTGTTATCCATATTTTTGACTCGATTATTTTTTCAAAGATTTTTCTCATAATCCATTTCTTTTTTATATATATTATAACTCCGCCAGTCCTCGTTGAGTTTGACATTGCTGAAAATTGATTGTAACCTCTTAGATGCGTTTCTTCTTCCGCCACGTCTTGTGTGTGTTAAATGCGTTTCCGAGAGTATAATGAATTCTGCCTTATTTGTTTCTACAATTATTTCAAGTTGGTTGTAATTGTTTGTAAGTCCTTGTATATTAGTATATATGCCCCGAATGCTCCCTGGTTGCTAGGCAACTAAGCCTAGCCTCTTCTTCTTTAATTTGAGCTTATTCTGGTATACTGGCAACTCACAGTAATACGTGCTGTGATTTTCATCAAGATCTAAATTGAGCCTTTTATTTTCTTTAATGCAATTAACACACTTATTTGTTTCTTCTTTGTTACATTCTCTACTCTTATGATTGCCATGACATTTGAAGCACACTTCTTCATTTTTGCATTCTGATGCTTTGTGGTTGTATCCAAGACATCTAAGACATTGAATCACCATTGTACAACAATAAAACTTGTATTCGTCCCCTACAATTAAAAAATCGGCCACATTTGGCTTACGTAGATTATTTGCAAGGAAATTGCATGAACACTTCTCCTAGTTTGTTTATATTTTTTGTTTTCGATATGTATATACATATGTACATACATACACATGTTTGCAAATACCAATTTTATACTTGTACGATTTATACCCAGCGGGAAAAGGAAGAGCAAGGATACCTTCTAGAAGACTTTTGTACTCATTATTTTGGATGTACAAGGTCTACTCGCTGCATTCCACTCTTATATCCTTTTTGCCTTCCCCTCTCGCCTATTTTGCCAGCATTTCTGAAAAGTCTTCAAATTAATAGATTTTACTTTTGGTTTGGTAAAAATACACGCAAAAAATTGTACTCCTTCTCTTCTCATAGAAGGGAATGTGGAATGTGTATCTTATCTTTTATGCAAAAGAATCGCGGCCTTCTATAAGGCATTTTTTAGCAGTTAGATAAAAATAGTAATTAATTTAATAAGGCCTGAAGTAAGAAGATATTCTGAGTTTTCCCGCAGGGTAGTAACGTGCTCACTTTGTATTAAAGTAGTGGTTGGAGTACACATTCTACATACATACCATTGTAAGCACATATACATATCTACACTTGAAGTAGCAAACTATCCAGTTTTGCCAGAAAATGCTGATGAGAGAATGCTAAATCGGTCAAAAAAATTCTGCTTAAATGTTCTACAGAAGAAAAGTATAATTTTAGATTTAAATGTAGAAAAAATTATTGAAATAGCTTTGAATTTTATTTTTATACAAACTCATTAGTATTTACATGTATTTTTATAGTACATACAAACATAAAAAAATAAAATAAAAATACGTATGTACATTGAAATTGATTATTGAAGGGTTAGCTGGATCCTATGCGCATTTCACTGTTGCTAGTGCAGATCATCAGGGAACCTTTTCTATGAAATACATGTACATTTATGAGAAAAATCCTCCATACAGAAGAATTTTGTTAAGAAATTAAAATTTTTTATTTGCAACAAACTCTGCTAGAAAGCATTTAGCAAAATTTTTTGAAAGTTGAATGCTGTTTAACTAATGAAAATGCCAGACCTAGCAGTGGAAATGCTAAAATGAAACTATCCCAAACGCTTTTTGTTGTCATTGTGGATTATTAGTGCGTTAAAAATTTTAAACGTAATTGCAACATTTCCTATAAAAATACCTGTAAATACTAATAAGTTTGTATAAACATGAAATTCAAAGCTATTACAATAATTTTTTCTGCATTTAAATCTGGCATTATACTTTTCTTCTGTACAACATTTTATCAGAATTTTTAGACCGATTTAGCATTCTCTCACCATAATTTTCTGGCAACACTGGTTGTTATGTTGAGAACTTATGAATTTTCTTTAAAGACATGTTGATACATACATACGAGTACATATACATATGTATATAAATATAGGCAAGTATAAATTCGTTTGCTAATGCTGTATTGTGTATGTATCTATATTAAACATATGCATGAAACTAAATAATGATGTTCATGAAACTTTCGCTATAATTTTTTTATTCGTTTCATTCTATTTGATACAGATGAATAACTATGAAACAAGCACAATGAACAATCAATAGTTAAGAACGCAGTAAAATGATATTGGTTTGTTTACTAATACAAGAGCATACTAACATTTACAAATGTGAAACAAAACATGTGTTGAGTAAATCTCGATTAAGTTCATGCAAAAACAATATGCTTTTAAAGATCAGTGTTGCCAGTTGTAGGAAAAGGGAAAATACTAGAATAATCGCCGAAAAGGAAGTTAAAAAATTTTAGCGAGCTCTAAATTAAACTCAGTTTTTATTAGTGGGAGTAATCTGCAACTTCGGTAAAATATTTCATTTAGATAAAAGTATTTAATTTTATACTATCTTTCGCTTTCACAAAATGGATTACATATAAACATAAGTTAAAAGTAACATAATTTTCTTTCTTTTAAATGCAATATTATTATTGTTTAAAATTTCGTATTTTTACATTAGATTTGTTATCACAAATTTTTTGAGTTTTATTACAAATATTAATTTCAAAAATAATTTTTAGTTATATTTTTGCTTGGAAGTATATAAATAGTTATTTTCGCTTGGAAACGAGTATTTTTGTTGTGTTTTATTTAATTTTTGTCACACAACTAATAAACTATTGTGAACTGGTTTAAGCTCTTATCTATTTAGAGAGTTCGTACATAAAATTTTAAATATAATCATAAAATTAATTTAAAAATTTATAACTTCCAAGCTGTTGAATCGATTTTCTTCAAACATTGCACATTACCATCAGAACTACTTGCCACATAATGACTTACTTTTCTGATTGCCAATTTTCATTACTCGCTTACAAAACACATTACATAAAATTTAAAAAAAATTATATAGAAGTTGATTAATGAGCAGAATGATATTTTAGATTTCATAGATTACGTGAATATGTTGCCAAATAAAAATGCAAGAAGTTCTCAAGAATCGATTATTTTAGTCTCACGCCTTGTTAAAATCATTAAGTTGGTAATCCAGTAGGGAAGAGCTTCCACCAAAAATGCTTAATTCCAAACCCGATTACCTTTTTGTGTGCTGTGCTATTACACATGTGCGACGCATACAAAAAATTCGATGATTTCACTATATTGGCAACATTGCTATTGCGTATTAATAACAAAAGATGAGATGAGAGAAAGCAGCATGAAACAAAAGCCGTTTCAATGAACAATCTCTTTGTGTTAACAGTATGAAACGAAATGTTTTCACTCACAGTATGATATAAGCAACAGTTTGTTCAACATTAACATATTTATTCGAAGTTGGACTTTAGTAAACAAACATTTCAGTAGTTTCATGGATGGAATTGTTCATGCAACTCTATAATCTATATGTATGTGAAAAAAAGTAAGCCCTTGCTAAAGATCATGGATTTCTTATAAATATTTTAAAGTGGACAAGATTGTTTGTTTGAGGGTGCTTGTTGTTGCTATTTTATTTTTGTTGTTTTTTAATAAATCTAGTAAAAAGTACTTCTGCTGAGTTAAGCTGTTGTGGTTTGTAGTAGTAGGGAACTGGGGATTCGGGGCCAATTAAAATTGTTAAATTGTGGCTGAAATTGTTAAATTGTGGCTGAAATTGTGAAATTTGGGTAATTAAAATTTGAAAATTTTAAAATTCTTGGAAATTTGATACGTACGTGTGTATGTGTGTGTGTGTGTTTTCGGCGGCGCTTTGATGTTTTTGTTTACATTAACCCTTGTGTGAACGGGAGATTTTTTTTGTGGTGACATTAATTGTGTGAACGGGTGATTTTTTTGTGGGGGAGGATTAAGGGGTTTCATAAGATTAAGATTTTATAAGTATATACATATAGATATGCCAACGGGAAAATCATGAAATGATTTTTCCTAATACCAATAGGGAAATTGTGAAAATGATTTTTCCTAATACCAATAGGGAAATTGTGAAAATGATTTTTCCTAATACCAATGTGGAAATTGTGAAAATTATTTTTCCTAATGCCTACGGGAAAATCATAAAATGATTTTTCCTAATGCCGACGGCAATGCTTGATTATTTTTCCTAATGCCGACGGCAATACATGATTATTTTTCCTAATGCCGACGGCAATATATGATTATTTTTCCTAATGCCGACGGCAATACATGATTATTTTTCCTAGTGCCGAAGGCAATACATGATTATTTTTTTCAAATGCCGACGGCAAAACATGATTATTATTTTTTTCAAATGCCGACGGCAATACATGATTATTATTTTCCTAATACCGAAGGGAAAATCGCCAGTGTTGCCAGACTGTATAAATTTGTTATCGTAATACTATATCAGTAATATCAGAGAAAATAGATTTGATGACTACTAGGCGATTCTCATATGAATCGTGGGAATGTGTATGTGCTATTTCCTCACGCTAATAAATTGTTTATAAATAAAATAAATTGTTTATAAATAAAATAATTGAATAAATTAATTTAATTTATTTAATTATTTTATTTATTTATTTATAAAATGTTCTCATGTATGTGAACACCCTAATGCTTGTGTATGGGTGGTCCAGCTTGATTGTCGCTGGTAATTGTATCTTTTGTTTATTTGTTTAAGAAATATATTTGTATGTATGTATATATGAATGTATAAATGTATGTATGTATGTATGCATGTATTAATGTATAAATGAATGTATGCTTGTATGAATGTATAAATGAATGTATGCTTGTATGAATGTATAAATGAATGTATAAATGTGCGATCGTGGGAACTTGTGGAATATTTTATTGAATACATTTATATTTTGCAACGCAGACATTTCTTTGACTACGATTATTTTAAAGCAGAGGATTTTAAACTAAGTACAGTCATCAGCAGAGAAACAAACAGCAAACATTCGCAAGTAAGCAAAAAAGTTAACTTCTCCTCCTCCCCACCTCCTTCTATTCCCTTTATGTAGTTTGTATTTGAAATAAGAAAACACTTGTACATTCTTTTATTTTGTATACATTTATTGTTTAAAATTTTTTTAAATTTTATAATAATACATACATATATTAATATTTTAAAAACTAAAAAGATCATTTTCTTCAAGACATTTCTTTTGTTAGTAAAATAGCACTTTTTTAATGCGCATACACCAAATTTATGATAATTACAATAAAAATATTCTGGATACTTGATTTCCATTTGTTTAAAGTTGATGCAGCCTATATCCTCAACGTTAGAAATTTTTCGGTTTAAAATTTTTTCCAACCATAGTCTTTTTTCTTCACCTTTTACGTAAATTTTAGAACATCTTTCGTTGGCTTTTATAAAAATTGCAAACGCTATGAAATGAAACTGATCCAGCAGTCCAGCTTAGGTGATGATAGTTTTTTGTTAGCCACTTTGCTTCCCTTTGCTTTTTTATTGATAAGCATTTAAAATCAAATGGTGGTTTTATAATGAAATTGTTATATTCATAATTGTTGAAAACAATCGCTACTTCTTTTGCGATGAAATCGTTTGAATTAGTTTTGAAACCTTGTACGTCTATAAAAATTATGTTATTTTCCATATTATTCAATTTATAACACTTTTCGAACTTGTCCTTTGATGGGTATATATTCTATTATACGATCATGAATAAGAATGCAGTAAGCTGATGTCTTTGCTGCAATATTAGTTGCTATTTCAAATTCTATTTTTATATCAATCGGTCCATTATTGAGTGATTCATTCTGATGACTGACATCTACTACAATAATAGGAGCTTTTGTCTTAAACTCTGATGCAGTTAGAAGCGGTTGAGATTCTTTCATATAGTAGCTTTGTTGGAATCTTAGATACATATCATATAGAATTGCATAACGTTCATTTTTGAACTTTATGTTTAGATCATCATACGGGTATGAGACTGAATTTAAATGTACTTTTAAGTTAGTCAAATCACAATGAATAAACTTATTTTCTTGTTGAAAAGCGATCAACACAAAACGGGGGCGTTCTTCATTTTGCAGCCAGTTTAACATTCCAAATATGGCTAGTTCCTGTGTTTAATTGTAGATTAATATGACAATCCCAACTGCGAAATGCCATGGGTATAGAAGCACCATTGTTAATAATTTTAATCATATTCAATTTGCTAAGGTCAGATAATTGAACATGAGGTATTCTCCATGAGATGAGTGAAATTGTAAGTTTAGCTTTTTCAGTAGAAACACTCGAGCGTACAAGATCTTCGTCGTTCTTATTGCGCAAGAGTATCAGTTCATGTTTTCCATTTAATATAACTTTGTTGTAGTCTTCAGCGAATCCTAGAAGCATTTTTAGAGGTACATAGAAATTGAAAAATCCATTTGCAAGAGTGACATCGTCAATTTTGTTCCATCCAGCATTTTGCATCACATTGCTTTCGTTTGGTGATAGAGAAACCAAGTTTTTTATGGTGCTCGTGGCTCCTAAATGTCTTGTATGATCAATTTCAATTCCATTGAGCTCATAGCGAATTTCATCAAATAGATATGCTACAAAGTTGTTTTTTAATTTAAAGTTCTCTGAAGAAGAAGAAGATTTATTGCTATTATCATCGGCAACAAACCCCTCTACATAAATGTAGCTCTCACTGGGTAGCACGTATAAATCTTGATTTTGTATTGAAATTCTGATTTCATCATTATTGTTGTAAGATTGTAAGTATGGTACATATGTATGATAGTCCTTTTTGATTATATTCTCATCAGAGAAAGGTTTATCTAAGACATCTATTATTGAACTCATTTTGTCTTCAATTTAAAATTCAAGGACTTTAGAAAATTTTTATTTGATGTTGTTAGTGCTTTCTGTTGAAGTGGTCGCTTTGATGTTCTTGTTGTTGTTACTGCTTTATTTTTCAATGTATTTGTGTTGTATATTAGCATTATTTAATTGACCTCAAATGTATTCGTATTGTAATTTCCTCTCCTCGAAAATTAATTAAATCACCGTGTTGATCAACTACTCGCAGCGTTAGTGAACTTATCTCTCTGGTGTTCACAGGTAAATAGATGAGATTTCTTGCAACCTCATCTATTTTATAGCCTGGAGGCACATTAATCGGAAATTCATGAAGTGTATGCGATTTGGAGTTATTCATATATGTGTTAATAGCGATACTACTTTCAATTCGCAAGAGATTCACTTTAAAAATATTAACTGGAAGATCTGAGTAATAATATTTGTTTGGTGTTAGGATTTTGCTATTGAATCCTAAAAGTTTTCCAATTCTGTTGTCTTTATTAAAATATACAGGATCTTTGGAACTATTAACTTTAACTTGCATTGTATTGTTATTGGCTTCAATAAAAATCTTATTTTCTGGACAGAGTCTTCTGTATTGCTCTTGTATAAAATCTACAATATCATTCAATTCGTAAGATCCAATTGGTATTTCAATTGTATGTAGAGCACACTCATATGCACCATGTAATTCAATAGGAGGAAAGTAACTAGCAGATAATTCTGATGAGTTAGAGCTCAGAGTAAGTGTTATTGACATTATAACTGTCTGATTACAATTAAATAAAGCTTAGTACAACATATGGTTTATAAGCATGATTTACATATTTATTTCATTTTCTTATTTTAAAATTAACATTAGTTTCTTAATAATACTGCTATTGTTGTTGATGATGGTATTCAGCTATAATATTTCGTTCTTACTTATCCAAGAATTGTGTTGATTAGAAAATCCCAACCATTTCACGTATGCCTCCTTTCCTTTAGTTTTAAGAACCTTTTCAACTAGATATGTATTTGGATATCTAGTTTTCGAAAGTTCTTCAGTATAGAATCCACCTTTAATAGGATTACCAAGATAATCTTCTAATATGAATGTTGTAGGATTTGTATTTTGAACTCTTGTAATTGTGAAAATTTCTGTAGTCCAATTTGGAGTATAACCTTTTTCAAATGTATGCTTATATTTGCTTATGCGTACATGATCTCCAACATTAAATTTCGACATTTTGTACATCTTCAAATGACTGTATACTGTATTTAGTAGCTTTTCCTCATTTGTTGAGTTGACTTTAATCGGAGACATTTTGATGGTACGGTGAACTTTTCTATTGTATGCATTAAGTAAATCTTTATATATATCAATCCACTTATATGAACCATTAAAGCTAAATTCTTTCCACATCATTCCTTTCAATGTTCTGTTAAATCGTTCTACTATTGATGCTTTCATACTGCTATATGTTGAGTAGTGATTAATGTTGTATTTATCCATTAATTTTCCAAAGTGTTTGTTGAAAAATTCTTTACCATCATCTGTTTGTAAGTTTTTTGGTACTCGTCCTAATTCAAAAATATTTTCCATCGCCTTGGTTGTTTCGAGTGCAGTTTTAGTTTTTAGTGGTACTGCCCATGCAAATTTTGAAAATGTGTCAATTACAGTTAACAAAAATCGATAATTTCTGTTTTCTCTAGAATAGATCCACATTTCAACTAAATCAGCTTGCCAAAGATCATCTATTCCTTTCATTACAACTCTACGACGCATAAAAACTTTTCGAGCTTGCTTATGCAGTTCGTTTACTAAATTTCTTTTTGAAGACATTAAGTTGTTTTACAGATTTTTTGGAGAGTGTTATGATCTACTTGACGCACTTTCAGCTATTGATACAAACATGTAATTTTCCAATCTATAAATTTTCTCATTAAGCTGTTCAATTTGTTCTTCAAAGGATGTTTTAATTTGTAGAATGTCTTTTTGAATTTTATAATTTTCTTCTATATCTAATTTTATATCGCGTTGTAGCTCCTCAATTTGCATTTGAATATCTTCTTGAATTATAGTATTATCTTCCTTAAAGTATGTTAATAATTTCTCTTCTAATTTTTCGATTTGAGTTTGCAGAAACAATTTATTGATAACATCGTTTTCGTCCAGAGCTTTTGCAACATTTTTGATTCTTTTGTTTTGGACATCAATGTTGTTGTTCGTATCCATAAAGAACCCCAGCAGTTTAGGTGAATTTTTCAAAGAAATTATATTGCTAGTATCGTTTAAATAGTGTCCAAATTTATCAAGAGACATGCTTTATATACTTTATTAAAGTTAATGTATTATATTTGCTTCACGTAGTTCTTCAATAATTGATACAATCTCGTTATTGTGATTAGTATGACCTGCACCTTGTGATGCAAGCAGTAGTCGAAGACGATCTACTAACTCATTTGGATAGTCCCAGTATATATAGTTTGGCTTATGGGCGTTAAATTACATCATTCCATCACCTAAATAACTACCTTTTGGCTTAGATCCTGTTGATTCGGCTAAATTCTTTTGATTTTTATCGTCAATAAATTTCTTAATAATATGTTTATATTTATATCCTCTAGTACCCTTAATTTGACCATCAGGTTTATAGTCCCTTTCATATGCATTAGTAGTAATTAAAATCTTTTTATAGATTTCGAGTTCAAATTTGTCATAATTTTTTGGTATTTTATGAAACATTAGAGAAAATAGCCCATATTTGACCACCAACTTGTATTTTATCTTCATTAAGTTTGAGGTTACTATCAATAAATTTCCATTCATTATTGAAATCTTTATGTGGACCATAGTTTGTATCTAATTCATTTATTCCTTCCAAGACTGATAAGTCAGTATAAGTATCTTCTGTATTGGAAGTCTGTGAGTAAAAATCATCATCATCATCCTCATCATGATTCTCAGTATTACCATCATTAAACAAGATGGTATTATCGAATATTGTTCCTTCTGCTAGTTTCTTTGGTGTACTTGTCTCTATATTGACTGATGGCTTTTCAGGTTTAAAACTGGTATTATTTTCAACTTCTTTCTTCATTTTACTTTCTTCTTTTATGGGAATTCTTTTAATATTTTTAGAACTATTTATGAATTCTTTGAGTGGTTCTGTTATTGGTTTAAATGTATCTCTTAGTTGTTCACGTGTATCTATTTTACCAGTTTTTATACTACGAAGTTTTTTCTTCAAGACATTTCTTGTGGAAACCAACTGTTTTAAAATTTTCTCATCCATGTTTAATAATAGTAAATAACAGGTATCAGCTATTAGATCAGGTATTAGCTTATCAGGACCTGGTCTGGTTTTCAGATCAGCATATTAGGAGCTGGTCTGGTTTTCAGATCAGCTTATTAGGACCTGGTCTGGTTTTCAGATCAGCTTATCAGGACCTGATCTGGTTTTCAGATCAGCTTATTAGGACCTGGTCTGGTTTTCAGATCAGCTTATCAGGACCTGGTCTGGTTTTCAGATCAGCTTATTAGGACCTGGTCTGGTTTTCAGATCAGCTTATCAGGACCTGGTCTGGTTTTCAGATCAGCTTATTAGGACCTGGTCTGGTTTTCAGATCAGCTTAACAGGTCTCAGATGAGGTTATAGCAAATAGATGTATCAAGTTTAAAATTAGATTAATAACTAAAGGTAATTTTTTATGAGTAGTTGCTTATATAGTTATGAAATAGTCAAATTGCTTCCTGTAGCGACCATCGTTTAATTCGTTATCTTTGCTTATCATCAAAAATCCATATTTATCCTTCCAACATTCTCGACAAATTTCTTGAAACTTTTCATAGCTCATATCGCTGGCAACATGATCCTTATAAACATGCTTCATATTTGTCTCATCTTGCTTAAACATTATAATAACATTTGCATTGTCTCTTATTAAATGCTTGGGAATTCTGGTATAAGTTTGACACAGGTAGAATGAATCAACATCCCTATGTCGCCCCATACAAAAATATGTACGTATATTATTCTGCTTTTCACATGCAACATCATCAAATATCATAATTGAATTAGTTTTAGCTTCGTCAGGTGGAATAATTGATTCATTATCGGTGAATGTAAAATACCCCATACCTTTAATTGGTGAAATTAGTTTCTTCAGGTATTCATATTTAGGTTGATAGAGAGATTTTGAGTATAAATAGATGTTTTCAAACTTGAGTCCATTAGGACTTTCTAGCAAGCCAATCATAACATTAGTCTTTCCACAATTTGATGGTCCCACTATTAGAGCACGAATAGAATTTGGTAAGAGAGGGCTATGCTTTATTTTTGAACTGATTTTCGCTGAATATCCATATTACGAACTAAAATATTTTTATGTTGTCTTACTAACCGCATTTTTGTGGCTAAATGCATATTATAAATATTACCTCTTATATAGAAAAAACTCGATAATATGGTTGTACAATATCAGAGGAAGTTTAGTCATAAAAACACCTTCGTTGGAGGAGGAGGTATAGTAGACAAAATAATAAACTCTCTACCTGTTGAACTTCATCTTCCTGGATATCAGTACTGTGGACCTGGAACAAAACTACAAAAACGTTTAAATCGTGGTGATAGAGGTATTAATTTAGTGGACTCTGCTTGTAAAAATCACGATATTGCTTATTCCAAAAATAAGGATTTAAGTACTAGACATAAAGCTGATAAAATGCTTGAAAATTCAGCTTGGGATCGAGTTTTATCAAAAGATAGTAGTCTTGCTGAAAAATCCTTTGCATATATGGTTACTAACGCAATGAAAGCCAAAACAAAATTTGGTATGGGTGTGGAGAAAAAAAAATGTTAAAAAGAACAAACTAAATGTTAAAACACTATTTAGAATATCAGTTAGAGCTGCAACAAAAATACTAAAAAAAGAAAAACCATTAGATATTAACTCAGCTATTAAAATTGCACGAAAAACTATTAACAAGTCATTAAAAGGACGAAAATCTCAAATAATAGTACCACGTGTGATACGTGTCCCAAAAATTGGTGGCTTTTTGCCTCTAATACCGATTTCAACTGCTCTGGGTGCAATTGGTAGTCTAACAACTGGAGGTGCTGCTATAGCTAAGGCTGTTAATGCAACAAGGAATGCAAAAAATCAACTTGATGAAGCAACTAGACATAATAGAGCTATGGAATCTATAGCAGTTGGAAAAGGACTTTACTTAAAACCATATAAAAAGGGTTATGG
Organism: Nowickia ferox; assembly: GCA_936439885.1. Classification (NCBI taxonomy): domain Eukaryota; kingdom Metazoa; phylum Arthropoda; class Insecta; order Diptera; family Tachinidae; genus Nowickia; species Nowickia ferox. Next base: position 50,041,139 of record OW387024.1, on the reverse strand, counting down.
CTTAATTCAAAAAGAAGAATCAAAAAACTCTTAAAGATGCTGCCCAACAGACCACTATCTGATGTGGACCTAAACCGTTTCTCTATAAATATTCCATATTTTAGAGGAGTTTTCATGTTGAATACTCTACCAAAACGATCAAAGAAAATTGAATGTGGAATAATCAATTTAGATGTATCAACAGGACCTGGTACACATTGGGTAGCATATTATAAAAACATCAATGAAAAAGAATATTTCGACAGCTTTGGAAACTTACAACCTCCTTCAGAAGTAGTCAAATATCTTGGTACAAATATAAAATACAACTATAATCAACATCAGAATTTTAATACATTTACCTGTGGACATTTATGACTTAAGTTTCTTTATGAAATAACTGAAAATAAATTTAAATAAAGCACAATCATTTATATTTTACAAAACTCTTTAATGTCTTTTTATTTATAATTTAATACAGAATTAATGTATTTTATTGCCAAATAGGATACTGTGAATTTTGAATCAAAAATTCACTCAGCTCACTCTCAAGGATTAAGTTTTGTTCACCTTCTCGAGAGATCCTTAATTTCATCATCGGTTAAACTGTTGTATCGTTTAGGCAGGAACATAATGTTGTTTTCCAATTCAACTTTTAGTGTGGGTCCATATTTGGTTGTTACCCGTTTTACATTTTGAATATTGTATTTAATTGATGTCTCAAGCTCCTTTATATGAATTAATGTTTTGTTTTTCAGAGAATTAAATCTTGATGTTAGATTTTTGGTGGGGTCCATTTTTTATTTAGTTCTTATCACTTTGAATGTTTAATTGAAAATGAACTGAAAAGTATTGGTGATGACTTCAAGAAGGCTAATCGAAAATATTTATGGTGAATAAGTGGGGTATAGTAAAAGAGAGAAAGAGATAGTTATAGAGAGAGAAAAGGTATAAAGAGAGAGAGAGATAGAGGGTTAAAAAGAAGTATGGAATAGAGATGCTAGTATAGATATTTTAAAGATCAGGAGATGTTGCTTTAAAAATTTAGGGAGCAATTTAGTATCAAAGGAACCTTCAAACAATCGTCATCATCATTCATTCACCAGCAAATAAGAAAATGAGCCAAATTAGAAGAACATTAAATCAATTTCTAACAGATTTTGAAAGCTTCTGGTTATATGATCATTGGGAGATGATCAAATTCTTTCAAAATATGCTGGAGGAAAATGAACAATATGGCGTCATGGAAGATGAAGACAATACAGAAGGGCATTTTGCAAACTGTCCGTGGTATGATCCGAATTGCGAGGAAGGACCTGACACGTGCAGGTATACCATATATTTGCTTCGTAAAAGTATTTTAGAACATTTAATAAATGGATATTATGAAATGTTTCCATCATTGTAATTAAAGTAAATAAAAATTAAATTATTAAAAATTCCTTGTTTTGCATTATTTTTTTTTCAAAAGGAAAATTAGGAATCATCTGTTCGAATAGAAAATAACAGAAACAGAAACTAAGTAGTGAAAAATATAAGGACTTATCCGATTATCTTAATTGTGTCTCTTTATAAAAATATCTAATGGAATTTCACAATATTGTGAAATTCAATTTCTCTTGTAGAGAACCTCTCAAAGAAAACAAGATTGTGCATGTTTAATTTATGTGAAGACAAGACTGTGCATGTTTAAGTCATATGAAGACAAGACTGTGCATGTTTAAGCAATATGAAAACAAGAATTTACAAATAAGCAAAAGCAAAAACTGTTTAATCCACCGAAGTAAAGCCAATAAAGAAATAAACACCATTTCATTCTTTTTTCAATATTTTATTTCAAATTTTTTCTTAAAAATTCATATAGATATGTACAATAATTTTTCTTAAAAAATAAATAGGATTTTATTTACAATAATTTTTCTTATTAAATAAATATGATTTTATATACAACAATTTTTCTTAATGAATAGGATTTTATATACAACAATTTTTCTTAATGAATATGATTTTATTTACAATTTAAAAATTAACTAAAAATTAATTAATTTTAACAATTTTCTTGCATTCTAGCAATCTCATCTAGCAACATATCAAGTTAGTATTCAGGGTTAGTTTCCTTAATACGAAAATGATACCATGCATATGTATTAATGTTATTTGATGTAATTTTTCTCTTATCGTCTCCATAACTTAAGACTACCTTATTTAGTTGACTAGTATATATCTGATGTAGCTTAGATTTTAATGTTAACATATTATCATACACATTAGTCTTATTAAATAAACAATTTTTATAAGTAGCTAAACTATATTTATCTAATATGGCTCTCTTTACCCCTTTCGATTTTTTAACGTCATTTTGATTTTGTACACTGAATGAGTACATTTTTGATCGCAGCCCAACAAATTCTGTCATTATTTTACCGTAATTTTCATCCTTCATCATACCAATGACTTTTTTATTTACTAGTGGAAAATTATAAATATTGTCTGTAGGATAGTCCGATGTATCAAATTGTTCTTGTATGTAATTTTTGATGTCAGCGTAAAAGTCGTCCGTTTTTATTGAATATATAAAAGAGTCCGTGTCCATATAGTTCAATGAGAGTTTTATCTTAAACTTAGGTTGCATGTACCCGTAATGGAAATTATACATTTTCCATTTGGACAGCTCGAGTACACAAAATCCTAAGTAAATTGGTTTATTGTAGCAGGTTTTGACTCTAGTCATTTCGATTGCTACTAGATCTTCGGAAAATATAGATAAACTATGAAAATTTGGTTTTGATATAAAATCTTGGGCCCCCAAACGATTACAATTCGTTCTCTCCCAACTATTAACAATTTTAACATCCCTCCTCTTATCCACATTTTCCATGGTTTTACCATACACTGCATTATTAAGTAGTTTGAAAAATTTTTTTTCAAAAGCATTTTTAGCAGTGGCCCTATGTCTGGTATTTAGGTCAATATAGCCTTTTAACCATGGAGATTGTTTAAATGCTAGAATACGATGAGTTTTCTTTAAAACTAAGCCATATTCTAAGCACTGTTTCAGAACTCTAAAGTGTATCACGTATGATTGCTTTGTAGAGAAATCGGTTATCAACTTGCTATACTTCGCTTGAATAACTTTTTTATTTTCAGCGCAAAAAGGAAGGTCATTATGCAAGTCGTGTAAATGAGAGGGATAATCCAACGTGACCTCATATACATAACCGTCTGTTCCATTGTCAGCTATGCTGTTTGGGTCCAGATTCAGCTCGTCTTGCGATAACCATCTGAACCCACCATGAGGAAGATATTCCGACATCGCCCAACCATACAAATTGTTAGCGTCTAAATAGACGAGAAATTCTGAGGGCTTCTCTTTATCGAAATCTTCCAAATATTTGTTATTCGCTTTCGAATATCTTTGACTACACTGTACGATTCCTCCACGTATACCTTTTTTCATAAAATTGTACATGTCTATGTCTGTCAATAATTCTAATTCAATTTTTGTGTATTTGAGCATTGCATCCCAGGAAAGGCCAGGTGCTGTATAATATTGGCATGGATCGAGCTCATAAATACCTTTACAAACTTTTCTAAAGTTCTCGAAAATATCTGTCAGTAAGAGGACATCTGTTTTTAAGTAAAGTTCCATGTAATCTTTCATAGTTTTGCAACCAAAAGTATTCCATACCTCTTCAGCATGTGAGTATTCCTCTAAAGAACACTCATTATTGTACAACTTATTAAAGAAATCACTGCGTGAAGGCAGCTGACACTCATCTAATTTTTAGAATGAATTTAGGTACTCATACGGGAAAATACCTTTTTTCTTAATAAGCTGAAATTCTTTTTCTGACTGAAATAAGGACCTTATAGTTCTGAAATCATTATCCGACAAATTGCAGGCTAATGATTCCAAACTCTCAGCCATAAAGCGTATTGTATCAAGAAATCTTATTTCAAGCTTATGGCCATCACTCATTTCTGTAAATTGGGAGAGGGATATATAAAGTTCCTTATTGAGAGGGAGTACTTTCAGTTGCATTGCAATTTCACCTAGTTCTTTAATAAAAAGATGTGAGTCATAATTTGAGTAATTGTGAAAGTAAACTGGTATAAACTTGGGGATTTGGTAGTTTAAATTACAGTTATTGTGGGCTGCACCTCTATATTTACCACTAATGTGACAATGATCTCTAACGCGATCTTTACCTAGAAATTTTTGACAAATATGACAATTCACCGCACTATAAAAATTATAAATATCAGAAGGGGATAAAGTATCCATTTGTCTATTATTTACTAAGTGACTATTGTATATATCCTCACAGTCTTTAATTAAATATGATACAAATTTTTTTGAGGCATCTTTTCCTGTGTATATCCTTAATTTATCTAACTTATTGCTATGGAGACACTTAATATAATAGCTAAATGCACAAGGAGTGTGCTTTTTGACTAGACTAGTTTTATTACTTACACTATTACTAACTTCTTCCAAGATGTACCACGAAGGGTACATCCATTTTTCTTTGATGTCCCTTGAAGCTCAGAATTGCATCCGGACCTGATGGCATAGTTGTAACAATTTTACCGCACTCCGCCTTATGATTTGTCATACCATTTTCGATGTGGGTGTACTGGAGACAGCTGTTGCAGAAAATTAATTTACTTTTGTGCTGCGTTATTTGATTCCGTAAAAGTCTGTGAATGATAAAAAATAAAAATAGATAAAAAATTACTAAGTAAAATGTACATAGTATAAAATATATAAACAAGTATATGTATCCTTAAAATAAAAAGTTGTATATTTTTTTAACTTACCTTGATATATTCTTTATCAATATGTAGTGATGACCTGCAGCATTCTCTAAAAGTAGTAAGTTGACGTGGTTCACTTTCTCGTCCTTGGTCACATAATAAGGACCAATGAGCTGATCTGCTCCCTCATCATACCCAAATACGTTCACACTTAAAGTCGGATTGTTTGCCTCAAACTCTTTGATTTTGTTTAGTGCTAATGGGTACGTTAAATTTTTGAAATTTAACGCTACACCATTTCGCGTAACAATCGTCTCTGCAGCAATGTCAGGGATATTATACGAACTGCAACGTTTTGGGTGATCGTATTTTGTGGTATCCATTGCAGCAATCAGACACCACTTGAAGCAATATTCATCATTATTTTCAATATTGATGCAGGCAAATCTTCTTACAAGTTTTTCAGGAGTGGATATCTAATTCTAGAATTTGACGAGCGACGATTTGTTGATGTTGATTTCTGCTCGGACTATGCGTGACAAAGTCCAACCAGAATCTCGCTCTTCGAATTCGGACATTTTGGTTGAAATCTCCTCAACCTGTTTACGTAATATTTCTTCTATATTGTCTGCCTTCGTCAGTAAACTCATTTTGGCTACATGTGATATTATGCACAACTCCAATTCCTCTCCCACAATTTTTATATACTCCGCCACAATACTCACATGAAATTTAATTATTGTATGTTTAGTTAAATTCATTTGAAGTCTCTCCATAAAAATATTTTTGTTTTCCTTTATAAACTCTTCCAAGAGAAGTTGGTCTTTTTTATTTAGAATTGCATATGTGGCGATATGATTTTTGAAGGCTTTCGATATTTTATAATATCTCACATTATCTTCTTCTGTCCTGACATGGGAAGTCCTAATTGGAGTTGGCAGAGTTTCTTCTCCTATTTCTTCTACATCTACGTCTCCATCACTTTCCGGTAAACTTATGTCCATAGCATCGTTGCATAAGATCCCTCCAAGGATATCCACACCTTGTTGTTGAGCTTGTTGTTGTTGTTGTTACTGCTGCTGCTGCTCTTGTTGATGATAAGTAAGAGGTTGCCATTGCATCAAATTGGAATACTGCTGCATTTGATTATCTGGTGTGACGGGATTATAATTATAACTTGGATACTCATATTGCATTGGTACTCCTGATCTCAAAAACTGATTATTCCATGACATTGATGTAGGGTAACAGTTAGGCATGCCGTATTGTTGATGACTCATTGGTAGTTGATATTGAGGGTATTGTAGAAAAGGGTGTTGCTGATGATCAAATGTATTTAGCTGCTGTTGATGATTTTGAAGAGATGACTGCGGTTGCTCTTGATTTCTGTCCCGGCTTACGATCTCTTGATCCTGCACACTATGATTTTTAACATGGTCCAAAAAGGGACTTTTGGTATTTATATACCTTATGACATCTATTACACATATATCCAGAAGAACTCATTTTTAATTAGTTTATAGAATTTATATTTGAATTTAACACAATTGCTGATGATACTACTTGTAAATACAATAAAGTACTGATGTGTTGGTTATAAAAGTTGGCGTATTTATACGAAAATTAGTAGCAGTAGCCTTGCGGCATTCATAACTTTTACTTTTTGTTTCTCTGCTGATGACTGTACTTAGTTCAAAATCCTCTGCTTTAAAAGAATTGAAGACAAAGAAAATGACTACGTTGCAAAATATATATGTATTCTACACAAGCACAAAATATTCCACGCACAAGTTCCCACGACCGCACATTTATACATTCATACATTCATTTATACATTCATACATACATACATACATACAAATAAATTTCTTAAACAAATAAACAAAAGATACAATTACCAGCGACAATCAAGCTGGACCACCCACACACAAGCATTAGGGTGTTCACATACATGAGAACATTTTAGGGGTGTTCACATACATGAGAACATTTTAGGGGTGTTCACATACATGAGAACATTTTATAAATAAATAAATAAAATAATTAAATAAATTAAATTAATTTATTCAATTATTTTATTTATAAAAAATTTATTAGCGTGAGGAAATCGCACATACACATTCCCACGATTCATATGAGAATCGCCTAGTAGTCATCAAATCTATTTTCTCTGATATTACTGATATAGTATTACGATAACAAATTTATACAGTCTGGCAACACTGGCGATTTTCCCTTCTGTATTAGGAAAATAATAATCATGTATTGCCGTCGGCATTTGAAAAAAATAATAATCATGTTTTGCCGTCGGCATTTGAAAAAAATAATCATGTATTGCCTTCGGCATTAGAAAAAATAATAATGTATTGCCGTCGGCATTAGGAAAAATAATCATGTCTTGCCGTCGGCATTAGGAAAAATAATCAAGCATTGCCGTTGGCATTAGGAAAAATAATTTTCACAATTTCCCCATTGGTATTAGGAAAAATCATTTTCATAATTTCCCTATTGGTATTAGGAAAAATCATTTTCACAATTTCCATATTGGTATTAGGAAAAATGATTTCATGATTTTCCCGTCGGCATATCTATATGTATATACTTATAAAATCTTAATCTTATGAAACCCCTTAATCCTCCCCCACAAAAAAATCACCCGTTCACACAATTAATGTCACCACAAAAAAAATCTCCCGTTCACACAAGGGTTAATGTAAACAAAAACATCAAAGCGCCGCCGAAAACACACACACACACACACACATACACACGTACGTATCAAATTTCCAAGAATTTTAAAATTTTCAAATTTTAATTACCCAAATTTCACAATTTCAGCCACAATTTAACAATTTCAGCCACAATTTAATAATTTTAATTGGCCCCGAATCCCCAGTTCCCTACTACCGTTTGTATATAGGCAATCGGCAGGGATTGATTCGCTGGATGAGTTCAATTTATGATGAAGGTACATACCAGAGACCAGAATGAAAGTATTCGCATTTGCTAACTATTCATAAATTCGTTGTTTTTGCCATGCTTTCATTCGACAACAACGACAAAATGTTATGAAATAACATTGCTCTCATTGCTCTTGTTGTTTGCTCTGAGACTCACTGTTATTACACTGCCGTTATAATACAAACAGTGAAATGATATGATGCAGCACGAAATAAATGATTTCTTTCGTAGCATTCGCTCAGTATTCGTTGACCTTGATGTGTATATTAAAAGTTTATTTAATTGATTTTCAATAATATAATTATTTACATATACTTATATGTATGTAAATAAGAAAATGCAGTGTGAGGAAATTTTGGAAAGAATAAACGCTGGTATGAAAAATTTTTAATTTCACATATGTACACATTTCAAAAAATCAGAGTGGACCCCTGAAATATGTATACATATTCGAAATAAATTTTTTCATATAAAATTCGATTTGAAATACATTTCACATATGTATTATGTTTTATGAATACTTTGTAGGAGTATACGTTTTATACAAGACATTGTGTTCAATGATAGTCAAAAGCATTCGCACCACTCCCTTTGTATTCGTTGCTTTTGAAGAGACTAGTGAACATTTATGTAAAACAAACAATGCATGCAATAAATTTCGTCGCACTAATTTTTTTCGATTGTGCCATTTACTGTCTTATTTTAAATGCTGTGCATTGACAGCAACATGCACGTTTTTTGTGATTGTATTCAAAGCAACAAAATAAAGCATTCAATCTGTTCTCTGGTACATACCTATATATGTATGTTTGTATGTATATATGTATGTATGTATGTAAATACCTATATTTTTTAAAAAAAATATACAATTTTTTTCTAAAATTCTTCACAAAAACTCCTTTATAGTATATACATATGTATGTATGTTGTAGTATATGAAAGAAATTTTTTTTAATATGTAGGAAAAAAAATAAATGATGAGATGAGAATATGAACTCACGTTCTTCTATTCTCAGAACGAATGTTTTATTCACATTTTGTTTTATTGGCATTTTCCACTTATTTTAAAGATCTAAAACTTAGTTTAATTACATATGTACATATGTACCTATGTAGGTTCTTATGTACATATGTATATATGTAAATAAGTAAAGGCTGTTTTTTATTGAGGTATAGAACTTTAAGTTGGCATCACTTTTTTAACTGGCGGCCATTTTGTCAGCTGTTAAGTGATTAATATTTAGTTTGGTTTGCCATTTCATCATGAACAGGTTGACAAAAGAACAACGCTTGCAAATCGTGCAAATTTATTTCGAAAATAATGGTTCAGTTCGCGAAGTTTACCGCAAGCTCCGTCCATTTTATGGTCGACAGAGCAATTAATTCGGTTAACCATGGATCGTTTTCGCACTACGTTTACTCTATGTGATAATACGCATCCGCTGAAGTCGCTCGTCTACGCCAACAAACCAGAAACGTTAGGGGACTTGGAAGCCAACATTCGTGGCGTTATTGCCAACATACGGCCCCATATGCTCGAAAAAGTGGTTGAAAATTGGACCTGTAGAATTGGCTTTATTCGAGCCAGCCGCGGCAGCCACATGCCCGAAATCATATTTAATCGTTAATGGCATAAAATTATCCTACCAATGAAGCCAAATTGATGGACATTAAAACGATTTTCTTGTGTTTTATTTCAATTCGAAGTTCTATACCTCTAAAAAAAACACCGTATATGTACATATGTAATACCTACATGTATGTTTGTATATAAGTACATATGTACGAGTATATCATTGCAAATAATAAATTTATTAATGTTTTCCACAGCAAAAAAAAATAATGCGTTCAAAATTTAATAGTGTTTCATGCTTTCTTTAGCATTTGTGTCTTCGAATGCATTCTAAAGTTCATCGCAAATCGTAATAAAGCTATAGTTTTTGAACTCATTAAAAACGCATGCAATATTACTGGGTAATTAATACATTCAAATTAATATCCACAGAAATAGGCAAGTTAAGGAACAAAACATTTATTATTACAAATTTACAATTTCGAGTTAACTTCAGTTGATATGGCATTATGTTGTTGACCTAAATATAGTTCAACTAATAATTGCTTAAATCAACAGAAGCGATTGCATTATTTTAACTTCCGCATTTAAAGCACTTTTGTTAACAAAGAAACAAAACGTAAAATAAGTAATATTGCGAAACAATTAAAGAAAATAATAAATTGCAATTTCACATTATATATTGACCCAAATAAATGAATTGTTAAACTATGCAATTTACCTTTAAAACAATAAGAATAATAATTGTAATTAAATCTTAAAAATAATTCTAAGTTTAGTTTAAACAAGAACTCATATAAAAAAGACACATAGTGTGTGTCTAAATAAAGAAATTAATATTTAAACCAAAAAATTGTTTTTTTTATTAATTTAAACAAACATAAAATTAACTGGGGCCCGAGCAATGTGTTAAAAAAGGACTCGTTCAAATTACAGTGAAAAGTAAAAAAAACGTGCCCTAAGTGAAAACCGAGCAATGGGTTAAAAAAGGACTCGTTCAAATTACAGTGAAAAGTAAAAAAAAAACGTGCCCTAAGTAAAACCGAGCAATGTGTTAAAAAAGGACTGGTTCAAATTACCGTGAAAAGTAAAAGAAAACGGGACCTAAGTAAAAGCAAAAGCAGTATAAAAAAAAGAGGAAAGAACTCGTTAAAATTGCCGTGAAAATTAAGAAAAAACGAGGCCTAACAAACCCTAAGAAAAGCTAAGTGGAAAGTGACCAAAAAGTTGTGTGAAATCCAACCACCAATCATCAAGTCTGCAGTGCCGTAGTAGCGGAAGCAAAAAGGACTTTGATGCACCACTTCACCGATGCTATACTTAATGTAAGAGTAAATTTAAGATATTTTATTTTATATTCCAAAATTTTCTGACTAGACTAATACTCAAAAAAAATCTGTGCTTGATTAAATTAAACTTAAGATATTTATCCTCTCTCGTGCTTAAATAATTAAAAAATAAAAGTGTACTCAATTTGATTTCGAATTTTGCGATTATTAAAAGAAAAAATAAGAAAACATGTCAAATCCAAACAACCTTGTAAGACCCTCAATCCTAAATACTTCTAATCCCCCTCCTAATCCTTCTAATCCTCCTGCCAATCAAGGATCAGTAGAATTAGAAAATCTTGTGACCAGAATCGTATCAGACATTTTGACACGCAGTAGTCAACGAACCGGTAACGATGTTATCGATATGTCGGAACAAACAGTTAGATTAGAAAACGCAGGAAACTTGTCAGAATTAGATAAAATCCCAGATGTAGTACGTTTCATACGGGAATTCTCGGCGTAGATAGGATTATAAAAATTTATGAGCCGATTAAGGGATCACCAAAATATTACGGCATCCTAAGTGCCATTAGAAATAAAATTACAGGTCAAGCGGATATAGCGCTAGAATCATATAATACCCCCTTGAACTGGGCTGCAATATCCAGATGTCTTTCTATCCACTATGCTGATAAACGAGATCTGACAACTCTCGAATATCAGATGACGACCATGGTTCAAGGCAATAACACGATACAAGAGTTTTACCATAATGTTTACTCCCATTTATCCCTGATATTAGACAAAATATCATGCATGGATGTAGGAGCAGCACCTATGGAATTACTCACCAGAACATATAGAGATAAGGCTTTAGATACTTTCATCAGAGGTCTCAAAGGCGATCTTCCAAGATTACTCGCAATGAGGGAACCTACCGAGCTGCCGCAAGCCCTTCATTTATGCTTGAAGTTGGAGAATCAACATTTCCGCTCGTACCATGCAAATTACAGTCAACAAACCAGAAATCACAGCTATAACGTACCTATGGAACATAAAGGACAAACTTATAATGGCAGAAATAATCATAAACAACCTTTTTACCCACAACTCTCTTTTACCCCACAAGTTAGACCAAATGGGCCCTATGTCAATACACCAAATTTTCATCATCAGACACAAGGACCAAATAATTTCAGAACATTCCCACGACCTTTACCACCCAAACCACAACCAAGACCAGAGCCTATGGACATAGACCAAAGCGTTCGTACCAGAAACATCAATTACATGAATCGACCAGCTCAAAATAATTTCTTCGGGAGAAGATCGCCACAACAGGAAAATTCACACCTTATTAAACATCAGCGAAATTTTAACATTGAAGAATTCGACCAAACCGATTACAACCAGAACTTTTATGAATCTGATTACCAAGATATAGATCCGATAGAAAACTATGAAGAGCAACAACAACAAATAGATTACGAGCATGTCGAACATAGTGACGTCCATTTTTTAATTTAAACCACTCTTCGTTACCATATATCGAATGCAAAACGAGGAGTGGAAATCTTTTAAAATTTTTAATCGACACTGGCTCCGGAAAAAACTACGTTCGCCCAGAAATTGTAAAAAAATCTATACCTAATACAAAAAATTTTTTAGCAAAATCAGTAGGTGGAGATATCCACATAACAAATCATACCTTTATCAATCTTTTTAATATAGACATTCCAATAAAATTATTTCTACTACCCGCGTTAAAAACGTTTGATGCTATTATAGGTCACAGCACTCTAAAAGACCTTTCAGCCGTTATTAACACCGCTGGAAACTATATGATTATTCAAAACAAGTTTAAGATTCCACTTAAACAGCTATCACTGCCTGATGTTAACATGCTAGATATAAAAAATGATCACATGAGCAAAAATCAAGCAAACGGAACAAGTTCTTTGGTAAAAAAGTTTCCGAAGCTATTTGCAGACCCGGATGAAAAATTAACATACACGACCAAAGTTATTGGCGAAATTAGAACATCGACGGATAATCCGGTTTACTCAAAATTTTACCCATACCCTCTATCGTTAAAAGACGAAGTGGAGTCACAGGTAAAAAAATGTTGGATGACGGCATTGTACGACCCTCCAGGTCGCCATACAATTCTCCGATATGGATTGTGTCAAAAAAACCTGACTCACAAGGGAATAAACAATACAGGCTCGTGATAGATTACCGCAAATTGAACTCAGTTACAATATCCGATACCTATCCAATACCAGATATAAATGAAGTATTGTCTCATTTAGGGCAAAATAATTTTTTTCGCTCTTAGATCTCAAAAGCGGATTTCATCAAATACCATTGAAAACATCAGACATTGAAAAAACCGCATTCTCAATTAACAATGGGAAATTCGAATTTACAAGGCTGCCTTTCGGTCTGAAGAACGCATCATCTATCTTTCAGCGTGCTTTGGACGATATTTTACATGAGCACATTGGAAAAATTTGCTTCGTTTACATCGACGATATAATTATCTTCAGCAAAACGGAATGCGAACACTTGAAGCATTTGGAACAAGTTTTTAGGACACTAGAGAACGCGAATATGAAATTACAGCTTGGCAAATGCGATTTTTTCAAAGACGAAGTAGAATTTTTAGGATTTATAGTTTCATCACAAGGTATCAAGACAAACCCGAAAAAAATCGAGGCCATCTCTAAATTTCCAATACCCAAAACTTTGAAAGAGCTACGCTCATTTTTAGGTCTATCCGGTTACTATAGGCGATTTGTAAGAGATTATGCCAAACTAGCAAAACCTTTAACATCTCTTTTAAGAGGGGAAGGAGGTCGCATTTCAAAAAGACAATCGGCAAAACAATATATCACTCTTGATAAAGCTGCGTTAGAATCATTTGAAAAATTAAAAAAGTCATTAGTATCGCAGGATACTATTCTTGCATACCCAGATTTTGAAAAGCCTTTTGAATTGACGACCGATGCGTCAAATTTCGCCTTGGGAGCAGTGTTGTCACAATCTAATCGACCTATTTCGTTCATTTCGAGAACATTGAGTAAGACGGAAGAACACTACGCGACCAACGAAAAGGAGATGCTGGCAATAATATGGTCTTTAAATTCTTTTAGAAATTACCTATACGGAAAATCAAAAGTAATCATCTGAACTGATCACCAACCTCTTACATATGCTCTTAATAATAAAAACAATAATGGAAAAATGAAACGGTGGAAGGCTGCATTGGAAGAGTACGATTATGTAATGGAATACAAGCCAGGAAAAGCGAATATCGTTGCCGACGCGCTTTCCAGAAACCCCTATGTGACTGAAATAAATTCTCTATCGGTAAGCCAGCATAGCGATGAAAGCTCTGGGGAAAACTTAATTCCGAGTATGGAATATCCCATCAATGTTTTTAAAAATCAATTATTCTTAATGACCAATGAAACTCCATCTTACCAATTTAAAATAATATTTCCTACATATCACCGTCACATAATAAATGAACCAGATTATAACGAAGAAAATTTAATCTCCATTCTAAAAAGATATCTCAATCCATCCGTCATTAATGGTATTAAAACTTCTGAACCAATAATGGGTAAGATACAAAATATATATCCTCTGCATTTCGCTAATTACAAGGTGAGGTTTACACAAAATCAGGTCAACGATGTTACCAGCGAACAGGAGCAAGAACGAATCATCATTGAAACCCATAAGCGTGCGCATAGAAACCACAAGGAAAACAAGGCTCAGATACTCGAGGAAAATTACTTCCCAAAAATGACTAAGAAGATAAAGGATCTGGTTTCCCACTGCTTAGTTTGCAAAGAAAATAAATATGACCGCCGTCCTATTAAACCCGAATTACAGAAAACTCCAATCCCGCAATATCCTGGCCACATTGTTCATCTCGATATCTACCACACGGAAGGAAAATATATACTTACTGCTGTCGACAAATTTTCAAAGTATGCGCAGGTAAACACTATAGGATCGAGAGCTGCCGAAGACATAAAAGAGCCCCTAAGAAAACTACTGATTATGTTTGGAATACCGAAAGAAGTGGTTATGGACAACGAAAAAGCCTTCAATTCTGCCTCAATTCTGTTTATGCTGGAAGACCAACTAGGTATTCGTGTTTATAAGACTCCACCTTATAAAAGTTCAGTAAATGGCCAAGTGGAGAGATTTCACTCTACTTTAGCGGAAATAATGAGATGTACGAAAGCCGATGGAATAAAAAGATCGTTTTCTGAACTACTAGATAAGTCTGTAAATGAGTACAATCATTCCATACACTCGACGACAAATAAAAAACCCGTTGAAGTTTTCTTTGGCAGAATAGTTAGCTCAGACCCGGAAAAACTTGAAAACGCTAGACAGGAAACTATTGAGAAGATTAGGAAAAAACAGGAATTTGATATAGATACTCATAATAGGAAGAGGACACCAATAAAACGCTATAAAGTTGGTGACATTATATACGTTAGAATAGATAAAAGGTTAGGAAGCAAAATAACGCCTAAATACAAGAAAGAAATAGTAAAAGAAGACAAATCGACTACAGTACTGACAGAATCAGGCAGAGTCGTTCACAAAAGCAACATAAAGAGTTAAATCCTTTTATAAAACATTTTCGTTACAGATTTCTCATTGCTGCGTCAGTGCAGGCTGACGTACAATTCTACAACTATACCTCATCGAGAATCGCAACGATAGACAATGGAATTGCTAAAATCCAAAACGGAATTTTCCGATTCATACACAAATTTGACACCAACAAATACGAACAATGCTTACAAGACATCCAAACTTTTATAAACTCCTTTGAATCATCCCGAAATCCTCTACTTCCCATCCTTAAAGAAGAATTAACCAAAACATTTCAGTTATTAGAAAGTATGTATAAGCGTAACAAAAATTGTAAAGAATAAGAGATCAATAAATATTCTGGGTACAGCATGGAAATATTTAGCTGGTTCCCCAGATCATGATGACCTAGAGAAAATAATAAATAATTTAGATAAATTAAATACAAACAATAATGAACAATTTATTATAAACGATTTATTTGAAACAAGACTAAATAATATAACTAGGACGACAAATTTTCTTACTAACAATATAAAAAAGAGTAGTATCCTAAGTGATGAACTTATTATAATTAATCAAAATAAATTACGACTTTTGAAAGAAGAAATATTAAATATAAAATATTCTATTCAATGGTCCAAGCTAGGTATGATAAATTCATTCCTTTTAAACGAATTAGAAATTAAATTAGCTATCGAAAAATTTGAAAATGAAAATATACCATTTACAAGCCCCGAAGAGGCACTAGAATTTACAAATATTAAAGTAATACATAATTCAACGATGATGCTCTATGTAATAGAAATTCCGTTGACTTCAAATATTGTCTATAAGAAACTTTTAATAAAACCAATAAAAAATAATAACTTGATTGTAAAATTAAAATTTAATGAAATTGTAACATTTGAAACACAAATTTATGGAATAACAAGTAAGTGTAAAAGATTTTCGAACTTGGAAATTTGTAATAAAAATAACTTAATAGATCTGTCTACAGACTCTTGTCTACCAAAAATCCTAAACTCTCTTCCATCTTTATGTTATACAATAATTGGTCACCACATCCCTGAAGTTGAAGAAATCGCTACATGAATATTATTGCTTAATGAATTCTCTGGAATTATCAACGTGAACGAAGAGCCTAAAAACATAACTGGAAGTTTTATCGTATCCAACACTAACACTACAATCCGTATTGCAGATAACATTTACAGGAATATCGATGCGAATCCACTAAAAGTCAAACCACCTGTGAATCAACTCACACCAACAGAAATCGAGCAGCTACAATTCTTATCACTAGAAAGCCTCCATGAACTGCATATAAACAACACCAAACGAATTTCTGAGTTTAGTAAATCAACAGAAATAAGAGAACTATCCCTGGCATTAGTAATTTTGGTAACAACAATTCCTCTCGTGACATTGATAACATTCCGAAAAAATAAGCAAAAAACTATATATGTGAACGAGATACCAAAGCCCCCTAGAGTTGATAATTCTATTCCCATCAAACTTGGAGAAACACCAGCGGTACCATCCTACAACAATTTTAGGCTTAATGATCTACCATTTCTGTATTCGATTGCGGACAATCGAATTTAAGAGGGGAAGGGTTAAGGAACAAAACATTTATTATTACAAATTTACAATTTCGAGTTAACTTCAGTTGATATGGCATTATGTTGTTGACCTAAATATAGTTCAACTAATAATTGCTTAAATCAACAGAAGCGGTTGCATTATTTTAACTTCGGCATTTAAAGCACTTTTGTTAACAAAGAAACAAAACGTAAAATAAGTAATATTGCGAAACAATTAAAGAAAATAATAAATTGCAATTTCACATTATTTATTGACCCAAATAAATGAATTGTTAAACTATGCAATTTACCTTTAAAACAATAAGAATAATAATTGTAATTAAATCTTAAAAATAATTCTAAGTTTAGTTTAAACAAGAACTCATATAAAAAAGACACATAGTGTCTAAATAAAGAAATTAATATTTAAACCAAAAAATTGTTTTTTTTATTAATTTAAACAAACATAAAATTAACTGGCATGTAAAAACAGAATTAAATCATCGCATTGACACATTGTCATAAAACCAGTTTTATTTCCATGAGATAATAAGTACATAATAGCTCGGTGGTAGAGAGTGTGTCTTGACAGTCTTAACAGCAAGGTTCGTGTCCTGGCTGAGACAAATGTTTTTTCTTTTGTTTTGTCATCGAATCAGGGAACTTTCATGGGTTCTAAGCACTCATTTCAATGACGAGAAGCTTTTTTAAATGTGAACCCATGGTCGTCAATGACACGCCTGTGTTAAAATCTTGCGTTTTGCACCTGAATTGAACCCATGCATTAACTATTTCTTTTGCATGTCGTTTTTGCTGGGTACGAAAATAACTTAATTATTCGATTGCTAAATAAACTTATCTATAGAGAAGTGTTGGTTTAAAAAAAGAAAATTGCCAACTTTTATATCTAAAGCCAGTTTGTATTCCTGCATTTTATTGGTGCTTATGTTTACTCATTGGTAGAACTGCAGCAGTAATGTTTAAAAAGTTTATTTTTAAACTGTCTTAGGTATTACAAGAACTTTCAACGGAACATATACTACGTTTATACGCACTTCTTATTTGCAAATAAAACTGTAAATTGTTGCAATATTGTTGTTTTTATTGCGACTTACTAATTCAGAAAACTATTCACGATTAAAGCACTATTTGCAAATAAAATGCTTGAGGTTGCCTCACTTACAAATGTTTTCTAGTAAAGAACAATAAATTGATAAATATTGCACAAAAAAAACATTGATAGAAGAAAATAATGACAATAAAAGCAAATTATTATTTGTTATTTTATATATTTGCACAATTTTTTTGAAAACATAAGTAACTAGAGTATAAAAGTGCTACCAAGATTTTATACATTTGCAATTCCGTATAAACAGTGAGTTAATTTATTTGCAAATATTTTTATTTGCAAATAGTGCGTGTATAAACGTAGTAATAGTAGGCTAGTAGGTTATTAGCAACTTAAAAAAATTCATACATATCGCTCATTTTCTAAAACAACATCACATATCAAAAAATGAGATTTTTGAGTTAATGATGCAAAATTAATCCTCATATTGATATTCAAATTATGTAAAAATTTCATACAAATATCTTGTATACTAAACTATCGAGAGAAAAATTAAATTTTCATTAAGTTGTGTGTAAATTGAAAACTTTAAAGTTTAAAATAAACTATATTGAGTGGTAACAAAAACTTTTTTCAAGTGAGTCGCTCCAATGTACATATTTTAAAAAATTTATCGGAAGAGTAAATGAAAAAAGTTTTATAAACTGAAATATATTGTGTATATGTATATAAAACACATATTTTTTAAGCCTTATACCCATGCATATTGCTGCAAAGTGCCTATATTTCAGTTTCACTTGACTTAATTCATAAGGGCATGTTCTGCAAATCACGACATGTCAAAACACGGTGATTTTAAAAAATTAATGAAAGCTAAATAATTACTTTTTTTTATTGCACGATTTACAGCGTTGGAAGTTGGAAGAAAATATTCTATTATAAATGACAAAAATACAAGTTCGCTGCTGAGCAAAATGTAGTTTTGCGCTGCATATTGCAGTTTAATTGGTAATGGATACGAAAGTTTTCTAATAAAATTACGCATGTCTACGTATCTACGTATGTATATTATTATATTATTGTATATACATATGTACGTACATATGCAAGCATGTCTTTTCTCTACATTTTATGATTTTGAAGGGTATATAAGATTCAGCACAGCCGAATATAACACTCTTACTTGTTTTTATTATAAAGTTAATTTAAGCATTTTATTATTAAGTTAAAGTAAGCAATTTATTTTGAAAATTTTGCTTGTTTTTATGGTTAAGCGATTGTCTATATGCATCAGCGATGCCAATTTAGCGCGTTTCGCGCTATATTTAGCGCGTTTTAACTATGCCAAACGCGCTTTGATTCGTCTTAGCGCGTTTACTAAAAAAGCGCTAAATTAGCGCGTTTTGAATAAAGTCATCATCATTTCAGTTCAATAATTTTTTTTTCCTTTTTTTGCATAAATTTAACAATTTTCTTGTATTCCAAACTCATAAAATTTTTTAAATTGGTTAATGATTCAGATGTCGCAAATAAAATTCTCTGACTATGGTTAAAATTAAAAACGCATTTGAATACTATAAATGGCAAATGTTTTTAAATGCACTACTAAAAATATGTACTCCTACTCGTGACCAAAAAAATTTATATAACTTATTAAGATCTATTCTAGCTCAAGTACAAAAAGAATAGCTAATAACTCTTGATCAACTCACCTTTCAAACAGAAAAAAACTAAATCAAAATCTGTTCAGCCGTTTAGTCTGTGCGTAGACACGGACAGACACACAAATGCACAGATACACAGACACACACTACAAACTTCACCCCTCTAAACTAAGGATTTCGATTATTTGGAAGGCAATTCTGATTTTGTATTAAATGATTTTAGTTATTTAGGATATAATTTTAAAGAAACAATATTATAAAATCTGAAAAGACCTACTAAAACAAATCAATTGTATTTACTAATACACATGTACATACATACCTATATACATCTACTTTTATTAAAATTTAATTTAGCGCGTAGGAAAATAGCGCGTTTTGGCTATAAATAGTTAACAATGCTGTAACTTAGCGCGTTCTAGCGCGTTTTGCGAAGGGGAATAGCGCATTTGGGTTATAAATAGTTGGCATCACTGATATGCATTTCGTTCCCGCTTTTTGGAACTCATCAGTAGACTTCAACCCAAAACATTTTTGATTTTAGCTAACAAACTTCGTATGTTTATAGTAAGACTCTTAATACTATATTGAGAATCACAATATACAAACATAATAAGTTTGAAAGCCTCAAACAAAAATCTTTACAAAACAAGCATCTTTATTCGATTGTGCATCTATTTTATTTTCCACCACCACAAGAAAATTGAAAGCATGAAACAGCGAAAGTTAATAATTAATAACACAGTACAACAGCCAATCTGGGGGGTGAGAAATTCCAAGTCAGGGTGATGGTACTAGGTCAGTATAGTAAAACCCTCAAAGGGTTTGGCGTTCGTATGTGTCAGTTTTTTTTATGACCTTTTAAATTTTTTCTTTTTCACTTGTCCGATTTTGATGAAACAAATTTAGTAAAATTAAGAATTACAATTTCTCTAATCTGTTTCTATACCGTTTTCCTATATGTGTAACACTTTCGAAGTTAAAAATAAATTTGTGGAAAAAATATTTTTTTGCCTAAAAATTTAAATTTTTTTTTTAAATTCATAAAAAGTCCAAAATGGAAAAAAGTGCCAAAACTAATTACTTTCGCGTAAAGTCACATAACTCATGAGCAAAAAACACGAAATTAATAACACTTGATCCTTTTTTCCGTTTTGGATTTTTTATGAATTTAAAAAAAAAATTAATTTTTAGGCAAAAAAATATTTTTTTGCCTCCACAAATTTATTTTTAACTTCGAAAGTGTTGCACATATAGGAAAACGGTATAGAAACAGATTAGAGAAATTGTAATTCTTAATTTTTCTAAATTTGTTTCATCAAAATCGGACAAGTGAAAAAGAAAAAATTTAAAAGGTCATAAAAAAAACTGACACATACGAACGCCAAACCCTTTGAGGGTTTTACTATACTGACCTAGTACCATCACCCTGACTTGGAATTTCTCACCCCCCAGACAATAATCCCAAAAATGTTCCACAGTGTAATCAGTCGAATTGGTTGAAAAAATATATTGATATAAATAATCATCATAGAACATTAGCTAAAAATTGATTTGAGCAAAACTTTTTTCAACTGCTAAACACTGTGTATGGCAAAACTATGAAAAATTTCGATAAAAGAAAGGATCTAAAAATAGTATGTGAATGGGAGAATAAAGGTAAGTGATTAGGAGTAAGAGCTCTTATTGTTAGACCTACTTTTCATAGTTCCATCTAAAATTCATGACGAAATGGTTGACATTGAAATGAGTGTAGTAATAACTAAATATAATAAACCCATTTACATTGGGTTTGATGTTTTAGAATTATCAGGAAAATGTATAATTTTCATTACGATTATATGAAACCTCAATATTGTGAAAAAATTAATCTTAATTATATGGATACTGATTGCTTTATATATGTTATCCAAACAAATGACCTATATTATGATATTAGAAATGATAATAAAATGCATTTTGATACATTTGCATATCCGGAAGATAATGTATTCAACTTTTCTCTGATGAATAAAAAAGTATTACGGATGATGAAGGACGAATGCAATGGTGAGTTAATTAAAGAGTTTATTAGCTTACGAGCAATACCCTTCATGTACAAAATATTCCACACACAAATCTCCACAGTCACACATAAGTACATACACACACGAATTTCCCACGGTCACACATACACACTTAATAATTTTCCGTACAAATTGGCACAAGGAAGCAGCCGCAGAAAGCAGTCGTGAGATAGAATTTATTTTATTTTGAGAGAGTTTTTTCTTATGCTCCACATATAAATAAATATTCTCTCAAAAATTTTGTCATACATTCAATAAATTTCTTACATTTTGTAAACAAAACTACAAAGAAAAATAAGCACAAAAGAAAATAAAACAAAAATTCGAGAGCATTTGAAGTTACTGCCGACGATGTTATTATGGGCTTTATTAATTTGGGAGCGATTTTCCTGAAGTTGCAGACTTGTAAACCAAACAATCTTACGGCTAATAAATCAGTGAAAACTTAAATATAATTTAAGTTAATTTTCATAAAAACTTAAAATGTATTTAAATACACTTTAATTTTTTCAGTGGCGAATTAAAGTTATTATCAAATTACGTTGAAAATACGGTAGCACTACAAGATTTCCAAATATTATGGAAAGCTTTCCAAAGAACAGCTGTTCAATATAAATAAGAAAGTTGATTTATCAATTTGCAGAAAAATGAAATAGCAAAAAACAGAGCATCGGAATGCATTTTTATATTTATATATTTCATGATATGAAAATATGTGCTACATTTGTTGTATATTTGCGAAAATTAAACGAAATTCTTTTCAAAACGACCATGCAATATGTACATGCATTCAGAAAAAACACACATGCACAAAACATATGGTATGTTTGTAAAATTTAAACAACACTTAAATGCACAATGTTGGCTACTTTGGCTACTTAAGATTCTTTTAATTTTGGGGTGAAAAACAAAATTTTGTGTTTAAACATGATTTAAAAATAAAATACATGTAATTATTGACTGATTTATTAGCCCTTAATGTAACCAAAAAACTTCTGATGTAAACAAAAAACACAATTCTCAAATTTCAGCTATTAAATTTTAAAATTTCAAAAACTTTTGCACTAAAATTCTCAAATTTTAATTGGGACAGAACCGCCATTCCACAACTATTTACTTATTATTATTATATAACTATTTACTTTATATATATATACACATATATATATACATACACACACACACGCACATACACATTTCCACAATTCTCTGTTTGTATTACGATATATGATGAAATGCATACACACACACACATACACGCACATACACATTTCCACAATTCTCTGTTGGTATTACGATATATGATGAAATTCATACACACACACAAACACACATATATATATATATATAAATATATATACACACACATACACATTTCCACAATTCTCTGTTGGTATTACGATATATGATGAAATTCAAATACACAGCAACACCCAGAACAAAATCGCTAGCATCAGTTTGCAATATAAAGGTACGAGAAAAATTGGGACATGTGAAAGTAGGTGCTTCTATAAGTTTTTGCTGTATTTCTCCAAAAACTATTTCCTATAACTGTTACATTAAAGTAAAATATACTGAAATAAAAATATCATTACCCCTATTCAAAAGCTCTTCTTATCAACCTGATTGATATAAAACCTATGCCAACACAATATTTTCTATCTCCATAAGAATAGCAACGTTAATAGCCTTGAAAACATATATACATTAATTTGTAAATATACGTGAAAAAGTGTTGATGTAATTCACACAAGCAATGATATTCTTCAAAGCAAAAATAGATACGATCACATACATGAATCCAACAACATATACATACATTACCAAATACATTCCCTGCCCACTTCCATTCACAACAGGGTTGCCACTCTCTGCAGCTATTAGATTATTTCCCCAGAGATCGCAAATATAAATGCATACATACAATAACACTACATACGTATAGCAATGATAACTCAAAACAGCAAACCAAAGTCTATCAAATAACAATCACTACATACACAGATCCCTTGTCACTACCCTTCAGTCAGACCGGGAGCAAGTGTCTTTGTGTCAACACTAAAATTCTATTAACAATTTTGGTATAATAAGTTTTCTTCTATCCGTCAGTATAAAAGAAGGAGAGAAAACAGATATGGTGTACTTGTGGTGGAATTGTCAATAACTTGTCAATATACATACATTTGTATGTACGTAAATTATAGAAATGTACCAGTAACTAACTGTCTGGTTGATATGTCTCATGACCGCATAAGAACTACGTAGTCACTACCTAATCAATTGTTTTAGTGTTACTAGTAGATTTTCAATGACAACCACATGCTAAATGTCTATAGCACAAAGTATTGTATGGAGGATAGTTGGAGAGTAGTACTGGTGACAAGTGAAAGTGAAAAGCTAGTCAGCATATTTTCACCATCAACATTTCCTTCTGGGTATAATGATTGTCTGCCACTACAACAAAAGTATCGGACACCATCAAACAAACACACTCACATACACACATACAAACATCCATGTACAGATCCATCCGCTGTAAGCATGTTTCTCTACAATAACAACAAAAGCTGTACACACAAGTATGTATATACATACATACATACATATAAACAAAGAATCAAACTTTAACACACACACACACATACATAGCCTAACAAAATCTCAACATAAAAATCCCCAAAATCCCCCATTTGTAACAGGGTTGCCAACCTTTTTGTTTTTTCCAGGTTTTGAATTCCCAAACTTGGACTATCGTCCCCATTAACAATCTACTATAGGAATTGCTCATAATAATTACAAGTAAAATTTTTAATCAGAAATAATTTCTTAGTCGGGCTTAAGTTCAGTAATATCAATACTTGTTGAATGAAATATTTTTATTAATTAATATGACTTTCTAAAGAAGATGTTATATATCAGTATGGAAACTTTGAGTTGTTATTCTGTCTGGCAATTTGTTGTTATATACTTTGCTTTTGTGTACATTGTATGCAAGCGTAGTTCTTATATTGACACTTATTTCGTATTTAACAATTATTCATTAAATTAATAAAACATTGATACATTAATGAATACGGCCTTTTTATTGGAAACATATTAGTGGTGTCAGAAGTGGAATCGACAAGATGCCGTTGGATGCAAATGACTTCCGCACCATTTCAGAGATATTTGCAAATGCTTTACAACAGTGTGCCAATCAGACAGCAGCCAATACTTCACAGCAAACTTCGGGGCAACGTACATCATTACCGCCAGTGTCAATCTCAGGAAATAAAAGCGATGATGCTACATCGTTCCAGGAGTACTTTATGCGTTGTGAGTGGGCGTTTCACTTAAGCAAAATTCCACAGGATGAATACAGGAACTACATTATTGAACATATAGGTACGGAATTGAACAATGCCCTTAGGACCCTCATTAATCCCAAGTCGCCAAAAGATGAAACGTACGACGAGATCAAAACAACCCTTATAAACCATTTTGATAAGAGGAGGAATCAGTACGCTGAGAGTATCAGATTTCGGAAAATTGTACAAGAGAAAGCGGAACCATTGTCTGATTTTACATTACGCCTAAGACAAGCTGCCACACACTGCAACTACGGTAATTTTTTGGACAAAATGCTTATCGAGCAACTGCTATTTGGGCTAGAGTCAAGCGGCAAGTGCGATGAAATAATTGCAAAAGAGCCAAAAAATTTTAAAGAGGCGTATGAAATAGGTCAACCTTTAGAGGCATCGCATAAATCGGCAATGGAAATGAAAAATAGTGCAGGTGGTTGTACTCCCACAGTGGAATCCACATTTAAAGTAGCAGCGTATGGGTCTACACAGTATAAGAATAGAACTAAATATAATGTAACACGATCACCGAAGAAGCAGAAACCACATAAAGTGAACGCAAGTCAAACCAATTGTTATGGCTGTGGAGGAAATCACTTGAGAGCTCAGTGTAAGTTTCGTAACGCGACATGTTATGTTTGCAACAGAACTGGACACATTGCGCAAGTGTACAAATCGAAAACCGCTCAGATTGCAGATGAAGAAACAAACAGTGATGATAATGCTATTCAGCGCTTGAATAAGTTGTGTGGCGTCAAAGGTAAAGGCTTAGGCAGACATATGATTGATTTTTTTATAAATGGTAGCAGAGTGAGCATGGAATTAGACACGGGCGCCCCCTGCGGCATAATAAGTAAGACAACGTTAAAATCAGTCAGTGGCAGTCATCACTTATTGAAAACTGATCGAATATTCACGAGCTACACTGGCCATAGAATCAATTGTATTGGGGGGGTGGTGGTGAATGTCCAAATTGCCTCTACTGCCCGCAGACTTAATTTACACATCGTTGACGGCAATTTCGATTCTTTATTTGGCAGAGAGTGGATTTCGCAAT
The DNA here is from genome assembly GCA_936439885.1 of Nowickia ferox. Classification (NCBI taxonomy): domain Eukaryota; kingdom Metazoa; phylum Arthropoda; class Insecta; order Diptera; family Tachinidae; genus Nowickia; species Nowickia ferox. The sequence continues at coordinate 50,015,191 of OW387024.1, read as the reverse complement.
TTGTGCATGAGATTGATTTCATCAAGTTATTCTCCACAGCAGAAACCGTGAATGCAATGCTACACCACATTTATCGCCAATTGAATCTCAGATGTTGCAGCAGGTATTGAATCGTTTCGATTACATTTTCAGTGATACTGCTGGTAAGTTAAATTTTCCGCCTATTAAACTTCATTTAAAACAGGATGCGAGGCCAGTATTTGCCAAAGCCAGGGAAATACCGTTTGCACTGAGGGAGGCATATGCAGCTGAAATTAATAAAAAGATTAGTGCGGGTTTCTAAGAAAGACGGGAGAATTCGAATTACTTGCAATTAAAAGCCGACGGTAAACCCGAGAATTATCGTGGATGAACATCCTATCTCTAAAACCGAGCATTTATTTAGTAAAATGAATGGGGCTAAACTTTTCTGTCACCTCGACATAACAGATGCTTATTCGCACTTGCAGACCGATGATAATTTGGCACATGCGCTATTTTTAAACATGCCCACCTATGGGTTGATTTGTCCTACCCGTGCAGTATATAGGCTGCAAACATACCAGCAATTTGGCAGCGCACGATGGAAGCAGTTTTAAGGGACATTCCGAACGTATGCAATTTTTTTGATGACATTTTGATTTATGCCGATAGTTTTGAAAATTTAATGGCGGCAATAAAAACTACACTAGAACGCTTTCGTCAAAAAGGTTTAACACTGAACCGGTCCAAGTGTGTATTCGCAGCACCGGCCGTAGTTTTTGGGCCATAGAATTGATTGCGGAGGAACTCATAAAGCTGATAGGCACGTAGAGGGAATAATAAATGCTCCAAAGGCTACAAATGCTGATGAGCTGCAGGTCTTTTTAGGAAAAGCTACATACTACGGTTCATTCATTCCCAATCTGTCCACTCGTATTAGACCACTTCGTGATATGATTTCAGACAAACATTTTCAGTGGACAACAGCAGCGGAACGTTCGTACATTGACATCAGGGATGCGTTAATATCTCCACAGGTCATTATACCATATAATCCTACAGGCTGTGCAAAAATTATTTTTGTACTTGTACGCTCGCCATTTTAAACTTATTACCGATCATAAACCTCTCAGCCAGATTTTGGATCCCTGCAAGTCTCTCCCTGTATTATGTATTAGCCGTATGGCTAATTATGCGCATTTTTTAGGAAATTTTGATTTTGAGGTGATGTTTAAAAAGACTAAACAGAATGCAAATGCGGATTATTGCTCAAGAGCTGTTAACAATACTGTGGTTATTCATGTAACACGAGATGCAGAATATGATGATTTTGATTCATTCATAGTACAACAAATTAATCAACTACCAACAAGTGCTGAAAAAGTTGCTGCAGAGACACGGAAAGATGAGAGATTAGGTGCGATCATAAAAATCCTAGAAAGCGGTAAAGCCCTCCATACCTATGGTTATAAGTCCCCTGAAATATACTATAAAATAGCGGGAAATTGTTTAACGTTCGAACACCGTGTAGTTATACCTGAAAAACTGCGTCACAATGTATTGTGGGACTTGCACTTAGCCCACTTGGGTATTGTAAAAATGAAGGGGATCGCAAGAACCTTCGTATATTGGCCAGGGATTGATAAATATATCGAAGATATTGCAAATAACTGCGACGACTGCGCCAAATGTGCTAATAATCCACCAAAATTTAATGAACATCATTGGCAATATCCAAGGGGGCCATAGGACCGTATTCATATGGATTATGCGAGACCGTTTATGGGGTCAATGTTTCTTGTCGTCACTGACGCCTACAGCAAGTGGATAGAGGTCAAGATAACTTCTTCATGTACTTCAGCTGTTACAATCAATATACTCGATGAATTATTTTCTAGCCATAGGGTGCCAACCACTGTAGTTTCGGATAATAGCACCTGCTTTGCCTCAGCAGAATTTAAAGAGTTTCTCACTAATGTTCGAGTCAAGTATCATAAATTCAAAGCACCATATCATCCATCCACCAATGGTCAGGCTGAGCGATCCGTACAAACATTGAAGAGTGCGCTTAAATCTTTGGGATCAAATAAGAAAAATCTGCAGAGACACTTGAATATATTTTTGCGCCAATATAAAATCGCTCCGCACTCTAAAACTGGTAAAGCTCCATCTCTCTTATTTCTGGGACGAACATTGCGTACTCGACTGGATTTGCTTCTTTCACAAGACTTGACAACAAAAATAACTGATAAGCAGTACATGCAGTTTAATCCTACTTTTCGCTCTTTAGAACCAATGCAGGATATTTACTTTCTTTCAAACAACAAGCGCATGAGCCAATGGTTGCCCGGAGTAATTTTAAATCATCTCGCAGACTTACACTACGAAATTTTGTACAATGGTAAACATATCAAGCAGCACATCGACCAGGTCAGAGGTAGAAACAATGCGAAAAATTATGAATACACAATGGGAGCAAATATGGGACCTGCTAACGATAATAAAGTAGAATGTAGACGGCATTCTTACTTTGAACAGGATGGTGAAAGCACTGCAGAAGGGAACCCAACAAATAACACCTCAACACCGCAACCTAACTTGACAATTAAAAATATATAATTTCTCGCTGAACCTTCATAGTGAACAGATGTCTTAGCGGAGTTTTTTTTCATATACATACATACATATTAAACAAACAAAAAATCATACAAAAAATATTCGTAATACATAATAACCGTAATACATATTAACTTTGATAAATAAGCAAAGCAAATATTGCTGATATTTTTTTTACATAGCAAGAAACAAAAAAACAAAAACCGCAAACAAAGTGCCCTGGAGGAATACTCTACATGAGTACCTCAAAAACAAAAAATTGTGAAGTAGTTAAAAAGGCAGAAATGCATATTTTACTGTGAGTTCTGAAACTCTTAATGTTAACAATAAAAATAAAAAATCTGATGATAGTCTTTTTCTAACGGCAAAGCCACTTTTTCGTCAGCGATCAACTTCGCTTTGTCCAATGCCAACTAGTGATTCGTTAACATTACAATTGCCTAGTACTTCTTCATATAAGTCAGTGATATCATCCCCTTCGTGCTCGTATACATCACTTAACAAGGTTATCACTACAGATAACAGTAGCACTAAGCCCAAGGTCCAAGTCGGAATGGATAGGTATATAACTGTGGTAAAGCGTGGGCGAAGCCCAAATTCTTCAAAAATTTCATCTGCTCCAAAGATGTCTAGGGATAACAGCGCATCATCTACTAATCGTCAAAATCGGTTTTCACTATTGCAAGACAATAATGACAAGCCCGCTGCATTATCGCTAAAGTCTTTTAAGCTACCACCTATCTATCTGAGAGAAAAAAACTCTAACGTGCTTCTAAAAAACTTGTCGGCCATTGGTGAAAATACTTTTCACATCATTCCAATTAAACGAGGTAATATTGATGAAACTAAGATCCAAATATATGATGAAAACGATTTCCGAAAAATTTTTAGTGAATTTGAAAAAAACAAAACAAATTTTTACACTTATCAACTTAAAAGTGCTAAAGGCCTACAAATAGTATTAAAGGGCATAGATTCATATGTTGACCCCGAAGAAGTAAAATGTGCTCTTATCGTCAAAGGATTTAAGGTTAAAAATGTTACTAATATAATTAACAGAAAAGGTCCCCCAACCTCTATTTTGGGACGAACTGGAGCCGAATGACATACAATTGAAAAAAAATTAAACCCATCCAATTTATAGCGTAAAGTTTCTCTTGCACCGAAAAATCACAATTGAAGAGCCACGTAAGCGTTCAGGTCCCGTACAGTGCCACAATTGCCAAGAATATGGCCATACTAAAACTTACTGCAAATTACCTACAGTTTGTGCTATCTGCGGTGAATTGCACGGTTCTGCTAGCTGTACGAAGCCAAAAGATCAAGCTGAAAAAATGTAGTAATTGTGGAGGTAATAACACTGCTAACGACAGAGGATGTCCTGTATATTCTTTCGTTAAAAAGACTATGGGACAAAAACCTAAATTAGCTCCAGCTCAATCAGCAAACGCTTTCTCCGCCAATTTTCCTCCAATGAGCCAACCGAGTACTTCACGTGTATCATATGCCGATGCTGTTAAGACAAATTATTTTCCCACGCAGAAAGTGTCCCCACCAAGTAATTCAACAAATGCTAACACAAGCTTTAATTTCAGTCAGTAGTGGAGAACTAGCGGTTCTGGGACAATTAAAATTGTGAAATTTTGCTGAAATTTTGCTGAAATTTGTGAAATTTTTCTGAAATTTGAGAAATTTTGTTTTCGGTGCGCTTTGATGTTTTTTTGTTTACATTAAGTGTTTTTTTGTTTACTCTAAATGTTTTTTGTTTATATTAAGTGTATGTATGTTTGTATGTATGTATGACCGTGGGAACTTCTGCGCGGAATATTTTGTGAGAATACATTAAGGGGTTTATAGTTTTGAGACTTTTATATGTATATGATTTTCTAATGTCGACGGAATAACGTCTTTATTTTTTTCAAATGCCGACGGGAAAATATGTTTGTGGGTGTGTCTAGCTGAAGGAATTGAAGTCTGGCTGTTCTTGGTGGAGGGCGGGGTGTGTCTAGATTGTGAGACCTTAAGGCTGACCGTGGTTTGGGTAGGTGAGGGTGTTTTGTAATATGTAACCGTGGGAATTCGGTGACGTTTATGCTTGTTGGAATTTAAGCCAAGCTGTGGTTGGTGGGGGGCGGGGTGTATTTTAGGTAGATCGACTGGTGGAGGGCGGGGAGTTGTTGTAATATGTATCCGTGGGAATCTGTGTACATGTATGTATGTATGTATGTATGTATATAAGAGTTTAAGGCTGTCTGTGATTTATGAAAGGCGAGGTGAGAATGTTCATGTAATACGTATCCGTGGGAATCTGTGTATATATATATGTTCGTAGGAGTTTAAGGCTGATGGTGATTTGAGGTGGGGGAGGGTGATAGAATGTATCTATGTGTGTGTGTATGTATGTATATGTAGCAGTTTAAGCCTGTCCTTTATTTGAGGTATGCGGGGCTGTTATTGTAATATGTATCTATAGGAATTTGGGTGTTTATATGTCTGTAGGAATTTTTGTGCATGTAAAAGTTTATCGTGATCGTGATTTGGATTGTTGAGATTGACCGATTGTATGTAACCTTAAGAATTTGTGTATGTATATCTGTAGGAAATTTAAGGCTTATCGTGATTTATGAGGGGCGAAGTGTTCATGTAATATATAACCGCGCAATTTGTGTGTATATCTATAGGAGTTTAAGGCTGATCATGATTAATGAGAGGTGACGTGAAGGTGTTCATGTATATGTATCCGTATTTGTGTGTATGTATGTCAGTAGTAGGGAACTGGCGGTTCTGCCGCAATTAAAATTGTTAAATTGTGGGCTGAAATTGTTAAATTGTGGCTGAAATTTTAAAATTCTTGGAAATCTGATACCTACGTGTGTGTGTGTGTGTGTTTTCGGCGGCGCTTTGATGTTTTTGTTTACATAAGGAGTTTTTTGTTTACATTAACCCTTGTGTGAACGGGTGATTTTTTTTGTGGTGGCATTAATTGTGTGAACGGGTGATTTTTTTGTGGGGGAGGATTAAGGGGTTTCATAAGATTGAGATTTTATAAGTATATACATATAGATATGTTGACTGGAAAATCATGAAAATGATTTTTCCTAATACCAACGGGAAAATCATGAGATGATTTTTCCTAATACCAATGGAGGGAGTTGTGAAACTTAATTTTTCCTAATGCCTACGGCAATGCATGATTATTTTTTTCAAATGCCGACGGCAAAACATGATTATTTTTCCTAATGCCGAAGGCAATGCATGATTATTTTTTTCAAATGCCGACGGCAATACATGATTATTTTTTCTAATGCCTACGGCAATGTATGATAATTTTTCCTAATGCCTACGGCAAAACATGATTATTTTTTTCAAATGCCGACGGCAATGCATGGAAAATGATTTTTCCAAAGGGAAAATTGCCAGTGTTGCCAGACTGTATAAATTTGTTATCGTAATACTATATCAGTAATATCAGAGAAAATATATTTGATGAATACTAGGCGATTGTCATATGAATCGTGGGAATGTGTATGTGTGATTTCCTCACGCTAATAAATTATTTATCATACCGACATTTTATTTATAAAATGTTCTCATGTATGTGAACACCCCTAAAATGTTCTCATGTATGTGAACACCCCTAATGCTTGTGTGTGGGTGGTCCAGCTTGATTGTCGCTGGTAATTGTATATTGTGTTTATTTGTTTAAGAAATATGTATGTATGTATGTATGTATGAATGTATAAATGTATGTATGCATGTATGAATGTATAAATGAATGTATGAATGTATAAATGAATGTATGCTTGTGTGAATGTATAAATGAATGTATGAATGTATAAATGTGCGATCGTGGGAACTTGTGCGTGGAATATTTTGTGCTTGTGTAGAATACATTTATATTTTGCAACGTAGTCATTTTCTTTGTCTACAATTCTTTTAAAGCAGAGGATTTTAAACTAAGTACAGTCATCAGCAGAGAAACAAAAAGTAAAAATTTGCAAGTAAGCAAAAAAGTTAACTTCTCCTCCTCCCCACCTCCTTCTATTCCCTTTATGTAGTTTGTATTTGAAATAAGAAAACACTTGTACATTCTTTTATTTTGTATACATTTATTGTTAAAATTTTTTTAAAATTTTATAAAAATACTTACATTAATATTTTAAAAAGTGAAAAAGTTCATTTAAAACAAGATATTTCTTTGGAGAGTAAAATAGCATTTCTTAATGCGCAAACACCAAAATTATGATAATTACAGTAAAAATATTCTGGATACTTGATTTCCATTTGTTTAAAGTTGATGCAGCCTATATCCTCAACGTTAGAAATTTTTCGGTGTAAAATTTTTTCCAACCATAGTTTTTTTTCTTCACCTTTTACGTAAATTTTAGAACATCTTACGTTGGCTTTTAAAAAATTGCAAACGCTATGAAATGAAACTGATCCAGCAGTCCAGCTTAGGTGATGATAGTTTTTTGTTAGCCACTTTGCTTCTCTTTGCTTTTTTATTGATAAGCATTTAAAATCAAATGGTGGTTTTATAATGAAATTGTTATATTCATAATTGTTGAAAACAATCGCTACTTCTTTTGCGATGAAATCGTTTGAATCAGTTTTGAAACCTTGTACGTCTATAAAAATTATGTTATTTTCCATATTATTCAATTTATAACACTTTTCGAACTTGTCCTTTGATGGGTATATATTCTATTATACGATCATGAATAAGAATGCAGTAAGCTGATGTCTTTGCTGCAATATTAGTTGCTGTTTCAAATTCTATTTTTATATCAATCGGTCCATTATTGAGTGATTCATTCTGATGACTGACATCTACTACAATAATAGGAGCTTTTGTCTTAAACTCTGATGCAGTTAGAAGCGGTTGAGATTCTTTCATATAGTAGCTTTGTTGGAATCTTAGATACATATCATATAGAATTGCATAACGTTCATTTTTGAACTTTATGTTAAGATGATCATACGGGTATGAGACTGAATTTAAATGTACTTTTAAATTAGTCAAATCACAATGAACAAATTTATTTTCTTGTTGAAAAGCAATCAACACAAAACGGGGGCGTTCTCTATTTGCAGCCAGTTTAACATTCCAAATATGGCTAGTTCCTGTGTTTAATTGTGGATTAATATGACAATCCCAACTGCGAAATGCCATGGGTATAGAAGCACCATTGTTAATAATTTTAATCATATTCAATTTGCTAAGGTCAGATAATTGAACATGAGGTATTCTCCATGAGATGAGTGAAATTGTAAGTTTAGCTTTTTCAGTAGAAACACTCGAGCGTACAAGATCTTCGTCGTTCTTATTGCGCGAGTATCAGTTCATGTTTTCCATTTAATATAACTTTATTGTAGTCTTCAGCGAATCCTAGAAGCATTTTTAGAGGTACATAGAAATTGAAAAATCCATTTGCAAGAGTGACATCGTCAATTTTGTTCCATCCAGCATTTTGCATCACATTGCTTTCGTTTGGTGATAGAGAAACCAAGTTCTTTATGGTGCTCGTGGCTCCTAAATGTCTTGTATGATCAATTTCAATTCCATTGAGCTCATAGCGAATTTCATCAAATAGATATGCTACAAAGTTGTTTTTTAATTTAAAGTTCTCTGAAGAAGAAGAAGATTTATTGCTATTATCATCGGCAACAAACCCCTCTACATAAATGTAGCTCTCACTGGGTAGCACGTATAAATCTTGATTTTGTATTGAAATTCTGATTTCATCATTATTGTTGTAAGATTGTAAGTATGGTACATATGTATGATAATCCTTTTTGATTATATTCTCATCAGAGAAAGGTTTTTTAATTTAAAGTTCTCTGAAGAAGAAGATTTAGGGGCATTATCATCGGCAACAAACCCCTCTACATAAATGTAGCTCTCATTGGGTAGCACGTACAAATCTTGATTTTGTATTGAAATTCTAATTTCATCATTATTGTTGTAAGATTGTAAGTATGGTACATATGTATGATAATCCTTTTTGATTATATTCTCATCAGAGAAAGGTTTATCTAAGACATCTATTATTGAACTCATTTTGTCTTCAATTTAAAATTCAAGGACTTTAGAAAATTTTTATTTGATGTTGTTAGTGCTTTCTGTTGAAGTGGTCGCTTTAATGTTCTTGTTGTTGTTGTTACTGCTTTATTTTTCAATGTATTTGTGTTGTATATTAGCATTATTTAGTTGACCTCAAATGTATTCGTATTGTAATTTCCTCTCCTCGAAAATTAATTAAATCACCGTGTTGATCAACTACTCGCAGCGTTAGTGAACTTATCTCTCTGGTGTTCACAGGTAAATAGATGAGATTTCTTGCAACCTCATCTATTTTATAGCCTGGAGGCACATTAATCGGAAATTCATGAAGTGTATGCGATTTGGAGTTATTCATATATGTGTTAATAGCGATACTACTTTCAATTCGCAAGAGATTCACTTTAAAAATATTAACTGGAAGATCTGAGTAATAATATTTGTTTGGTGTTAGGATTTTGCTATTGAATCCTAAAAGTTTTCCAATTGTGTTGTCTTTATTAAAATATACAGGATCTTTGGAACTATTAACTTTAACTTGCAATGTATTGTTATTGGCTTCAATAAAAATCTTATTTTCTGGACAGAGTCTTCTGTATTGCTCTTGTATAAAATCGACAATATCATTCAATTCGTAAGATCCAATTGGTATTTCAATTGTATGTTCCCCTATATGAAACATATTGTTGTAGGTGTCTACATTTGGAATGCTGTTGTATGAATGAAAATCAGTTAGAGCACACTCATATGCACCATGTAATTCAATAGGAGGAAAGTAACTAGCAGATAATTCTGATGAGTTAGAGCTCAGAGTAAGTGTTATTGACATTATAACTGTCTGATTACAATTAAATAAAGTTTAGTACAACATATGGTTTATAAGCATGATTTACATATTTATTTCATTTTCTTATTTTAAAATTAACATTAGTTTCTTAATATTACTGCTATTGTTGTTGATGATGGTATTCAGCTATAATATTTCGTTCTTACTTATCCAAGAATTGTGTTGATTAGAAAATCCCAACCATTTAACGTATGCCTCCTTTCCTTTAGTTTTAAGAACCTTTTCAACTAGATATGTATTTGGATATCTAGTTTTCGAAAGTTCTTCAGTATAGAATCCACCTTTAATAGGATTACCAAGATAATCTTCTAATATGAATGTTGTAGGATTTGTATTTTGAACTCTTGTAATTGTGAAAATTTCTGTAGTCCAATTTGGAGTATAACCTTTTTCAAATGTATGCTTATATTTGCTTATGCGTACATGATCTCCAACATTAAATTTCGACATTTTGTACATCTTCAAATGACTGTATACTGTATTTAGTAGCTTTTGCTCATTTGTTGAGTTGACTTTAATCGGAGACATTTTAATGGTGCGATGAACTTTTCTATTGTATGCATTAATTAAATCTTTGTATATATCAATCCACTTATATGAACCATTAAAGCTAAATTTTTTCCACATCATTCCTTTCAATGTTCTGTTAAATCGTTCTACTATTGATGCTTTCATACTGCTATATGTTGAGTAGTGATTAATGTTGTATTTATCCATTAATTTTCCAGTGTTTGTTGAAAAATTCTTTACCATCATCTGTTTGTAAGTTTTTTGGTACTCGTCCTAATTCAAAAATATTTTCCATCGCCTTGGTTGTTTCGAGTGCAGTTTTAGTTTTTAGTGGTACTGCCCATGCAAATTTTGAAAATGTGTCAATTACAGTTAACAAAAATCGATAATTTCTGTTTTCTCTAGAATAGATCCCCATTTCAACTAAATCAGCTTGCCAAAGATCATCTATTCCTTTCATTACAACTCTCCGACGCATAAAAACTTTTCGAGCTTGCTTATGCAGTTCGTTTACTAAATTTCTTTTTGAAGACATTAAGTTGTTTTACAGATTTTTTGGAGAGTGTTGTGATCTACTTGACGCACTTTCAGCTATTGATACAAACATGTAATTTTCCAATCTATAAATTTTCTCATTAAGCTGTTCAATTTGTTCTTCAAAGGATGTTTTAATTTGTAGAATGTCTTTTTGAATTTTATAATTTTCTTCTATATCTAATTTTATATCGCGTTGTAGCTCCTCAATTTGCATTTGAATATCTTCTTGAATTATAGTATTATCTTCCTTAAAGTATGTTAATAATTTCTCTTCTAATTTTTCGATTTGAGTTTGCAGAAACAATTTATTGATAACATCGTTTTCCTCCAGAGCTTTTGCAACATTTTTGATTCTTTTATTTTGGACATCAATGTTGTTGTTCGTATCCATAAAGAACCCCAGCAGTTTAGGTGCATTTTTCAAAGAAATTATACTGCTAGTATCGTTTAAATAGTGGCCAAATTTATCAAGAGACATGCTTTATATACTTTATTAAAGTTAATGTATTATATTTGCTTCACGTAGTTCTTCAATAATTGATACAATCTCGTTATTGTGATTAGTATGACCTGCACCTTGTGATGCAAGCAGTAGTCGAAGACGATCTACTAACTCATTTAGATCGTCCCAGTATATATAGTTTGGCTTATGGGCGTTAAATTCCATCATTCCATCACCTAAATAACTACCTTTTGGCTTAGATCCTGTTGATTCGGCTAAATTCTTTTGATTTTTCTCGTCAATAAATTTCTTAATAATATGTTTGTATTTATATCCTCTAGTACACTTAATTTGACCATCAAGTTTATAGTCCCTTCTATATGCATTAGTAGTAATTAAAATCTTTTTATAGATTTCGAGTTCAAATTTATCATAATTTTTTGGTATTTTATGAAACATTAGAGAAAATAGTCCTGGTGTTAGAGCCCATATTTGACCACCAACTTGTATTTTATCTTCATTAAGTTTGAGGTTACTATCACCAAATTTCCATTCATTATTGAAATCTTTATGTGGACCATAGTTTGTATCTAATTCATTTCTTCCTTCCAAGACTGATAAGTCAGTATAAGTATCTTCTGTATTGGAAGTCTGTGAGTAAAAATCATCTTCATCATCGTCATCATCATTCACAGTATTAGCATCATTAAACAAGATGGTATTATCGAATATTGTTCCTTCTGCTAGTTTTTTTGGTGTACTTGTCTCTATCTTGACTGATGTTCTTTCAGGTTTAAAACTTGTATTATTTTCAACTTCTGTCTTCATTTTACTTTCTTCTTTTATGGGAATTCTTTTAATATTTTTAGAACTATTTATGAATTCTTTGAGTGGTTCTGTTATAGGTTTAAATGTATCTCTTAGTTGTTCACGTGTATCTATTTCACCAGTTTTTATACTACGAAGCTTTTTCTTCAAGACATTTCTTGTCAACACCAACTGTTTTAAAATTTTCTCATCCATGTTTAGCAAATAAGAGGTATCAGCTATTAGATCAGGTATCAGCTATCAGACCAGGTTATCAGGACCTGGTCTGGTTTTCAGATCAGCTTATCAGGACCTGATCTGGTTTTCAGATCAGCTTATTAGGACCTGGTCTGGTTTTCAGATCAGCTTATTAGGACCTGGTCTGGTTTTCAGATCAGCTTATTAGGACCTGGTCTGGTTTTCAGATCAGCTTATCAGGACCTGATCTGGTTTTCAGATCAGCTTATCAGGACCTGATCTGGTTTTCAGATCAGCTTATTAGGACCTGATCTGGTTTTCAGATCAGCTTATTAGGACCTGGTCTGGTTTTCAGATCAGCTTATTAGGACCTGGTCTGGTTTTCAGATCAGCTTATTAGGACCTGGTCTGGTTTTCAGATCAGCTTATCAGGACCTGGTCTGGTTTTCAGATCAGCTTATCAGGACCTGGTCTGGTTTTCAGATCAGCTTATCAGGACCTGGTCTGGTTTTCAGATCAGCTTATCAGGACCTGGTCTGGTTTTCAGATCAGCTTTTCAGGACCTGGTCTGGTTTTCAGATCAGCTTAATAGGTATCAGATGAGGTTATAGCAAATGGATGTATCAAGTTTAAAGTTAGATTAATAACTAGAGATAATTTTTATGAGTAGTTGCTTATATAGTTATGAAATAGTCAAATTGCTTTCTGTAGCGACCATCGTTTAATTCGTTATCTTTGCTTATCATCAAAAATCCATATTTATCCTTCCAACATTCTCGACAAATTTCTTGAAACTTTTCATAGCTCATATCGCTGGCAACATGATCCTTATAAACATGCTTCATATTTGTCTCATCTTGCTTAAACATTATAATAACATTTGCATTGTCTCTTATTAAATGCTTGGGAATTCTGGTATATGTTTGACACAGGTAGAATGAATCAACATCCCTATGTCGCCCCATACAAAAATATGTACGTATATTATTCTGCTTTTCACATGCAACATCATCAAATATCATAATTTAATTAGTTTTAGCTTCGTCAGGTGGAATAACTGATTCATTATCGGTGAATGTATAATACCCCATACCTTTAATTGGTGAAATTAGTTTCTTTAGGTATTCATATTTAGGTTGATAGAGAGATTTTGAGTATAAATAGATGTTTTCAAACTTGAGTCCATTAGGACTTTCTAGCAAGCCAATCATAACATTAGTCTTTCCACAATTTGATGGTCCCACTATTAGAGCACGAATAGAATTTGGTAAGAGAGGACTATGCTTTATTTTTGAACTGATGTTCGCTGAATCATCAATATTACGAACTAAAATATTTTTATGTTGTTTTACTAACTGCATTTTTGTAACTAAATGCATTTCATATATATTACCTCTTATATAGGAAAAATTAGATAATATGGTTATACGATATCAGAAAACTTTTAGTCATAAAAACACCGTCGTTGGAGGAGGTCTAGTAGACAAAATAATAAACTCTCTACCTGTTGAACTTCATCTACCTGGATATCAGTACTGTGGACCTGGAACAAAACTACAAAAACGTTTAAATCGAGGTGATAAAGGAATTAATTTGGACTCTGAGTGTAAAAATCACGATATTGCTTATTCCAAAAATAAGGATTTAAGTAGCAGACATAAAGCTGATAAAATACTTGAAAATTCAGCTTGGGATCGAGTTTTATCAAAAGATAGTAGTCTTGCTGAAAAATCATTTGCATATATGGTTACTAACGCAATGAAAGCCAAAACAAAATTTGGTATGGGTGTGGAGAAAAAGAAAAATGTAAAAAAGAACAAACTAAATGTTAAAACACTATTTAGAACATCAGTTAGAGCTGCAACAAAAATACTAAAAAAAGAAAAACCATTAAATATTAACACAGCTATTAAAATTGCACGAAAAACTATTAACAAGTCATTAAAAGGAAGAAAGTCTCAAATTATAGTACCACGTGTGATACGTGTCCCAAAAATTGGTGGTTTTTTACCTCTAATACCGATTTTAACTGCTCTGGGTGCAATTGGTAGTCTAACAACTGGAGGTGCTGAGTAGTAGGGAACTGGGCATTCTGGGGCAATTAAACTTGTGAAATTGTGGGCTGAAATTGTTAAATTGTGGCTGAAATTGTTAAATTGTGGGCTGAAATTGTTAAATTGTGGCTGAAATTGTTAAATTTTGGCTGAAATTTTAAAATTCTTGGAAATTTGTTTACATTAGGAGTTTTTTGTTTATATTAACTTTTTTTGTTTATATTAAGTATATGTATGTATGTATGTATGTATGACCGTGGGAACTTGTGCGTGGAATATTTTGTGGGAATACATTAAGGGGGTTTATAGCTTTAAGATTTTTATATTTGTATGATTTTTCCTAATGCCGACGGGAAAACATCTTTATTTTTTCTAATACCGACGGGAAAGTTATGATTGTTGTTAGACTGTTGAAATTTGTTGATGTCCGTGATTTGGGCAGGTGAGGTTTTTGTAACATGTAACCGTGGGAATTTGCGGGTGTATCTTTAAGGCAGCCTGTGTTTGGTGGGGGCGGGTGTTGTTGTAATATGTATCCGTGGGAATTTGTGTGCGGAATATTTTGTAGGAATATATTAAGGGGTTTATAGGTTTGAGGCTTTTATATGTGTATGATTTCCTGATGCCAACGGGAAAACATGTTTAGTTTTTTCAAATGCCGACGGGAAAATCATGGAAATGATTTTTCCTAATGCCGACGGAAAATTTGAGGGTATGTCTAGCTGTAGAAATTGAAGTCTGGCTGTGATTGGTAGAGGGTGGGGTGTGTCTAGATTGTGAGACCTTAAGGCTGACCGTGATTTGGGTAGGTGAGGGTGTTTTGTAATATGTAACCATGAGAATTCGGTGACGTATATGCTTGTTGGAATTTAAATCAAGCTGGGCTTCGTGGAGGGGCGGGATGTATTTGCGGGAGATCGACTGGTGGAGGGTGGGGAGTTGTTGTAATATGTATCCGTGGGAATCTGTGTACATGTATGTATGTATGTCTGTAAGAGTTTAAGGCTGTCTGTGATTTATCAAAGGTGAGGTGAGAGTGTTCATGTAATACGTATCCGTGGGAATCTGTGTATATGTATGTTCGTAGGAGTTTAAGGCTGATTCTGATTTGAGGTGGGGGAGGGTGTTGTTGTGATAGATAGATAGAATGTGCCTATGTGTGTGTGTGTGTGTGTGTGTGTATGTATGTATATGTAGGAGTTTAAGGCTGTCCTTGATTTGAGGTAGGCGGGCGGTGTTGTTGTAATATGTATCTATAAGAATTTGGGTGTTTATATGTCTGTAGGAATTTTTGTACATGTATGTCTGTACGAGTTTAAGGCTGATCGTAATTTAAATTGTTGAGATTGATCGATTGTATGTGACTTCGAGAATTAGTGTATGTATATCTGTAGGAAACTTAAGGCTTATCGTGATTTATGAGGGGCGAAGTGTTCATGTAATATAACCGCGCAATTTGTGTGTATATATGTAGGAGTTTAAGGCTGATCGTGATTAATGAGACGTGAGGTGAAGGTGTTCATGTATATGTATACGTATCTGTGTGCATATATGTATGTCTATATGAGTTTAAGGCTAATCGTGATTTAGGTTGTGAGATTGATAGATTGTATGTTACCTTGAGATTTTGTGTATATATATCTGTAAGAACTTTAGGCTGACTGTGATTTGTGAGGGGAGGGGCGTTGTTGAAATAGGTTTAATTTTTCGTAGATGAATTTTGGTATGTGTGTGTGTGTATGTGATTTTCTCACCCTAGTATTTATATGTACGTTGAAATAAATTATTTCTCATATGAACATTTTTTGCTAGAAAATATTATCATATATCTGAACTTCCCTAATCCTAGTATGTTTTTCATATTGGAGGATGAGATTGCTTTATATTTTATCAAGCTTAAATTTGTCCAGTGTTAAAGTCTGTCGGTCAGAAATTTGTTTATATTTGAATAAATATTAATTTCAGATTTTGCAAAATTCTTGCGTACGATCATGGAGATTTTGTGTGTGTGTATGTGTGTATGCGCGATAGAGTTTGACTGGTCTGTGATAAGTTTGTTTATTTAAGTACATTTGTCTTCTTCGACTTTCGTCTTCAAGCGTCAGTAGCTTGGAGAACGGTTTGTATGTTTTCATGATGTAGATATGTAAGTGTGATTGTTAAAATCCAATAAATACTTGAGCATGGGTAAGAAATTTGAAAATATGTGTACATATGTACATATGATCTACAAATTGATTTTATGTATGTATGTATGTACATACAAATAAGTCTGGGGCTCCCTGTTTAAATACATTTTTTTTGTCATGTGCTGTTGTTGCTGTTGTAAATATTCGCCTGGTCTTTTGTGTATAGATGTGAAATATCTCGATAGTTTTTTTATTTGAAATTAAAAAAGCGTTCTTTTAATTTTTAGATGTATTTACTTAAAAGTTTGTGAGGAGTTTCTGTTTTAAGTAAAATTTAATTCCTCTCTAGTTGTAGTAAATATAGTATAAATATTTAATATATTTTATTTCCATTTGTTTAAAGTTGATGTAGCCTATATAGTCAACGTTAGAAATTTTTCGGTGTAAAATTTTTTCCAACTATCATATTTTTTCTTCACCTTTTTCATATATTTTAGGACATCTTGCATTGGCTTTAAAAAATGATAAACGCTTTGAAATGAAACTGATCCAGCAGTCCAGCTTTTTTTAACCACTTTGCTTCTCTTTCCTTTTTTATTGATAAACATTTAAAATCAAATGGTGGTTTTATAATGAAATTGTTATACTCATTATTGCGAAAAACATCCGCTACTTTTTTTTGTAATGAACATCATTCGAAACCTTACTTAATTTATAAGACTTTCAGGACTTTCTATTATTCGATCATTAGTAAAAATGCACTAGCTGAGGTCATTGCTTACTGTTTCATATTAAATTTCTATATCAATTGAGCCGCTATTGAATAAAAGGAACTTTTATCTTAAACTTTAGTGCATTTGGAAGTGTTTGAGATTCTTTCATATAATAGCTTTGTTGGAATCTTAGATGCGAGTACATATAATATAGAATTGTATAACGTTTATTTTTAATTTTTATGTTAAGATCATCATCATTTAGATATGAAACTAAATTTAAATGTACTTTTAAATTAGTTAAATCATAATGAGGAAACTTGTTTTCTTCTTGAATAGCGATCAACAGAACACGAAATCGTTTTCTTACAATTTAGGTCTGGCCTCTCAACGGTTCCTCTAGTATACAAGATGACTTTCTATGTCAACATATCTGTCTACTCTTTGTCAGCGTTAAGGGACAATTAAATGTTAAAATTTTAATTCCTCAAATTGTGTTACTTCATACTGATAATATATTTTCATTAATAAGGTATATGTTTATCTTATGAAGATTACTCGCCTATGGCTTTTATTTGATGTTCTAGATGATTTTTTTCTCATTTTATTAAATTTCAGCGTATTGTGTATATATTTCTGATATTTTTAAGTGCGCTTTATTTACCTGTCAGACAAAGTGTGATACTCAGTCTCTCTTTTTAATATTTTTTTTTTCTTCTTTTAATGTATCACTACTATTTTATCAGATTTTACTACTTGAAAAAGAGAATATTTATATAATTTTTAAACGTATTCATTTATACATATAGGTAAATATATGTATGTATGTATAGAGAAATTACTTTATCTACAAAGAAATACATGTTTAATAATCAACTATTCTAGAAAATCTATCTCAAATAATTCAGTTACCTCCACCATAAATTCACCGTCTGTGTTTTCATAGTGTCAGAAACATTAGAATAACTATGTTTGAGAGAATTTTTACATCGAGTTTTTCTACATGAGGTTTGCTGGTTGACCCCTTGAAGTTATTGTTGACGTAGGCTGGGTTGTATCACATTCAGATGTAATCATTTCTCACTTAAAAAAGGTTCTCATCACCTTCTATCAGGTTTTTATATTTTTCTAACATGCATGTCTTAGCATGCTTTTGTCCTTAGTGACGCAAGCGTCCGAGATGTAGTGGTGTTTCAGTTAAAAATCTATACTATTAGAATTTACAATTTTGCTCTTTTTATTCTTTTACAAAGTAGATACATATTTATGTATTTCATTTAGCATAGAATCATAATATTTCTTTACTTACAAAATTATATGACGTGAGGAATTCTTTTAAATTTGCATGCTTCGGCATGCTTTCAATATTTTTTCTGTAAATTTATTTTATACTCATACAGATACAGATATAAAGTAAGATCTGCTGATATTGCATTTTACAATTTATGTATGCTTCAGCATGATTCCAGTTGATGTCCATATTTATTCAGTAAGTTTGTTTGATACTAATTCATACACATATACATTCTTAAAGATTGGAAATCTAAGTCCAATTTATGTAGTTTGTCTATATTTTCTAAAGATTTGATAGCTATAGAAATGAATAGAGTGAAGATCTATTATAATAGCCCATGAGCATATTTTAAAATTTCGCTTGCTAGAGCTTTCGAAATGGAAAATGTACAATTTTCACTATAAAAAGTGATAATATTATGTGTTACTGAATATTAATTTATTTTGAACGCTTAAGCTTTCACAATATTTCATACAGGCCAACAAGTTTAGAGAATTTCCAGTATATTAAGTTAATTATCTTTCTTAAGACCTATCATTCCTAATCATTCCTTCAAAAATACAAACCAAACTAGATTTTTCCTGTTTAATTATATATTTTACTTTCATTAAATTTCAATATTTTGTTCATCTTCAAATTATTATATTTAGCAGCTTTTTCTCATTTGTTAAGTTAACTTTAATCGGAAACATTTAAATAGTGAGATGAACTTTTATATTGTATACGAGTACATTAAGTAATTCTTTGTATATTTCAATACACTTATATGAACCATCATCACATAATTCCTTTGGATGATCTATTAAATCATTCTACTATTGATGCTTTCATATTAAGTAATATTTAATATTCTACTTATGCATGAATTTTCCAATGTCTATTAAAAGATTCTTGGATGACTGGATGATTGTAATCCATTTGTAAGTTTTTTGGTACTCGTAACATTTCAAAAATATTTACACAGCCTAGGTTTTTTCGAGTGCAACTTTTATTTTCAACGGTATTGACCATAGAAACTTTGTGAATGAATCATTTACAGTCTACAATAATCAATAATTTCTATTTTCTGTAGAATAGTTTCCCATTTCAGCTAAATCAGCTCCATAAAAGATCAACTATTCCTTTCATTACATATCTACAATGCACAAACAATTTTCGAGATTTAGTATAGAGTTCGATTACTAAATTTCTTTTTGAAGACATTAAGTTGTTTTACAGATTTTTTGGAGAGTGGTGTTGTGATCTACTTGATGCACTTTCAGCTATTTATACTATCATGTAGTTAATTTTCCAATCTATAAATTTTATTGTTCAGCTGTTCAATTTGTTTTTTTCAAAAGATGATTTAATTTTTAGTATGTGTTTTTTCAATTTTATAACTATCTTCTATCTCTAATTGTATTTCACGTTGTACTCCATCAATTTGCATTTTAATATATTCTTGAATTATATTAATTCCTTAAGCTGTATTATTAATTTGTCCTATAGTTTATCGTTTTGAGTTACCAGAAACAATTTACTGATAACATCATTCTCCGTCAGTGAATGATGATGATTCTCTATCCATGTATTAGTAGAAATTACATATTTTATATAGTTTTCAAAATAAAATTTCTCATAGTATTTCCATGTTTTATTATCATTCATTAAAGAAAATAAAGCTACTATTAGAGCCTATATTTGACCATCAACTTGTATTTTATCTTCATTTAGTTTTAGGTTACTATCACCAAACTTCCATTCATTATTCAAATCTTAATGTGGGCCATAGTTTGTATCTAATTCAATTCTTCCTTCCAAGACTGATAAATGAGTATAAGTGTCTTCAGAATTGGAAGTCTATGAGTAAAAATCATCTTCATCATCCTCATCATCATTCTCAGTATTAGCATCATTAAATAAGATGATATCATCAAATATTGTTCCTTCTGAAAGTTTCTTCGGTGAACTTGTCTCTATATTGACTGATGGCTTTAAACTTATATTATTTTCAGCTTCTATCTTGATTTTACTTTCTTCTTTCTTGTGAATTCTTTCAATATTTCTAGAACTATTTATGAATTCTTTGAGAGGTTCTGGTATAGGTTTAAATGTATCTTTTCTAGCTCACAAGTATCTATTTCACCAGTTTTTATACTACTTGTCAACACCAACTGTTTTAAAATTTTCTCATCCATGTTTAGCAAATAAGAGGTATCAGCTATTAGATTAGGTATCAGCTATTAGCTGGTCTGGTTTTCAGATCAGCTTATCAGGACCTGGTCTGGTTTTCAGATCAGCTTATCAGGACCTGATCTGGTTTTCAGATCAGCTTATCAGGACCTGGTCTGGTTTTCAGATCAGCTTATCAGGACCTGGTCTGGTTTTCAGATCAGCTTATCAGAACCTGGTCTGGTTTCAGATCAGCTTATCAGAACCTGGTCTGGTTTTCAGATCAGCTTATCAGGAGCTGGTCTGATTTTCAGATCAACTTATCTGATTCAGATTGGGTTATCAGTTTACAAGTAGCTGCCTATTTATAACATTTATATGAATGCAGTTTAAGGTCAGATGAAAAACGAAAAAGTAAACTTTTATGCAGCCCAATTCTCTTTTTTTCTATAACGATCATCGTTTAATTCAATATCGTTGCTTATAATCAAAATTCATATTTATCCTTCCAACATGCATTTTATTTGTCTCATCTTACTTAAACATTATAATTACATTATGATTATCTGATATAAAATGTTTGGTGATTCTGGTATAAGTTTGGCATCAGCAGAATGCATCAACATTCTTATCTCACTCCATATAAAAATATGTTTCTCACATCTAACATCGTTAAATATCATATCGGAATTACTTTTAGCTTTGTTAGGAGAAATAACAGATTCAGTATCTGTAAATGTGTATTATCCCATTCCTTTAATTAATGAAATTATGTAATATCTTTAAGTATCCATATTTGGGTTGATAGAGAGATTTTGAGTATTAATATGTAGATGTTTTAAAATTTTAGTTCATTAAGACTTTTTAGCAAGCCAATCATAACATATTATTTTTTATTTTATTTTTTTTTACAATTTGACAGACCAACTATTTTTGCGCAAATAAAATTTGATAGAGGGGGAACTATGACTTGTTTTTGAACTAACGTTTGATGAATCATCAAAATTTCGTACCATCCTATTTTTAGGTTGTTTCACTAACCACATTTGTGTAACTAAATGCATTTCATAAATATTATCTCTTCTTAAAAAAATAAAATAATACATCTACACGATTTCAGAAAATATTTTCTGATATTTCAGAAAATATTTTCTGATATCGTATAGCTGTATTATTTTATTTTTTTAATAAGAGATAATGATGTATACTCACATTCAAAACAACATAAAACTATCATTTGTTTTGATTATGAGTATACGTCAATATTTATGAAATGCAATTAGTTACACAAATGTGGTTAGTGAAACAAAGTATATTTTAACAGCCTTATTTATAAAAATTATTAAGACTTTATAAAGGCTTTTTTAGAAAAATTTTTTATGAAAATTTGTCTAAAAAAAACCTTTATAAAGTCTTAATAATTTTTATAAATAAGACTGTAAGAGTTTAAAATCAGTATTTTTATTATAATACTGGTTTTAAACTCTTAAAATATACTTTGTTTTGACTATGAGTAGGGACCATTATCTCTTATATAGGAAAAATAAAATAATACAGCTATACGATACCAGAAAATATTTTCTGGTGTCGTATAGCTGTATTATTTTATTTTTTCTAAATAAGAGACAATATTTATGAAACACATTTCATAAATATTGGTGCATACTCATAGTCAAAACAACCTAAAAATAGGATGGTACAAAATTTTGATGATTCATCAAACGTTAGTTCAAAAACAAGTCATAGTTCCCCCTCTATCAAATTTTATTTGCGCAAAAATAGTTGGTCTGTCAAATTGTAAAAAAAAAATAAAATAAAAAATAATATGTTATGATTGGCTTGCTAAAAAGTCTTAATGAACTAAAATTTTAAAACATCTACATATTAATACTCAAAATCTCTCTATCAACCCAAATATGGATACTTAAAGATATTACATAATTTCATTAATTAAAGGAATGGGATAATACACATTTACAGATACTGAATCTGTTATTTCTCCTAACAAAGCTAAAAGTAATTCCGATATGATATTTAACGATGTTAGATGTGAGAAACATATTTTTATATGGAGTGAGATAAGAATGTTGATGCATTCTGCTGATGCCAAACTTATACCAGAATCACCAAACATTTTATATCAGATAATCATAATGTAATTATAATGTTTAAGTAAGATGAGACAAATAAAATGCATGTTGGAAGGATAAATATGAATTTTGATTATAAGCAACGATATTGAATTAAACGATGATCGTTATAGAAAAAAAGAGAATTGGGCTGCATAAAAGTTTACTTTTTCGTTTTTCATCTGACCTTAAACTGCATTCATATAAATGTTATAAATAGGCAGCTACTTGTAAACTGATAACCCAATCTGAATCAGATAAGTTGATCTGAAAATCAGACCAGCTCCTGATAAGCTGATCTGAAAACCAGACCAGGTTCTGATAAGCTGATCTGAAACCAGACCAGGTTCTGATAAGCTGATCTGAAAACCAGACCAGGTCCTGATAAGCTGATCTGAAAACCAGACCAGGTTCTGATAAGCTGATCTGAAAACCAGATCAGGTCCTGATAAGCTGATCTGAAAACCAGACCAGGTCCTGATAAGCTGATCTGAAAACCAGACCAGGTCCTGATAAGCTGATCTGAAAACCAGACCAGGTCCTGATAAGCTGATCTGAAAACCAGACCAGGTCCTGATAAGCTGATCTGAAAACCAGACCAGCTAATAGCTGATACCTAATCTAGTAGGTGATACCTCTTATTTGCTAAACATGGATGAGAAAATTTTAAAACAGTTGGTGTTGACAAGTAGTATAAAAACTGGTGAAATAGATACTTGTGAG
The DNA here is from genome assembly GCA_936439885.1 of Nowickia ferox. Lineage (NCBI taxonomy): Eukaryota > Metazoa > Arthropoda > Insecta > Diptera > Tachinidae > Nowickia > Nowickia ferox. Next base: position 49,992,019 of record OW387024.1, on the reverse strand, counting down.
CTAGAAAAGATACATTTAAACCTATACCAGAACCTCTCAAAGAATTCATAAATAGTTCTAGAAATATTGAAAGAATTCACAAGAAAGAAGAAAGTAAAATCAAGATAGAAGCTGAAAATAATATAAGTTTAAAGCCATCAGTCAATATAGAGACAAGTTCACCGAAGAAACTTTCAGAAGGAACAATATTTGATGATATCATCTTATTTAATGATGCTAATACTGAGAATGATGATGAGGATGATGAAGATGATTTTTACTCATAGACTTCCAATTCTGAAGACACTTATACTCATTTATCAGTCTTGGAAGGAAGAATTGAATTAGATACAAACTATGGCCCACATTAAGATTTGAATAATAAATGGAAGTTTGGTGATAGTAACCTAAAACTAAATGAAGATAAAATACAAGTTGATGGTCAAATATAGGCTCTAATAGTAGCTTTATTTTCTTTAATGAATGATAATAAAACATGGAAATACTATGAGAAATTTTATTTTGAAAACTATATAAAATATGTAATTTCTACTAATACATGGATAGAGAATCATCATCATTCACTGACGGAGAATGATGTTATCAGTAAATTGTTTCTGGTAACTCAAAACGATAAACTATAGGACAAATTAATAATACAGCTTAAGGAATTAATATAATTCAAGAATATATTAAAATGCAAATTGATGGAGTACAACGTGAAATACAATTAGAGATAGAAGATAGTTATAAAATTGAAAAAACACATACTAAAAATTAAATCATCTTTTGAAAAAACAAATTGAACAGCTGAACAATAAAATTTATAGATTGGAAAATTAACTATATGATAGTATAAATAGCTGAAAGTGCATCAAGTAGATCATAACACCACTCTCCAAAAAATCTGTAAAACAACTTAATGTCTTCAAAAAGAAATTTAGTAATCGAACTCTATACTAAATCTCGAAAATTGTTTGTGCATTGTAGATATGTAATGAAAGGAATAGTTGATCTTTTATGGAGCTGATTTAGCTGAAATGGGAAACTATTCTACAGAAAATAGAAATTATTGATTATTGTAGACTGTAAATGATTCATTCACAAAGTTTCTATGGTCAATACCGTTGAAAATAAAAGTTGCACTCGAAAAAACCTAGGCTGTGTAAATATTTTTGAAATGTTACGAGTACCAAAAAACTTACAAATGGATTACAATCATCCAGTCATCCAAGAATCTTTTAATAGACATTGGAAAATTCATGCATAAGTAGAATATTAAATATTACTTAATATGAAAGCATCAATAGTAGAATGATTTAATAGATCATCCAAAGGAATTATGTGATGATGGTTCATATAAGTGTATTGAAATATACAAAGAATTACTTAATGTACTCGTATACAATATAAAAGTTCATCTCACTATTTAAATGTTTCCGATTAAAGTTAACTTAACAAATGAGAAAAAGCTGCTAAATATAATAATTTGAAGATGAACAAAATATTGAAATTTAATGAAAGTAAAATATATAATTAAACAGGAAAAATCTAGTTTGGTTTGTATTTTTGAAGGAATGATTAGGAATGATAGGTCTTAAGAAAGATAATTAACTTAATATACTGGAAATTCTCTAAACTTGTTGGCCTGTATGAAATATTGTGAAAACTTAAGCGTTCAAAATAAATTAATATTCAGTAACACATAATATTATCACTTTTTATAGTGAAAATTGTACATTTTCCATTTCGAAAGCTCTAGCAAGCGAAATTTTAAAATATGCTCATGGGCTATTATAATAGATCTTCACTCTATTCATTTCTATAGCTATCAAATCTTTAGAAAATATAGACAAACTACATAAATTGGACTTAGATTTCCAATCTTTAAGAATGTATATGTGTATGAATTAGTATCAAACAAACTTACTGAATAAATATGGACATCAGCTGGAATCATGCTGAAGCATACATAAATTGTAAAATGCAATATCAGCAGATCTTACTTTATATCTGTATCTGTATGAGTATAAAATAAATTTACAGAAAAAATATTGAAAGCATGCCGAAGCATGCAAATTTAAAAGAATTCCTCACGTCATATAATTTTGTAAGTAAAGAAATATTATGATTCTATGCTAAATGAAATACATAAATATGTATCTACTTTGTAAAAGAATAAAAAGAGCGAAATTGTAAATTCTAATAGTATAGATTTTTAACTGAAACACCACTACATCTCGGACGCTTGCGTCACTAAGGACAAAAGCATGCTAAGACATGCATGTTAGAAAAATATAAAAACCTGATAGAAGGTGATGAGAACCTTTTTTAAGTGAGAAATGATTACATCTGAATGTGATACAACCTAGCCTACGTCAACAATAACTTCAAGGGGTCAACCAGCAAACCTCATGTAGAAAAACTAGATGTAAAAATTCTCTCAAACATAGTTATTCTAATGTTTCTGACACTATGAAAACACAGACGGTGAATTTATGGTGAAGGTAACTGAATTATTTGAGATAGATTTTCTAGAATAGTTGATTATTAAACATGTATTTATTTGTAGATAAAGTAATTTCTCTATACATACATACATATATTTACCTATATGTATAAATGAATACGTTTAAAAATTATATAAATATTCTCTTTTTCAAGTAGTAAAATCTGATAAAATAGTAGTGATACATTAAAAGAAGAAAAAAAAATATTAAAAAGAGAGACTGAGTATCACACTTTGTCTGACAGGTAAATAAAGCGCACTTAAAAATATCAGAAATATATACACAATACGCTGAAATTTAATAAAATGAGAAAAAAATCATCTAGAACATCAAATAAAAGCCATAGGCGAGTAATCTTCATAAGATAAACATATACCTTATTAATGAAAATATATTATCAGTATGAAGTAACACAATTTGAGGAATTAAAATTTTAACATTTAATTGTCCCTTAACGCTGACAAAGAGTAGACAGATATGTTGACATAGAAAGTCATCTTGTATACTAGAGGAACCGTTGAGAGGCCAGACCTAAATTGTAAGAAAACGATTTCGTGTTCTGTTGATCGCTATTCAAGAAGAAAACAAGTTTCCTCATTATGATTTAACTAATTTAAAAGTACATTTAAATTTAGTTTCATATCTAAATGATGATGATCTTAACATAAAAATTAAAAATAAACGTTATACAATTCTATATTATATGTACTCGCATCTAAGATTCCAACAAAGCTATTATATGAAAGAATCTCAAACACTTCCAAATGCACTAAAGTTTAAGATAAAAGTTCCTTTTATTCAATAGCGGCTCAATTGATATAGAAATTTAATATGAAACAGTAAGCAATGACCTCAGCTAGTGCATTTTTACTAATGATCGAATAATAGAAAGTCCTGAAAGTCTTATAAATTAAGTAAGGTTTCGAATGATGTTCATTACAAAAAAAAGTAGCGGATGTTTTTCGCAATAATGAGTATAACAATTTCATTATAGAACCACCATTTGATTTTAAATGTTTATCAATAAAAAAGGAAAGAGAAGCAAAGTGGTTAAAAAAAGCTGGACTGCTGGATCAGTTTCATTTCAAAGCGTTTATCATTTTTTAAAGCCAATGCAAGATGTCCTAAAATATATGAAAAAGGTGAAGAAAAAATATGATAGTTGGAAAAAATTTTACACCGAAAAATTTCTAACGTTGACTATATAGGCTACATCAACTTTAAACAAATGGAAATAAAATATATTAAATATTTATACTATATTTACTACAACTAGAGAGGAATTAAATTTTACTTAAAACAGAAACTCCTCACAAACTTTTAAGTAAATACATCTAAAAATTAAAAGAACGCTTTTTTAATTTCAAATAAAAAAACTATCGAGATATTTCACATCTATACACAAAAGACCAGGCGAATATTTACAACAGCAACAACAGCACATGACAAAAAAAAATGTATTTAAACAGGGAGCCCCAGACTTATTTGTATGTACATACATACATACATAAAATCAATTTGTAGATCCATATGTACATATGTACACATATTTTCAAATTTCTTACCTATGCTCAAGTATTTATTGGATTTTAACAATCACACTTACATATCTACATCATGAAAACATACAAACCGTTCTCCAAGCTACTGACGCTTGAAGACGAAAGTCGAAGAAGACAAATGTACTTAAATAAACAAACTTATCACAGACCAGTCAAACTCTATCGCGCATACACACATACACACACACAAAATCTCCATGATCGTACGCAAGAATTTTGCAAAATCTGAAATTAATATTTATTCAAATATAAACAAATTTCTGACCGACAGACTTTAACACTGGACAAATTTAAGCTTGATAAAATATAAAGCAATCTCATCCTCCAATATGAAAAACATACTAGGATTAGGGAAGTTCAGATATATGATAATATTTTCTAGCAAAAAATGTTCATATGAGAAACAATTTATTTCAACGTACATATAAATACTAGGGTGAGAAAATCACATACACACACACACATACCAAAATTCATCTACGAAAAATTAAACCTATTTCAACAACGCCCCTCCCCTCACAAATCACAGTCAGCCTAAAGTTCTTACAGATATATATACACAAAATCTCAAGGTAACATACAATCTATCAATCTCACAACCTAAATCACGATTAGCCTTAAACTCATATAGACATACATATATGCACACAGATACGTATACATATATATGAACACCTTCACCTCACGTCTCATTAATCATGATCAGCCTTAAACTCCTACATATATACACACAAATTGCGCGGTTATATTACATGAACACTTCGCCCCTCATAAATCACGATAAGCCTTAAGTTTCCTACAGATATACATACACTAATTCTCGAAGTCACATACAATCGATCAATCTCAACAATTTAAATTACGATCAGCCTTAAATTCGTACAGACATACATGTACAAAAATTCCTACAGACATATAAACACCCAAATTCTTATAGTTACATATTACAACAACACCGCCCGCCTACCTCAAATCAAGGACAGCCTTAAACTCCTACATATACATACATACACACACACACACACACACATAGGCACATTCTATCTATCTATCACAACAACACCCTCCCCCACCTCAAATCAGAATCAGCCTTAAACTCCTACGAACATACATATACACAGATTCCCACGGATACGTATTACATGAACACTCTCACCTCACCTTTGATAAATCACAGACAGCCTTAAACTCTTACAGACATACATACATACATGTACACAGATTCCCACGGATACATATTACAACAACTCCCCACCCTCCACCAGTCGATCTCCCGCAAATACATCCCGCCCCTCCACGAAGCCCAGCTTGATTTAAATTCCAACAAGCATATACGTCACCGAATTCTCATGGTTACATATTACAAAACACCCTCACCTACCCAAATCACGGTCAGCCTTAAGGTCTCACAATCTAGACACACCCCACCCTCTACCAATCACAGCCAGACTTCAATTTCTACAGCTAGACATACCCTCAAATTTTCCGTCGGCATTAGGAAAAATCATTTCCATGATTTTCCCGTCGGCATTTGAAAAAACTAAACATGTTTTCCCGTTGGCATCAGGAAATCATACACATATAAAAGCCTCAAACCTATAAACCCCTTAATATATTCCTACAAAATATTCCGCACACAAATTCCCACGGATACATATTACAACAACACCCGCCCCCACCAAACACAGGCTGCCTTAAAGATACACCCGCAAATTCCCACGGTTACATGTTACAAAAACCTCACCTGCCCAAATCACGGACATCAACAAATTTCAACAGTCTAACAACAATCATAACTTTCCCGTCGGTATTAGAAAAAATAAAGATGTTTTCCCGTCGGCATTAGGAAAAATCATACAAATATAAAAATCTTAAAGCTATAAACCCCCTTAATGTATTCCCACAAAATATTCCACGCACAAGTTCCCACGGTCATACATACATACATACATACATATACTTAATATAAACAAAAAAAGTTAATATAAACAAAAAACTCCTAATGTAAACAAATTTCCAAGAATTTTAAAATTTCAGCCAAAATTTAACAATTTCAGCCACAATTTAACAATTTCAGCCCACAATTTAACAATTTCAGCCACAATTTAACAATTTCAGCCCACAATTTCACAAGTTTAATTGCCCCAGAATGCCCAGTTCCCTACTACTGTGCTGCCATAGCTAAAGCTGTAAATGCAACAAAGAATGCTAAAAATCAACTTGATGAAGCAACTAGACATAATAGAGCGATGGAATCTATAGCAGTTGGAAAAGGACTTTACTTAAAACCATATAAAAAGGGTTATGGTTTAGTTCATAAAGAGGAATCAAAAAACTCTTAGAGATGCTGCCCAACAGACCACTTTCTGATGTGGACCTAAACCGTTTCTCTATAAATATTCCATATTTTAGAGGTGTTTTCATGTTGAATACTCTACCAAAACGAACAAAGAAAATTGAATGTGGAATAATCAATTTAGATGTATCAACAGGACCTGGTACACATTGGGTAGCATATTATAAAAACATCAATGAAAAAGAATATTTCGACAGCTTTGGAAACTTACAACCTCCTTCAGAAGTAGTCAAATATCTTGGTACAAATATAAAATACAACTATAATCAACATCAGAATTTTAATACATTTACCTGTGGACATTTATGTCTTAAATTTCTTTATGAAATAACTGAAAATATTAAATAAAAACACAAACATTTATATTTTACAAAACTCTTTAATGTCTTTTTATTTATAATTTAATACAGAATTAAGTATTTTATTGCCAAATAGGATACTGTGAATTTTGAATCAAAAATTCACTCAGCTCACTCTCAAGGATTAAGTTTTGTTCACCTTCTCTGCTTAAGTGATATGATCCGCTCGAGAGATCCTTAATTTCATCATCGGTTAAACTGTTGTATCGTTTAGGCAGGAACATAATGTTGTTTTCCAATTCAACTTTTAGTGTGGGTCCATATTTGGTTGTGACACGTTTTACATTTTGAATATTGTATTTAATTGATGTCTCAAGCTCCTTTATATGAATTAATGTTTTGTTTTTCAGAGAATTAAATCTTGATGTTAGATTTTTGGTGGAGTCCATTTTTTTTATTTAGTTCTTATCACTTTGAATGTTTAATTGAAAATGAACTGAAAAGTATTGGTAATGACTTCAAGAAGGCTAATCGAAAATATTTATGGTGAATAAGTGGGGTATAGTGATAGAGAGAAAGAGATAGTTATAGAGAGAGAAAAGGTATAAAGAGAGAGAGAGAGAGAGGGTTAAAAAGAAGTATGGAATAGAGATGCTAGTATAGATATTTTAAAGATCAGGAGATGTTGCTTTAAAAATTTAGGGAGCAAATTAGTATCAAAGGAATCTTCAAACAATCGTCATCATTCATTTATCAGCAAATAAAATGAGCCAAATTAGACGTACTCTAAACCAATTTCTAACAGATTTTGAAAGCTTCTGGTTATATGATCATTGGGAGATGATCAAATTCTTTCAAAATATGCTGGAGGAAAATGAACAATATGGCGTCATGGAAGACGAAGACAACACAGAAGGGCATTTTGCAAACTGCCCATGGTACGATCCGAAGTGTGAGGAAGGACCTGATACTTGTAGATGTACAATATATTTTTTACGGAAAAGTATAGTAGAACATCTAATAATTGGATACTATGAAATGTTTCCATCATTATAAATAAAATATTTAAGAAATTAAATTAAATGGTATTATTAACAGAAATAAAATAAAATTGTATTATTAAAATATTCCTTGTTTTGCATTATTTTTTTCAAAAGAAAAATTAGGAATCATCTGTTCGAATATAAAATAACAGAAACTTGTAAGTAGTGAAAAATATAAGGACTTATCCGATTATCTTAATTGTGTCTCTTTATAAAAATATCTAATGGAATTTCACAATATTGTGAAATTCAATTTCTCTTGTAGAGAACCTCTTAAAGAAAACAAGATTGTGCATGTTTAATTTATGTGAAGACAAGACTGTGCATGTTTAAGCAATATGAAAGCAAGAATTTACAAATAAGCAAAAACAAAAACTGTTTGATCCAACGAAGTAAAGCCAATAAAGAAATAAACACCATTTCATTCTTTTTTCAATATTTTATTTCAAATTTTTTCTTAAAAATTTATATAGATATGTACAATAATTTTTCTTAAAAATAAATAGGATTTTATTTACAATAATTTTTCTTATTAAATAAATATGATTTTATATACAACAATTTTTCTTAATGAATAGGATTTTATACACAACAATTTTTCTTAATGAATATGATTTTATATACAATTTAAAAATTAACTAAAAATTAATTAATTTTAACAATTTTCTTGCATTCTAGCAATCTCATCTAGCAACATATCAAGTTCGTATTCAGGGTTAGTTTCCTTAATACGAAAATGATACCATGCATATGTATTAATGTTATTTGATCTAATTTTTCTCTTATCGTCTCCATAACTTAAGACTACCTTATTTAGTTGACTAGTATATATCTGATGTAGCTTAGATTTAAATGTTAACATATTATCATACACATTAGTCTTATTAAATAAACAATTTTTATAAGTAGCTAAACTATATTTATCCAATATGGCTCTCTTTACCCCCTTCGATTTTTTAACGTCATTTTGATTTTGTACACTGAATGAGTACATTTTTGATCGCAGCCCAACAAATTCTGTCATTATTTTACCGCAATTTTCATCCTTCATCATACCAATGACTTTTTTATTTACTAGTGGAAAATTATAAATATTGTCTGTAGGATAGTCCGATGTATCAAATTGTTCTTGTATGTAATTTTTGATGTCAGCGTAAAAGTCGTCCGTTTTTATTGAATATATAAAAGAGTCCGTGTCCATATAGTTCAATGAGAGTTTTGTCTTAAACTTAGGTTGCATGTACCCGTAATGGAAATTATACATTTTCCATTTGGACAGCTCGAGTACACAAAATCCTAAGTAAATTGGTTTATTGTAGCAGGTTTTGACTCTAGTCATTTCGATTGCTACTAGATCTTCGGAAAATATAGATAAACTATGAAAATTTGGTTTTGATATAAAATCTTGGGCCCCCAAACGATTACAATTCGTTCTCTCCCAACTATTAACAATTTTAACATCCCTCCTCTTATCCACATTTTCCATGGTTTTACCATACACTGCATTATTAAGTAGTTTGAAAAAATTTTTTTCAAAAGCATTTTTAGCAGTGGCCCTATGTCTGGTATTTAGGTCAATATAGCCTTTTAACCATGGAGATTGTTTAAATGCTAGAATACGATGAGTTTTCTTTAAAACTAAGCCATATTCTAAGCACTGTTTCAGAACTCTAAAGTGTATCACGTATGATTGCTTTGTAGAGAAATCGGTTATCAACTTGCTATACTTCGCTTGAATAACTTTTTTATTTTCAGCGCAAAAAGGAAGGTCATTATGCAAGTCGTGTAAATGAGAGGGATAATCCAACGTGACCTCATATACATAACCGTCTGTTCCATTGTCAGCTATGCTGTTTGGGTCCAGATTCAGCTCGTCTTGCGATAACCATCTGAACCCACCATGAGGAAGATATTCCGACATCGCCCAACCATACAAATTGTTAGCGTCTAAATAGACGAGAAATTCTGAGGGCTTCTCTTTATCGAAATCTTCCAAATATTTGTTATTCGCTTTCGAATTGTACATATCTATGTCTGTCAATAATTCTAATTCAATTTTTGTGTATTTGAGCATTGCATCCCAGGAAAGGCCAGGTGCTGTATAATATTGGCATGGATCGAGCTCATAAATACCTTTACAAACTTTTCTAAAGTTCTCGAAAATATCTGTCAGTAAGAGGACATCTGTTTTTAAGTAAAGTTCCATGTAATCTTTCATAGTTTTGCAACCAAAAGTATTCCATACCTCTTCAGCATGTGAGTATTCCTCTAAAGAACACTCTTTATTGTTCAACTTATTAAAGAAATCACTGCGTGAAGGCAGCTGACACTCATCTAATTTTTGGAATGAATTTAGGTACTCATACGGGAAAATACCTTTTTTCTTAATAAGCTGAAATTCTTTTTCTGACTGAAATAAGGACCTTATAGTTCTGAAATCATTATCCGACAAATTGCAGGCTAATGATTCCAAACTCTCAGCCATAAAGCGTATTGTATCAAGAAATCTTATTTCAAGCTTATGGCCATCACTCATTTCTGTAAATTGGGAGAGGGATATATAAAGTTCCTTATTGAGAGGGAGTACTTTCAGTTGCATTGCAATTTCACCTAGTTCTTTAATAAAAAGATGTGAGTCATAATTTGAGTAATTGTGAAAGTAAACTGGTATAAACTTGGGGATTTGGTAATTTAAATTACAGTTATTGTGGGCTGCACCTCTATATTTACCACTAATGTGACAATGATCTCTAACGCGATCTTTACCTAGAAATTTTTGACAAATATGACAATTCACCGCACTATAAAAATTATAAATATCAGAAGGGGATAAAGTATCCATTTGTCTATTATTTACTAAGTGACTATTGTATATATCCTCACAGTCTTTAATTAAATATGATACCAATTTTTTTGAGGCATCTTTTCCTGTGTATATCCTTAATTTATCTAACTTATTGCTATGGAGACACTTAATATAATATCTAAATGCACAAGGAATGTGCTTTTTGACTAGACTAGTTTTATTACTTACACTATTACTAACTTCTTCCAAGATGCATTCGAAGTCCGCATATACCACGAAGGGTACATCCATTTTTCTTTGATGTCCCTTGAAGCTCAGAATTGCATCCGGACCTGATGGCATAGTTGTAACAATTTTACCGCACTCCGCCTTATGATTTGTCATACCATTTTCGATGTGGGTGTACTGGAGACAGCTGTTGCAGAAATGTAGTTCGTGTTCGTTCTTTGTTATCTGATTCCTTAAAAGTCTGTGAATGATAAAAAAATAAATAAAAGTTTATAAGTTAAATGTACATAGTATAAAATATATAAACAGGTATATGTATCCTTAAAATAAAAAAAGTTGTATAATTTTTTAACTTACCTTGATATATTCTTTATCAATATGTAGTGATGACCTGCAGCATTCTCTAAAAGTAGTAAGTTGACGTGGTTCACTTTCTCGTCCTTGGTCACATAATAAGGACCAATGATCTGATCTGCTCCCTCATCATACCCAAATACGTTCACACTTATAGCCGGATTGTTTGCCTCAAACTCTTTGATTTTGTTAAGTGCTAATGGGTAGCTTAAATTTTTGAAATTTAACGCTACACCATTTCGCGTAACAATTGTCTCTGCAGCAATGTCCTGGATACGAGCTGCAACGTCTTGCATCATGATATTTGGTTGTATCCATTGCAGCAATCAGACACCACTTGAAGCAATATTCATCATCGTTTTGTATATTGATGCAAGCTTTTCTTCCTTCTAATTTTTGAGGTGTGGATATCCAATTCGAGCCTTTGACGAGCGACGATTTGTTGATGTTGATTTCTGCTCGGACTATGCGTGACAAGTTCCAACCAGAATCTCGCTCTTCAAATTCAGACATTTTGGTTGAAATCTCCTCAACCTGTTTACGTAGTATTTCTTCTATATTGTCTGCCTTCGTCAGTAAACTCATTTTGGCTACATGTGATATTATGCACAACTCCAATTCCTCTCTAACAATTTTTATATACTCCGCCACAATACTCACATGAAATTTAATTATTGTATGTTTAGTTAAATTCATTTGAAGTCTCTCCATAAAAATATTTTTGTTTTCCTTAATAAATTCTTCCAAGAGAAGTTGGTCTTTTTTATTTAGAATTGCATATGTGGCGATATGATTTTTGAAGGCTTTCGATATTTTATAATATCTCACATTATTTTCTTCTGTCCTGACATGGGAAGTACTCATTGGAGTTGGCAGAGTTTCTTCTCCTATTTCTTCTACATCTACTTCTCCATCACTTTCCGGTAAACTTATGTCCATAGCATCGTTGTATAAGGTCCCTCCAAGGATATCCACACCTTGTTGTTGAGCTTGTTGTTGTTGTTGTTGCTGCTGCTGCTGCTGCTGCTCTTGTTGATGATAAGTAAGAGGTTGCCATTGCATTAAATTGGAATACTGCTGCATTTGGTTAACTGGTGTGACGGGATTATAATTGTAACTTGGATACTCATATTGCATTGGTACTCCTGATCTCAAAAACTGATTATTCCATGACATTGATGTAGGGTAAATGTTAGGCATGCCGTATTGTTGATGATTCATTGGTAGTTGATATTGGGGGTATTGTAGAGAAGGGTGTTGCTGATGATGAAATGTATTTAGCTGCTGTTGATGATTTTGAAGAGATGTCTGCGGTTGCTCTTGATTTCTGTCCCGGCTTACGATCTCTTGATCCTGCACACTATGATTTTTAACATGGTCCAAAAAGGACTTTTGGTATTTATATACCTTATGACATCTATTACACATATATCCAGAAGAACTCATTTTTAATTAGTTTATAGAAATTATATTTGAATTTAACACAATTGCTGATGATACTACTTGTAAATACAATAAAGTACTGATGTGTTGGTTATAAAAGTTGGCGTATTTATACGAAAATTAGTAGCAGTAGCCTTGCGGCATTCATAATTTTTACTTTTTGTTTCTCTGCTGATGACTGTACTTAGTTTAAAATCCTCTGCTTTAAAAGAATTGTAGACAAAGAAAATGACTACGTTGCAAAATATAAATGTATTCTACACAAGCACAAAATATTCCACGCACAAGTTCCCACGATCGCACATTTATACATTCATACATTCATTTATACATTCATACATTCATTTATACATTCATACATTCATTTATACATTCATACATTCATTTATACATTTATACATTCATACATGCATACATACATTTATACATTCATACATACATACATACATACATACAAATATATTTCTTAAACAAATAAACACAATATACAATTACCATCGACAATCAAGCTGGACCACCCACACACAAGCATTAGGGGTGTTCACATACATGAGAACATTTTAGGGTGTTCACATACATGAGAACATTTTACATCATAAAATGTCGGTATGATAAATAATTTATTAGCGTGAGGAAATCACACATACACGTTCCCACGATTCATATGAGAATCGCGTAGTAGTCATCAAATATATTTTCTCTGATATTACTGATATAGTATTACGATAACAAATTTATACAGTCTGGCAACACTGGCAATTTTCCCTTTGGAAAAATCATTTTCCATGCATTGCCGTCGGCATTTGAAAAAAATAATCATGTTTTGCCGTAAGCATTAGGAAAAATTATCATACATTGCCGTAGGCATTAGAAAAAATAATCATGTATTGCCGTCGGCATTTGAAAAAAATAATCATGCATTGCCTTCGGCATTAGGAAAAATAATCATGTTTTGCCGTCGGCATTTGAAAAAAATAATCATGCATTGCCGTAGGCATTAGGAAAAATTAAGTTTCACAACTCCCTCCATTGGTATTAGGAAAAATCATCTCATGATTTTCCCGTTGGTATTAGGAAAAATCATTTTCATGATTTTCCAGTCGACATATCTATATGTATATACTTATAAAATCTTAATCTTATGAAACCCCTTAATCCTCCCCCACAAAAAAATCACCCGTTCACACAATTAATGCCACCACAAAAAAAATCACCCGTTCACACAAGGGTTAATGTAAACAAAAAACTCCTTATGTAAACAAAAACATCAAAGCGCCCCCGAAAACACACACACACACACACGTAGGTATCAAATTTCCAAGAATTTTAAAATTTCAGCCACAATTTAACAATTTCAGCCCACAATTTAACAATTTCAGCCACAATTTAACAATTTCAGCCCACAATTTAACAATTTTAATTGCGGCAGAACCGCCAGTTCCCTACTACTTATGTCTATATGAGTTTAAGGCTGATCGTGATTTAGGTTGTTGAGATTGATAGATTGTATGTTACCTTGAGATTTTGTGTATGTATATCTGTAAGAACTTTAGGCTGACTGTGATTTGTGAGGGGAGGGGCGTTGTTGAAATAGGTTTAATTTTTCGTAGATGAATTTTAGTATGTGTTTGTGTATGTGATTTTTTCACCCTACTATTTATATGTACGTAGAAATAAATTATTTCTCATATGAACATTTTTTGCTAGAAAATTTTATCATATATCTGAACTTCCCTAATCCTATTATGTTTTTCATATTGGAGGATGAGATTGCTTTATATTTTATCAAGCTTAAATTTGTCGTGTTAAAGTCTGTCGGTCAGAAATTTGTTTATATTTGTATAAATATTAATTTCAGGTTTTGCAAAATTCTTGTGTACGATCGTGGCGATTTTGTGTGTCTATGTGTGTATGCGCGATAGAGTTTGACTGGTCTGTGATAAGTTTGTTTGTTTAAGTACATTTGTCTTCTTCGACTTTCGTCTTCAAGCGTCAATAGCTTGGAGAACGGTTTGTATGTTTTCATGATGTAGATATGGAAGTGTGATTGTTAAAATCCAATATATACTAGAGCATGGGTAAGAAATTTGATAATATGTGTACATATGTACATATGGATCTACAAATTGATTTTATGTATGTATGTATGTGCATACAAATAAGTCTGGGGATCCCTGTTTAAATACAAATATTCGCCTGGTCTTTTGTGTATAGATGTGAAATATATCCATAGTTTTTTATTTGAAATTAAAAAAACGTTCTTTTAATTTTTTGATGTATTTACTTAAAAATTTGTGAGGAGTTTCTGTTTTAAGTAAAATTTAATTCCTCTCTAGTTGTAGTAACTATAGTATAAATATTTAATATATTTTATTTCCATTTGTTTAAAGTTGATGTAGCCTATATAGTCAACGTTAGAAATTTTTCGGTGTAAAATTTTTTCCAACTATCATCTTTTTTCTTCACCTTTTACATATATTTTAGAACATCTTGCATTGGCTTTTAAAAAATGACAAACGCTTTGAAATGAAACTGATCCAGTAGTCCAGCTTAGGTGATGATAGTTTTTTGTTAACCACTTTGCTTCTCTTTCCTTTTTTATTGATAAACATTTAAAATCAAATGGTGGTTTTATAATGAAATTGTTATACTCATTATTGTTGAAAACATCCGCTACTTCTTTTTGTAATGAAAATCATTCGAAACCTTACTCGTCTATTAAAACAATTTTTTTCATTCATATTACTTAATTTATAAGACTTTCTATTATTCGGTTTCATATTAAATTTCTATATCAATTGCCCCGCTATTGAATAAAATAAGCTTTTATCTTAAACTCTGATTCAGTAACAAGCGCTTGAAATTCCTTCATATACGAGTAGTAGATACATATCATATAGAACTGCATAACATTAATGTTTTAATTTTATGTTAAGATCATCATATGGATATGAGAATGAATTTAAATGTACGTTTAAGTTAGACAAATCACAATGAACAAACTAATTTTCTTCTTGAAAAGCGATCAACAGAAAACGACTTCGTGAATTTAGGTCTATCCTCTCGACGGTTCCTCTAGTATACAAGATGACTTTGCATGTCGGAATTTCTGGCTGTTCTTTGTCGTCGTTATGGGTAATTAAATGTTAAAATTTTAATTGCCCAAATTATGTTACTTTATAATGTTACTATGCTTACATTAATAGGCTATATGTTTATTTTATGAAGGGTGATCACCTATGCCTTTTATTTGATGATCTAGATGATATATTTTTTGTTTTTCTCATGGTATTAAAGTTCAGCGTATTGTATACATACTTCTCCTATGTTTAAGTATGCTTTGTCTTCATGTGAGACAGGCTGTATATATCAGTTGGTCAGTCAGTCTCTTGTTTTATTTATTTTTTTTCTTCTGATGTATCACTACTTTTTTTGATTTTACTACTTGAAATAGAGAACATTAATATTATTTTTAATTCCATTATTTTTAATGAAAATATATACATATGTGAGTGTGTACATATGCAAATGTATTCATATCTACATACATATATGCGAATATATGTACGTATGTAGAAATTAGTTAACATACAAAGAAATACATGTTTAATAAACAAGTATTGCACCAAATCGATCTGCAAGAACTCAGTCAGCCTAGGTGTTTTCATATAGCCAAGGTGTTTTCATATAGTATCAGAAACATTGGAATATCTACGTTTGAAGGAATTTTTGATTCAAATATTTCTACATGACGTTTGCTGGTTGACGTCCTTGAAGTTATTGTTGGTGGGTTGTATCACATTCAGATGTAATCATTTCTTACTTAAAAAAGGTGCTCATCACCATCAACCATATCTGTATACATTTCATTCATGAGTTGGGTTGAACCAGATAGAATTGCTGTCTACAGATTAATGATTAGAAACAATTTTCTCATCACCTTCTAATAGATTTATATATTTTGCTAGCATGCATGCCTTAGCATGCTTCTATCAATAGTGAATTCACTCTTCTGCATTTTTTACAGAGTAGATACATATTTATTTCATTTCCCACAAAGTCAGAAAATTTCTTTGCTTACAAAATTTTATGACGTGAGGAATTTTCTTAAATTATGCATGCTTCGGCATGCTTCCAATATTTTTTTCTCTAAATTTTTTTGATACTCATTCAGATACAGATATAAAGTAAGATCTGTTTACACTACATTTTACAATTTATGCATGCTTCAGCTTGATTCTAGTTGAAGTCTATATTTATTCAGTAAGTTTGTTTGATACCCATTCATACACATGTACATTCTTAAAGATTGGATATCAAAGTCCAATTTGCTTAGTTTATTTATATTTTCTAAAGATCTGATAGCTATAGAAATGAACAGAGTGAATATCTATTGTAATAAGCCCAGATTCACATTTTTAAATTTTGTGTGCTACTGCTTTCGAAATGAAAAATGTACAACTTTTACTACAAAAAGTGACAATACGATGTATTGCTGAATATTGCATTGTGTTGAACTTCATTTTGAACGCAGTACATTAGGTTAATTATCTGTCCTAAGACCTAACATTCCTAATCAATCCTTCAAAAAAAAAAAAAAAAAAAAAACAATGAGAAACTAGATTTTTCCGTTTTAATTTTATTTATATTGTCATTAAATTGTAAACATTTTAATTGTGAGATGAGCTTTTCTATTTTAGGCACTAAGTAAATCTTTATATATATATATCAATCCACTTATATGAACCATTAATGCTAAATTCTTAACACATAATTCCTTTGGATGATCTATTAAATCATTCTACTATTCATGCTTTCATATTAAGTAATGTTTAATATTCTAATTATGCATGAATTTTCCAGTGTCTATTAAAAAATTCTTTACAATCATCCATTTGTAATTTTTTTAGTACTCGTAACATTTCAAAAATATTTTCTACAGCCTAGGTTTTTTCGAGTGCAACTTTTATTTTCAACGGTATTGACCATAGAAACTTTGTGAATGAATAATTTACAGTCTACAATAATCAATAATTTCTATTTTCCCATTTCACCTAAATCAGCTCCATAAAAGATCAACTATTCCTTTCATTACATATCTACAATGCACAAACAATTTTCGAGATTTATTATAGAGTTCGTTTACTAAATTTATTTTTGAAGACATTAAGTTGTTTTACAGATTTTTTGGAGAGTGTTGTGATCTACTTAATGCACTTTCAGCTATTTATACTATCATGTAGTTAATTTTCGAATCTATAAATTTTATCGTTCAACTTTTATTATCATATAGAAATTTAAAAAATAAGAAGAAAATAATAAATAAAAATGTTGGCGGCAACGCTTAGTTTCCGAGTTATGGGCCTCTGAAGTTCTAGTAAAATATTCTTATCATACGGTGTTTTCAAACGAATATGACCAATATTGGTATCTTAAAAATTAAAAAAGTACCCTATCCTATAGAAAATTTAAAAATAAGAAAAAAAATAAATAAAAAAATTGGCGGCGAGGCTTAGTTTCCGAGTTATTAATATTATTAATTAATATTATTAATTAATATTATTAATTATTAATTTTCTATATGATAGCATATTTTTTTTAATTTCTGGGAGGTGCCCCTAAACCTGATTTGTTCCTTTTTTTTTTTTTGAAGGATTGATTAGGAATGTTAGGTCTTAGGACAGATAATTAACTTAATGTACTGGAATTCTCTCAACTTGTGGGTCTGTATGAAATATTGTGAAAACGTAAGCGTTCAAAATGAAGTTTAACACAGTGCAATATTCAGCAACACATCGTATTATCACTTTTTGTAGTAAAAGTTGTACATTTTCCATTTTGAAAGCAGTAGCACACAAAATTTAAAAATGTGAATCTGGGCTTATTACAATAGATCTTCACTCTGTTCATTTCTATAGCTATCAGATCTTTAGAATATATAGATAAACGAAGCAAATTGGACTTTGATATCCAATCTTTAAGAATGTACATGTGTATGAATGGGTATCAAACAAACTTACTGAATAAATATAGACTTCAACTAGAATCAAGCTGAAGCATGCATAAATTGTAAAATGTAGTGTAAACAGATCTTACTTTATATCTGTATCTGAATGAGTATCAAAAAAATTTAGAGAAAAAAATATTGGAAGCATGCCGAAGCATGCATAATTTAAGAAAATTCCTCACGTCATAAAATTTTGTAAGCAAAGAAATTTTATGACTTTGTGGGAAATGAAATACATATGTATCTACTCTGTAAAAAATTCAGAAGAGTGAATTCTTAATTTCTAATAGTATAGATTTTTAATTGAAACACCACTACATGTCGGACTCTCGCGTCACTATTGATAGAAGCATGCTAAGGCATGCATGCTAGCAAAATATATAAATCTGTTAGAAGGTGATGAGAAAATTGTTTCTAATCATTAATCTGTAGACAGCAATTGTATCTGGATCAACCCAACTCATGAATGAAATGTATACAGATATGGTTGATGGTGATCAGGACCTTTTTTAAGTAAGAAATGATTACATCTGAATGTGATACAACCCACCAACAATAACTTCAAGGAAGTCAACCAGTAAACGTCATGTAGAAATATTTGAATCAAAAATTCCTTCAAACGTAGATATTCCAATGTTTCTGATACTATATGAAAACACCTTGGCTATATGAAAACACCTAGGCTGACTGAGTTCTTGCCGATCGATTTGGTGCAATACTTGTTTATTAAACATGTATTTCTTTGTATGTTAACTAATTTCTACATACGTACATATATTCGCATATATGTATGTAGATATGAATACATTTGCATATGTACACACTCACATATGTATATATTTTCATTAAAAATAATGGAATTAAAAATAATATTAATGTTCTCTATTTCAAGTAGTAAAATCAAAAAAGTAGTGATACATCAGAAGAAAAAAAATAAATAAAACAAGAGACTGACTGACCAACTGATATATACAGCCTGTCTCACATGAAGACAAAGCATACTTAAACATAGGAGAAATATGTATACAATATGCTAAACTTTAATACCATGAGAAAAACAAAAAATATATCATCTAGATCATCAAATAAAAGGCATAGGTGATCACCATTCATAAAATAAACATATAGCCTATTAATGTAAGCATAGTAACATTATCAAGTAACATAATTTGGGCAATTAAAATTTTAACATTTAATTACCCATAACGACGACAAAGGACAGCCAGAAATTCCGACATGCAAAGTCATCTTGTATACTAGAGGAACCGTCGAGAGGATAGACCTAAATTCACAGAAAACGACTTCGTTTTCTAATTAGTGTTTTTTGTGGGAATTGTTACAATTTAAGTTTAAAATTTGTTAACGCACTAGTAATACCAAATTATTATTTTACTTATTAAGTAAAATATTTTTTTAATAAAATACATTGAAATTGATTATTGAGGGGTTTAGCTGGATCCTATGCGCATTTCACTGTTGCTAATGCAGATCGTCAGGGAACCTTTACCCAAAATTTTCTTAGAACCACTAGAGTTAATATGCTAAACTTTCATTTAAGCAAATGAGAAGCTCAACAAATAACAAAGTTGAAACAAGAACTCAATAATCAACATGTTTTTTATTGTCTTACTTTATCATTACTACATTGGCTGACTTCTTTTCAGCTTTAAATTGTAGTTGTAAGAGTATGTAAAGAAAATATATGTAAATAACAACAACAGCTTTCAAGAATAGAGTGTTGCCACACAAGTATTTTTTTTTGACCGGGTGCTGTCAATTTAATAATTAGTGTTTTTTGTGGGAATTGTTACAATTTAAGTTTAGAATTTGTTAACGCACTAGTAATCCCAAATTATTATTTTACTTATTAAGTAAAATATTTTTTTAATAAAATACATTGAAATTGATTATTTGAGGGGTTTAGCTGGATCCTATGCGCATTTCACTGTTGCTAATGCAGATCATCAGGGAACCTTTACCCAAAATTTTCTTAGAACAACTAGAGTTAATATGCTAAACTCTCATTTAAGCAAATGAGAAGCTCAACAAATAACAAAGTTGAAACAAGAACTCAATAATCAACATGTTTTTTATTTTCTTACTTTATCATTACTACATTGGCTGACTTTTTTTCAGCTTTAAATTGTAGTTGTAAGAGTATGTAAAGAAAATAAATGTAAATAACAACAACAGCTATTCAAGAATAGAGTGTTGCCACACAAGTATTTTTTTGACCGGGTGCTGTCAATTTAATAATTAGTGTTTTTTGTGGGAATTGTTACAATTTAAGTTTAAAATTTGTTAACGCACTAGTAATCCCAAATTATTATTTTACTTATTAAGTAAAATATTTTTTTTAATAAAATACATTGAAATTGATTATTGGGTTTAGCTGGATCCTATGCGCATTTCACTGTTGCTAATGCAGATCATCAGGGAACCTTTACCCAAAATTTTCTTAGAACAACTAGAGTTAATATGCTAAACTTTCATTTAAGCAAATGAGAAGCTCAACAATTAACAAAGTTAAAACAAGAACTCAATAATCAACATGTTTTTTATTTTCCTACTTTATCTTACTACATTGGCTGACTTTTTTTCAGCTTTAAATTGTAGTTGTAAGAGTATGTAAAGAAAATAAATGTAAATAACAACAACAGCTATTCAAGAATAGAGTATTGCCACACAAGTATTTTTTTGACCGGATGCTGTCAATTTAATAATTAGTGTTTTTTGTGAGAATTGTTACAATTTAAGTTTAAAATTTGTTAACGCACTAGTAATCCCAAATTATTATTTTACTTATTAAGTAAAATATTTTTTTAATAAAATACATTGAAATTGATTATTGAGGGGTTTAGCTGGATCCTATGCGCACTTCACTGTTGCTAATGCAGATCATCAGGGTACCTTTACCCAAAATTTTCTGTTGATCGCTTTTCAAGCAGAAAATTAGTTTGTTCATTGTGATTTGACTAACTTAAACGTACATTTAAATTCATTCTCATATCCATATGATGATCTTAACATAAAATTAAAACATTAATGTTATGCAGTTCTATATGATATGTACCTACTACTCGTCTATGAAAGAATTTCAAGCGCTTGTAACTGCATCAGAGTTTAAGATAAAAGCTCCTTTTATTCAATAGCGGGCCAATTAATATAGAAATTTATTATGAAATCGGATAATAGAAAGTCTTATAAATTAAGTAATATGAATGAAAAAAATGGTTTTAATAGACGAGTAAGGTTTCGAATGATTTTCATTACAAAAAGAAGTAGCGGATGTTTTCAACAATAATGAGTATAAAAATTTCATTATAAAACCACCATTTGATTTTAAATGTTTATCAATAAAAAAGGAAAAAGAAGCAAAGTGGTTAACAAAAAACTATTATCACCTAAGCTGGACTGCTGGATCAGTTTCATTTCAAAGCGTTTGTCATTTTTTAAAAGCCAATGCAAGATGTTCTAAAATATATGTAAAACGTGAAGAAAAAAGATGATAGTTGGAAAAAATTTTACACCGAAAAATTTCTAACGTTGACATATAGGCTACATCAACTTTAAACAAATGGAAATAAATTATATTAAATATTTCTACTATAGTTACTACAACTAGAGAGGAATTAAATTTTACTTAAAACAGAAACTCCTCACAAACTTTTAAGTAAATACATCTAAAAATTAAAAGAACTTTTTTTAATTTCAAATAAAAAACTATGGAGATATTTCATATCTATACACAAAAGACCAGGCGAATATTTACAACAGCAACAACAAAAGACCACACATGACAAAAAAATGTATTTAAACAGGGAGCCCCAGACTTATTTGTATGTACATACATACATACATAAAATCAATTTGTAGATCCATATGTACATATGTACACATATTATCAAATTTCTTACCCATGCTCAAGTATTTATTGGATTTTAACAATCACACTTGCATATCTACATCATGAAAACATACAAACCGTTCTCCAAGCTATTGACGCTTGAAGACGAAAGTCGAAGAAGACAAATGTACTTAAATAAGCAAACTTATCACAGACCAGTCAAACTCTATCGCGCATACACACATAGACACACAAAATCGCCACGATCGTACACAAGAATTTTGCAAAATCTGAAATTAATATTTATACAAATATAAACAAATTTCTGACCGACAGACTTTAACACTGGACAAATTTAAGCTTGATAAAATATAAAGCAATCTCATCCTCCAATATGAAAAACATAATAGGATTAGGGAAGTTCAGATATATGATAATATTTTCTAGCAAAAAATTTTCATATGAGAAATAATTTATTTCTACGTACATATAAATACTATGGTGAGAAAATCACATACACACACACTCTTATAGACATACATACACACACATACGGATACATATACATGAACACCTTCACCTCACCTCTCATTAATCATGATCAGCCTTAAACTCCTACAGATATATACACAAATTGCGCGGTTATATTATATGAACACTTCACCCCTCATAAATCACGATAAGCCTTAAGTTTCCTACAGATATACTATGCAAGAAATACTGCGAATGCAGAATACTCTGCTTCAAGCATTAATTAACAAGCCATGAACACGTTAAAAATATGTTTCTGGAACGCAAACGGCATTCGTCAACACAAAAATGAGCTCGAGCACTTCCTTTCGGAAGTTGACTTCGAGAAGTTTATTTAAAATGAATGGCTACACCTTATATGATACTAAGGACCCGAGAGGAAGAGCATGCGGTGGATCAGCAATTTTAATAAAGTCAAGACTCAAGCACTATATTCTTGATAACATCTGTGCAGAACATTTACAAGCAACTAATATTTGTGTTGAACATTTTTGTACAAATTTCGTTATATCATCAATTTACTCCCCTCCAAGATTCTCAGTCACTGAGGGTGAATACGAGGATTTCTACAAATCTCTTGGGCCTTGTTTCGTAGTAGCTGGAGACTACAATGCAAAACATACGTTCTGGGGTTCACGTCTTATTACACCTAGAGGAAGATCGTTGTTCAACACAATTTCAGAAATGGGCTTGGACGTCATTTCGAGTGGAGAGCCCACTTACTTGCCTACAGGTATACAAAAAATTCCGGATGTTATAGATTTTGGAGTCATGAAAAATATCTCTAGAGATTTAGTTCATGTCGAAGCTTCCTTAGATCTCTCCTCCGATCACTCTCCCACTATCGTTACAATCTGTAACCCACTAAGAAGTGATTTACCTCACCCATATGTGAAGATGATCAATCGTGTTAATTGGCTGAGCTTAAAAAAGTATCTTAGTAGTCATTGCACGGAAAACATATTGCTAAGAACATCCGATGATATTGAATCTACCATTGCGAATCTTAACGAAAATATAAAGCAGGCTACTGAACATGCTTCTACCTCCCACCCGCGGACTGGGTTCAATAGAATTTATTCTACGGATATTGATCGCATCGTATGTGAAAAAAGAAGAGCTAGAAGGGAATGGCAACAGCACAGATCGCCCTAGCATAAAATCAGATTTAACGAGTGCACTAAACGACTCCAAGAGTTGCTTGCATATGAAAGAACTGCATCTCTTAAAAATTATCTGGAAAACCTCGATGTCACACCAGCATCTAATTACTCTTTGTGGCGCGCTGCGAAAAAGGTTAAAACACCCGTTGAGTTTAAACCACCTCTGCGCACTTCTACCGGAGGTTGGGCAAGAAGTGATACTGAAAGAGATAACTTGTTTGCAAAGCATTTAAAATCTGTATTTACCCCAAACAGATGTACTGCTGCTGTTGATTTACGGAGTGTAGTTGCTCTAACCCCTGGACCCTTAAAGTTTAAGATGCGTAACGTACAGAAACTAATTGCTGAACTCAACCCGAAGAAAGCTCCAGGTATTGATGGAATTAGTAACAAGATGCTGATGAATTTGCCATGTATTGTAATTAGAATCCTATTTATTTTTAATGCCTTATTACGACTAGAGTATTATCCACACCTCTGGAAGCTTGCCAAGGTCGAAATGATTCCAAAGCCGGGCAAAGACCTTACCAAGGCTGAATCGTACAGGCCAATAAGTCTACTATCAACAATGTCTAAACTTTTCGAAAAACTGCTCATGTTAAAATTGTCCCCAATTCTAATTGGTAGTGGGTGCATACTGTTCGTACGTGTTCTAACTATCACTACGACTAACATTGCGTAGTAAACATTTAAAGTCAACTTGACCGCAATATACATAACATCCAATTGCATTGAAAGTATTTTGGACATTTGACACTCATGCATTCGGGCAAATACCGTTGCATGAAGTGTTAGATAAATGCATTGGCAGACTGCAACGTAAATATGTATTTTATACAACGGCTATTTGACACTCACCAGTCTGCTCAAAGGCCGCAGCATAATGCACTTGAATAAATCATATTTAATAACCAATAATGTGTTTATATATAAATATAAACAATACAGAATCTATGTTTTCCAAATTTATTATGAGACCCACGCCACACGCCTAGCGTGGGAAACTAAAGGGAACAATTTGCTTATTAAGCATATACCTTTTCTTTTCTCTCTTATGTTAAGATAGGTTAAGCATTATTCTCATAAGTAGTATATAAGCCAATACAATTTTGTATTTAAAGCAATGAATAAACAACTTTCTTGTGAGCTCCTTGCTGAGCTCTAAACATCAAAAGAAATAGTTTACTTCATTTAAAATTAAAGCATTCATCTGCTTTAACAAAGGCATTCATCTGCCTTCAACCATTTAGAGCCAGTGGCGTTAATTAGCGCCGGCACCCTCGGGCAGGTAGAACCTTAGGAAAATACATAATTATTACTTGGCGATCCTGCCAGTTCTCATGAACAAAATTTTTTAATTATTAATTGCATTACATTTAATTGTCCTGACGGAATAGCCTGTAAACAATCCGTCAGAAGAGAAGGAAGACGCTGCCTGGCCAAAAGGCAGACAGCTATGACTGACATCCAATCATCAGGTAATAAATCCGCACCACAAAAAGAGGGACCAAAAGCCTTGACTATAGAGGAATACCGCCGAAGACAGGCCAAGAACATTGAGGAAAAATTAACAACAATTCCTAAAATACAAAGACCACGACATAAAATAGGTGGCAAACTTGTACAAATTCGGAAAAAACTGGCTGCGATGAAAAGGATTGTGGAATCCGATCCACCACCATCTTGGGAAAGAGCCACAGAGATCTGGCTACAAATTGAAGCTTTTGAGGCGTTAATGCAGCAACGCAGACATTAAAATTATTTTATTTAATGTATAATTATTTTACAAAAAAAAAATGAATAGGAAATTCAGAAGTAGGGCTAAAAACCCAGTTCAATGGGAAATTAAGGAAAATGAGCCAACTATGGAAGCGCGAATAGAGTTTTTAAAACAGATTTGGAAATTAGTAGGTATAGAAGGAGCACCAACAGAAGACGACGTAATAAATAAACCAAAAATTGAACAAGAAACAGTCTTACTCATGAGGAAATTTTTAGAGTGGTAAATTTTTTTTACTTGAAAAAAAATTAAATTTTTTGTTTTGGAGTGGTGAACTGTTGAATTTATTTTTTCAATATGGGTAAAACAGAATCCAAAATGGAAAAACCCAATGCTAACGTAATTACTAATTTAGAAATCATTGATCATAAGTCGGAAATAAATTCATTATGGCTACTAATGCTAATATTGGTAATAATTTCAGCAATAAACTTGTTGCTTAAAATATATTTGACACATAAAAGAGCTCTAAGAAAAAAGTATTTCAGTAAAGCAAATGATTTAGATAAGATATAAAAGAACATGGGCAATGGAATGGAAAGAAATAATTACTAAAGCCAGAATTATAAAAGAAGATTTTGAACGTTCATACAAGTGTCTCAATCTTGATAGACCCATTAAAAGCGAAACAATTAACCACCATTTCCAGAACATTTTAAAAAGATAAGAAGAAATAAGAGTGTTATTTAACGTTTACTACAATAGGCTTACAGTAGCTCACCAAAGAGCGGCAGACGCATTTTTCTTTGACTTAACAAGCAGAGTTTCAAAATTAATTAATAAAAAATCGATACAAATCGAACTACCAAATTCAGTACACGAAAGTGTAACATTTAATATTTCTATGCCTATAACTGAATCCACAATGACTCAAACTGTAGTGGACTTTTTGAACACAGCATCAAAGCTGATTATAGATTTTGATGGAAAATCAGAAAATTTACGATCCTTTATTGACTCCCTGTCCCTAGTAGATTCAATAAAGGGTACCCACGAAGCGGTGGCAGTATCACTAATAAAAACAAAATTAAAGGGAACTGCAAGAAATATAATAAACAATGAATCAACTATATCAGAAATAATAAACAAACTAAAAAGTAGCGTGAAGGGAGAGTCTGTGGAAGTATTAACAGCAAAAATTTTAAATATGAAACAAAACAATAAAACAGCCAACACTTATTGCAGCGAAATAGAAAATTTAACTAAAGCGTTAGAAACTGCATACATTTCATATGGACTGTCATGCGACTTAGCTACAAAATATTCCACACAAACTGCCGTAAAAGCATTAACTAAAAACTGCACCATAGATAAAGTTAAGCTTATCATGGAGGCAGGACAATTTAATAGCATGAACGATGCTATAAGTAAATTTGTCAATAGTTGTACAGACGCCACAGGTCAACAAAATACCATTTTGTACTATGGACAAAAGTACAAAACTGGAAACAGTTACCGTGGTAATAACACACGATCACGTGGAAGAAATAATTACCCACGTAGAAATAATAACAACAACTACAATAATAATAACAATTATTACAGAAACCGACAGAGATTTAATAATAATCGTAGGAACAATAACTACGTAAGAGCAACAGAATCAAATGATAATTGTTCGGAAAACTCCGAACTTCCCCTGGGATTAAATCAGTAAAAATTTACCATCTAAATCTAAACTTGAGCTTCTTTATACATATTCAATTAGGCAATACTAGCAATTCACTCACACTCTTGGTAGACACAGGAGCAGACATTTCATTAATAAAATCAAAATTCTTTAAACTAAACCAAATTAACACTAATAAAACAACAACTTTGAGTGGAATAGGACAAGGTGGCATCAAATCGATTGGAAATACATTTTGTGATTTAAAGTTTAAAAAATTTTTAATACCACATTACTTCCAAGTGGTAGATAATAATTTTCCGATACCATGCGATGGAATCATTGGCATGGATTTTATCAAAAAATATAACTGTATATTAGATTTCAACCAGGATAATGATTACCTTATCCTTAGACCATTTAATATACCACATACAATAGATATACCGATTACGAATAACTGCAATAAAATTAATATACCTCCAAGATGTGAAGTAATACGTGAAGTAAATTTTACCAATTCAAATAATGAATTATTAATTCCAAATCAAGAAATTGAACCAGGTGTTTTTATACCAAATACATTAGTTAAATCTGACAAAGCTTTTATTCGTATACTAAATACTAATAACACCATTACTAAAATCAAACAAAGTAACATAAAAACCGAAAACATCTATGATTATGAAATTATCAAAGAAAATTTAAGTCAAAATACGCAAAGAAAATCGGATATATTAAAAATTTTAAAGAAAAATTTTCCACAACAATTTAAACCTACACTAACTGAACTATGTTCCACATATAGTGATATTTTCGGTTTAGAAACAGAAACAATAACAACTAATAATTTTTATGAACAAAAGTTGAGAGTAAAAGATAAAGAACCAGTATATATTAAAAATTATCGTATACTACATACACATAAGGAAGAAATTAATAGACAGATGAAAAAATTAATAGACGATAAGATTATTGAACCTTTCTATTCTGAATATAATAGTCCAGTCTTGTTAGTACCAAAGAAGTCACTTCCTAACTCTGACCAGAAAAGATGGAGACTTGTTATAGATTACAGACAAATAAACAAAAAATTAATTGCAGATAAATTCCCATTACCTAGAATCGATGATATCCTAGACCAAATTGGTAGAGCAAAATATTTTTCCTGTTTAGATTTAATATCAGGTTTCCACCAGATCAGTTTAGAGAAAAACTCCAGAGACTTAACAGCTTTTTCAACCAACAATGGTTCATACAGATTTACTAGATTACCGTATGGTTTAAAAATAGCACCCAATTCTTTTCAACGAATGATGACACTTGCTTTCAGTGGTTTAAAACCAGACCAAGCCTTTCTATATATGCTCCGAAAAGCACATGCTTTCGAATTTGAAAAACGTTTTAAATCTATGTAGAAGGTACATACTTAAATTACATCCTGAAAAATGTTCATTCTTCATGAGAGAAGTAACATACCTTGGTCACAAATGTACAGATAAAGGAATATTACCAGACGATAGTAAATATTCAATCATTGAAAACTATCCAACACCAACTAACGCAGACAGTGCAAAAACATTCGTAGCATTTTGTAACTACTATCGAAGATTTATTAAAAAATTTTCTGAATACTCCAGACATTTAACAAAATTATCCAAGCAAAATACACCCTTTGAATGGACGAAAGATTGTGATTTTGCATTTAAATATCTCAAAAAGGCATTAATGAGTCCAACCTTACTACAATATCCTGATTTCGCCAAGGAATTTTGTATAACAACAGATGCAAGTAAACACGCTTGTGGAGCTGTTTTAACACAACAACACGAAGATAAACATTTACCTATTGCCTATGCATCCAAAACATTCACAAAACGAGAAAGTAATAAATCAACAATTGAGCAAGAATTGACTGCAATTCATTGGGCAATTACCCACTTCAGACCATATATATATGGAAAACATTTTCTTATCCGTACTGATCATAGACCGCTTTCTTATTTATTTTCAATGAAAAACCCAAGCTCAAAGTTAACAAGAATTAGACTAGATTTAGAAGAATATGACTTTACAGTAGAATATCTTAGGGGAAAAGATAACTATGTTGCTGACGCTCTATCGCGAATTACAATAAATGACCTAAAAGACATGAATAATAAAATTTGTTCTATATTAAAAGTCACGACCAGATCTATGACCAACAAAAAAGAAAAAAATAGTAATACACTAAATGAACAGCATAAAAATAAAAATAATGATAAGCCCAGTATATATGTACCTTTAACAAACACTGACGTCAGAAAATACTATAAACTAAAGACTTCCCCCGGGGATGTTATATCAAACGTGGAAAATCTATAGTAACATATATACATATTAATGATTTGTTTACTAAAGAAAATTTTGACTTAGGACAATTTTTCTCTAGGCTCGAAAAAGTGGCCGGTAAACACAATATATATAATTTAAAAGTGGCACCTCGTGAGAAAATTTTCGAATTTATCTCTATTAATGAATTTAAACTTATGGGCAATAAAGTATTAAATAAAATTAAAGTAGCGCTACTAAATGTGGTGACCCAAATCAATAATAAGAATGCCAAGGCAATTCTTGCAATTATGCTGAAATATCACGATGATCCAATAGAAGGAGGATATTGTGGAATATATAGAACATTAGAAAAAATAAAAAGATATTACTATTGGAAAAATATGTCCAAGGACATATCTAAATACGTAAAAACATGTCACAAATGTCAAACTGCTAAAACCATAAAACATAACAAAAGTCCAATGACTGTGACACCAACGCCAACAAAACCATTTGATACGGTAGTGGTAGACACAATAGGACCATTCCCAAAATCATTATTTGGAAATGAATACGCAATCACAATAATATGTGATTTAACTAAATATTTAGTTACTATACCAATAAGAGACAAAAGCGCTAAAACAATCGCTAAGGCAATATTTGAAAATTTTATACTTACCTATGGTCCGATGAAGACGTTCATTTCGGACATGGGAACAGAATATAAGAATTCTATATTAACAGAACTATGGAATCTACTAAAAATTTAAAAATTAACTTCGACAGCTCATCACCACCAAACAGTAGGCACAATAGAAAGAAGTCATAGAACTTTCAATGAATACGTACGTTCCTATATATCTATAGACAAATATGATTGGGACGAATGGCTAAAATCTTTTAGTTATTGTTTTAATACAACACCTTCAACAATACATAATTATTGTCTCTATGAGTTAGTCTTTGCAAAAACTCCTAACAGTTTTCAGATTTTTAATGTGAATAAAGTAGCACCACTATATAATATAGAAGATTATGCCAAAGAAACAAAATTTAGATTATAAGTAGCATATAAGAGGGCCCAACAATTATTAGATAAAAATAAACTTAAGGAAAAATTAAACTATGATAAGGATATAATTGATTATAACTTTAAAATAGGAGATCTAGTTTTACTTAAAAATGAAGCAGGTCATAAGTTAGAAATACAATATAGAGGACCTTACAAAATTAAGAAAATAGACTTAAGAAATAATGTGACTATATTTTATAAGAAAACAAATAAAACACAAATAGTTCATAAGAATAGACTTAAGTTATATAATATTAAATAATTAAAACGGTATGTGCACTACCAATAAAACATAATATTTTACAATAAAATTTAAATTTTTAATTATACTTCAAAAATACTTTTTATCTGTAAAAGAATGTCCATAAAACTAACATTATATGAACATTATTTTAAAAGGTGGAGGTGTAGCGTGTTCTAACTATCACTACGACTAACATTGCGTAGTAAACATTTAAAGTCAACTTGACCGCAACATACATAACATCCAATTGCATTGAAAGTATTTTGGACATTTGACACTCGTGCATTCGGGCAAATACCGTTGCATGAAGTGTTAGATAAATGCATTGGCAGACTGCAACGTAAATATGTATTTTGTACAACGGCTATTTGACACTCACCAGTCTGCTCAAAGGCCGCAGCATAATGCACTTGAATAAATCATATTTAATAACCAATAATGTGTTTATATATAAATATAAACAATACAGAATCTATGTTTTCCAAATTTATTATGAGACACACGCCGCACGCCTACCGTGGGAAACTAAAGGGAACAATTTGCTTATTAAGCATATACCTTTTCTTTTCTCTCTTATGTATAGGTTAAGCATTATTCTCATAAGTAGTATATAAGCCAATACAATTTTGTATTTAAAGCAATGAATAAACAACTTTCTTGTGACCTCCTTGCTGAGCTCTAACCATCAAAAGAAATAGTTTACTTCATTTAAAATTAAAGCATTCATCTGCTTTAACAAAGGCATTCATCTGCCTTCAACCATTTAGAGCCAGTGGCGTTAATTAGCGCCGACACCCTCGGGCAGGTAGAACCTTAGGAAAATACATAATTATTACAATACCAGACAATCAGGCATTTGATAAAGTATGGCATGAAGGCCTTATTTTAAAATTGAAATCATATCTACCAATAAATTTTCTGAAGCTATTGGAAAGTTATATTACTACCCGGAAGTTCACGGTTGTTGAAGGAGACTTCATGAGTGTGCCCGAATCTATATCATCCGGTGTGCCACAGGGGAGCATATGGGGCCAGTTTTGTATTTGATTTATACTTGTGATATGCCTTTGAGCAGCAATATCCATACATCTACATTTGCCGATGATACAGCCTGGCTTAGTATACACGAAACCCCTCACGAGGCTTCCCGATATCTACAAACACATATTACACAGCTGGAACTATGGTTAAATTTATGGAGAATTAAAGTTAACGAACAAAAGTGTGTTCAGATAACATTTACCCTGCGAAGAGATACTTGTTCCCCAATTCGAATCAACAATCAAGTTGTTCCTCAACATTCACATGTAAAATACCTTGGTATACACCTTGATCGACGGCTTACATGGAAACACCATATTGACTCTGTTGTGTCTTGTAGAAATAAAAGTCGTAGTTTAAGATTAATTTGTGTACTTTAATTGCTCTTTTATTTCCAAAAGAATTTAACGAAAAGCATAGTAAAAAACATGAAGATTAATAGTAATGCCAGCTTAACAAAAAGTGACAAAAGAATAGGGTGATGCCAGATCAATACTTAACATTTCTTCCCTCAGCTACAGCTGATTACGGAGAGAATAGAATTCTCGGTTTTCGAGTCCTGGTCGACCTACGGTCGGTGTTATTCCAACTGCTTCCTCACTTGCATGTTCATTTGTATTTGCATCCGGGTCAGTTCCATGTTTATTCGAAACTTCCTCGGTATTCCTCGGTGGTTCAAATCCCATCAAATCCGAATGTGATTCTGACCCTTCGTATGCCGTAGGTGAATAGGTATTGTTGGATAGTTGACTTTGTGGTGTTGAAAAACTTATTGGCCGTTCCGACGATAAGTCATCAATTCTAGTCTTAGCTGGTGAGTGCCTCTTCTCCGCATTGAATTGCGATTGCGTCTTACGATTTTCAGTTTCCGTTCCCGCCCCTTTTAACTCTTTCGGTTCCTTCATGAAATTGAAATCCACATTCCCTCTAATTTGATTGGAGAATTTCATAATGCAAGTCTCCGCAACGATTCAAGATCACACCTGGCAGCCATTATGCATGATGAGTACTATTGGACAGAAAATATACATTTTGCATCGGTGCCATTGTTCGAAACGACAAGTAAAATTTCATATACTGTTTCTCAGTAACTTCCGACGACACATCTTGTGGTAAAAGCAAGTTCAGCCGTTTACGCAGTTGTTGAATGGGGGGCAATTCTGTATTGGCGCAAAAATAAATTTAAGTGTTTTTGCAGGTTGTTCTTCCCAGCGCCGGCTGACTTCAGGGCATTTTTAATGGTCTGGACCGATCTCTCAGCTTGCCGGTTCGTAGATTGATGATATGAGAAACTCTTTGAATTCGGTTGAGGTCAAACATGTGCCATTGTCAGACACCAGGGTGACCGGTACCCCATAGGTAGCGAAAAGCTCGTCGAGAATGTTAATTGTGGCAGAAGATGTACTGCTAGACGTTATTTTGACATCAATCCACTTACTGTACGCATCAGTCACTTAAGCAACATCGACCCCAAAAATGGTCCGACGTAATCTACGTGAATTCGCTCCAACGGTCCTTTTGGATAATGCCAGTGATGATCTCGAAATTTAGGTGGATTGTTTGCGAATTTCGAGAAATCAGGGCAGCTTCTTGCGACTCCCTCGATATCTCTATCGATGCCGGGCCAATATACAAAACATCTAGCTATGCCCTTCATTTTCACTATACCCAAATGAGCAGAGTGCAGATCTTGTAGAATTTTAGGGCGAAGTTTTTCCGGAATAACAACCCTGTGCTCAAATGTCAAACATTCGCCAGCCATCTTATAGTTGATTTCTGGTGATTTAAACCCATGCGATTGCAGAGATTTGCCGCTTTCCAAAATTCTAACAACCGCTCCCAACTTTTCATCTCTCCTTGCCTCTGAAGCTATTTTGGCAGCGCTCGTCGGAAGCTGTTCAATCTGATTTATAATAAAAATGTCAAACTCATCTAGCTCAGATACTTAAATTATTTTGTTTAACGCATCGTTTTTCACGGCTCTTGAGCAATAATCGGCGTTTGCGTTTGCCTTGGTGGTTTTAAACACTACATCAAAATCGAAGTTCGATAAAAAATCAGCATAGTTTGCCATGCGGCTGATACAGAAAACAGGGAGCGACTTATGGGGTCTAGAATTTGTGCAAGCGGTTTGTGGTCGGTAAAAAGGGTAAAATGCCGTGCATACAGATACATGAAAAATTTTTGCACTGCCCACACAATAGCGAGAGCCTCCTTATCAATTTGGGAATATTTTCGTTCCGTACTGCTTAGTGTACGACTCGCATATGCGATCGGTCTTTCACGGCCATCTGGGAGTCGATGAGACAGAACAGAGCCCAGTCCCACCTGGCTCGCATCCGTGGCAAGGAGTAGCGGAAGTTCTGTGCCCATGTTCTGTAACTTTGGCGAGAACTTCTTTCGTCGAAAAGATGTGAAACAAAATATTCCATCGTTTCTCGAAAAGTGAGAAAAAAGTGTGTCTGTAAGTCATGTCGAAAACCATCAAAAGTGATTACGTCGTTACGTTAGAAATGTCAAAATGTAATAGTCGAAGCCGACGTGACATCGCAGACGTTGTGAACGCTTATCACAAATGTCGTGGACGGCGACCAAAATTTACTAAAATTTAAAAATTTTCAACGACGGCGGCGAAAATATAACAGACGGCTGTACGAAATAATGTATAGTGCGACTTTAATGTTTGTTGTTTAGAATATGTTTATTGTTTACTAGATATTTTCCAATAATACAAAAAATAAAAATAGCTTTCAGTCGTAAAGCAGCTCTGGGCGAGTCAACATCAAGCGTCGTTGGCAATTATTTCTTAAGTGCAACCAGGCCACTGTTGTTTATTGGCCTTCGAGAGTTTTGCGTCTCACTCGCACTGGTTGACTGATCTGCCACGGATAACCGTATATTCTTGCGGTTCTTCTGTGGAATTTCTTTAACAACCACGTTGCTACTTCCTATGTGAAGGCATAGGTCGTATACAGTCAGTCACAAAACATTTTTAAAATACAGTTAATAACATCTTGGGCATATGGTCTAGTTACTCCACCCATTTTTGTGCAACCATATTATGCAAATTTACTTTGTATAATATGTATAAATAAATAAATAAATAAATAAAATAAAAATAGCTTTGTGGTGTAATTAAGTGATTGTTAAAACAAAATTGTTGAAGTGGTGCATATAAAGAGTTAATGCCATCAAATTGTCTTCTTGCGAAGACATATACTACATAGTCTACCAATTTTTCTTTTTGTTGCTTAGAAATTCGCATAGTTTTCTAAAATTATAAAAGAAAAATTGTTAATAATGAAAAAAATCACTTTAAAAAAACAAAATACTAACATTTTCCGTGTTATTATCCATCGCACTTGGCTTTTTAATATATTTTTTATTTTTGAATTAATTTCTCATCGAGTTTTTGTTTGTGAGTGAATTTGACAGTTCAAAGCGGGAACTTTTCTCGCAAAAATTTTACAGACACACTTTTTCTGTAAATTGGCGAATAATTTCTTTACGTGACAGCTGTTACTCGCCAAAAAAAGTTACAGACACAGTTTAGTGAGAAAAGCAGCTGTTTGTTTCAATTTATTGCATTTTTGTTTCATTTCACACATTTCAAGCGAAAACTTTCTCGACGCGGGAGTTACAGAACATGGGTACTGGATTATAAGTCATCAAAACTCTGGGGGATATTAACTCGTTTTTCATATCCATATATGCTCTTTCAGCTTCCGCAGTCCACTTGAAGTCTTGTTTTAAAAGTATATCCCTTAGGTGTCTGTTGCGTGTAGACAAGTTAGGTATAAATGACCCATAGTAAGTGGCCTTTCCCAAGTATAGTTGTAGGTCTTCCTGTGAAGTAGGCCTAGGAGCATCTCTTACGGCCTCCACGTGTTTATCGGATTTATGAATCCCGCTGCTATCAATTTTGTGCCCCAGAAATTCAACGGCAGGTGCAGCAAATACACATTTCGAGCGGTTAAGCTTTAAACCTTGCTCTCTAAAACGATTCAGAGTTATTTCTAATACGTGCAACAATATGTCAAAGTCTTCAGCATAAATTAAAATATCGTCGAAAAAATTACAAACTTTGGGGATACCCTGCAATACAGATTCCATCGTTCGCTGCCAAATTGCGGGTATATTTGCTGCTCCGTAGACAGCTCTGGTAGGTCGGATCAACCCATGAGTCGGAGTGTTCAGTGTTAGGGCGTGTGCTAAATCGTTGTCAATTTGTAAATGAGAATAAGCATCCGTTATGTCTAAATGGCAGAATAGTTTCGACCCATTCATCTTATTAAAAATGTTTTCCGGCTTAGGAATAGGATGCTCATCTACAATTATCCTAGGTTTGAGAGTTGGTTTATAATTACCTGTTATCCGGATTCTGCCATCTTTTTTTGAAACCACGTGAGTTGTCGAAACCCATTCAGAAAAATCAACCTTTGTATAGAATCCAGCAGAAATTTTCTTTTCTATTTCGGCTGCGTAGGCATCCCTCAATGCTACTGGAATCTCCCTTGCTCTGGCGAAAACTGGTTTGGCATCTTGCCTCAAATGGAGCTTAATTGGTGGCATGTCCAACTTACCAGCAGAATCGCTGAAAATATTTTCAAAATTAGATAGCATGCCCTGCAGCCTCTCGAACTCCATTGGCGATAAGTGTGGTGTATCCATTTTTATTGTAGTAATCGGCTGCGATGAAGAAAAAAACTCTCTAAAATCTATTTCGTTGACGAACTGCCGAATCCACTCTCGACCAAATAGCGCGTCGTAGTCACCATCGACGACGTACAAATTAAGTTTGCGTGTTTTGGGCCCCACTGTAACATTTACTACCACCCGACCGATCAAATTTATACTATGACCTGTGTAGCTTGTAAGTTTCTGTTTGTAGGTAGTACAACTAATTTTCCTACTACGGCTCTTAATGTGGATTGGCTTATTATGCCACATAGGGTACCAGAGTCCAACTCCATTATCATCTTTTTGCCATTTAACAATACCTGTAGCATGTGTTTTTCTGATATAGAACCGCCCACTTTATTTAATCTTTGGATAAGTTCCGAATCACTATCAGCATCCGCTATTTGTGCTGTTCTCGATTTACACATTTTTGCGATGTGGCCCGTTTTGTTGTAAGCATAACAGGTCGCATTTCGAAATTTACACTGGTTTCTGTTATGGCTGCCACCGCAACCATAGTACTTGGTACCGCTTGCAGAATCTCTATGTGCATCTGCTCTTTTTGGGGAAGACCTTTTGTTGCCATCACCCCATTTCGTAGTTTTGTAACCTTGAAAGTAGATTCTATTAACGGACTAGGACCGGGAGTGCTGCCTTTCATCTCAACAGCAGATTTGTCCGACGCTTCTAGTCTTTGGGTTATTTCATACGCATCTTTAAACGACTGAGGCTCCTTCGCGATAATTTCATCACAAATGCTACTGGACTCCAATCCAAAAAGCATTTGTTCGGTGAGCATCCGATCTAATGAATTGTTGTAATTGCAATACGCTGCCGCTTGCCTCAAACGTAGCGCGAAATCAGCCACACTTTCACCTTTTTCCTGCACCACCTGCCGAAATTTTACACTCTCTGCGTACTGGTTCCTTTTTTTATCAAAATGGCCCACTAACGTATTTTTAATTTCATCATATGTGAGGTCTTCAGTGACTTTCGGGCTGACTAATATTTTGAGAGCATTGTTTAACTCTGCGCCCATATGAACAAGCATATATTTTTTATACTCTGCATTTGCTATTCTGCTTAGCTGTAGTGACCACTCGCAGCGTATGAAATAATCTTGGACGGAGGTACAATCAGTAGATTTGTAACCTGAAATGGAAACAGGCGGTGTTGACATTCTCGACACATTTTGCTGTAAGCTATTTTGTAACGAGCCTATTTCGAGCTGGTTTGTCAAAAGATGTTGCCGGCTTGAGCTCGTCGGATGAGTGAGTTCTTTTTGCTCGAAGTCCGTTGCATTTAAATTTGCATTTTTTTTTTTTTAAATCTAATCTTTTATTCAAACTATTTTACACGTTCCCGGTGTACTTGACTGCCAGTGAGTTTGGTAGGTATATGCATGTTTAACCTACAGGCAGCCCTCCCTCGTTATGACTACTAATAGTCAACCTGTGATGGCCTGAAGTGCCTACGAATGTTTGTCAGGTCATCCCTACAAAGTTGTGTCTACCATTTCATACTTACATTCTCAACCGTAGCTTATACTGATTCAACTACACATTTTTTTTATCCTCACACGTTATAATTCATGTTTTATTAATTTTTGTTCTTAGCTGTATAAGACTAATTATATAGATAAGTATATGTACATGTGTGTATATATATATATTTTTTTTTTTATTACGTGGCTATTAGCCTTACAATTCTTTTTCTTCAAAGTTAAATATATATGTGTATGAAAGATTAAAAGGTATAGATCAGATTTGCGTTTGATTTGTTTAAACTGGAATTTCTTATTAGTGACCTACAAGCACGTATACTAAGTTATTCTTTATGGCTAACCAAGAGCTAACGATTCCAGCGCGACCTATATATAATTCAGACTGGGCCCAACCTAACCATATATGGCGATCTATCGGATTTACGAAACACTTCTGTACCTTGTCACCGCGAGAACTCAGTATAGGCACTTTTAACATAAATATATATTCACTTTTTTCTCCCTTTTTTTTCGCTATGCAAAAATCTAATCTTTAATTCCTAATCTTTCGATGATTTCACTCTAGTTTTTCTTTCTTTTGGCAATTTTTCTTCTTATTATCTTATGAGTCATTACAACTTATTTTAAATAACTATTAATGTGTATTTGCATATATATACAAGTTTCTACAAAAAAAGACTACATCTACAACATTGAAACATACACTTCACTGACGGTACCATACTTTTTTAAAAACATCTCCCATCTTCCGGTGCATGGCCTCGATACAGTGTCGGTATTCCAACCTTGGTTCGCTTATCCAAAGTGGTGGGTAGCAAAGTGCTAAGAAGGTTTCCTTGGACGCTCACCTTCCGTATATATCGGTTTATAACCCTTTTATCCATCAGCTGGATGGCCAATTTGCCGCTATCGTCAGTGTTGGGACTTTCCAAACCTTACCGGGCGAGTGTTGGTGCACACGACTCTCGTTCGTGGCTTCCTGGACGACTTTTCCTGTTGCCTTTCTTCTCTTTCGGGGTGGTGCTGCGAGTGTTTCCTTTATTTTCTTTTGCACGCTGTTGCCCCCTTGAAGTATTAGCTTCACAGAAAAACATTTTGTTACTTTTTTTTTTTTTTTCTGCCTTCTTGGCTTTGCACGCTGGTCAGTGAATGAATCCCAAAAAATGGCTATCGTGCGTTCTCGTCTTTTCTTTTTACAAAAAAGATGGCTGACTTCAAAAAAGATGTCTGCCAGGGCAGTAAAAGGTCGTTTCTGTAAATTTTTGGCTTGGCAACTCGAAAATAAAACACAACTCAGAGCTCGAAAAAAAGCGATCAGTCCTTGCCGTGTAGCTATGGTTTGGTGTCTACACGAGTGCAGAAAAAAAATATATGTAGGTGGTATAGACTGTTCACTGGCAATGAACTTAACCATCGGTAAGAACCAAGAGGGCCTAGTTGGGCTTCACAAGCAAACAAAATTTGTTGGAAATTTATTTTTGAAACTCTTGTGTTGATAAGATTCATTTCAAACTTATTCCGCATGTGTGTGTTGAGTGTCTCCCTGCCTAATAGTAATTTTGTGTCACTTAAAATAAAACAATATCTGAATCATTCGGTCTACTCCTTTTTTTAATACCTCTGTTTAGTCCAAATCAAATCAACTGAGTTAGCTTCGTTTTTTTTTACTTTTTCCTTCATTTATACTTTTCATTCCCTAGCACTGCACTATTTCAGCGATAATATTTAAATTTTTATAAAAAAAAGGAATGCACCGTCACAATTTTCAGCCGCCGTTTGTATTTGTATGGCCTGCGATGTCGACTGCTGTATTGAATCTGGCAGCAACTGTGACAGCGCTCGTAAGTCTTCAGGTTCCAAAGACATTTTGTCTTCTTCTACTCAAAAAACCACTTCTGACACCACTGTTGTGTCTTGTTTAAATAAAAGTCGTAGTTTAAGATTAATTTGTGTACTTTAATTGCTCTTTTATTTCCAAAAGAATTTAACGAAAAGCATAGTAAAAAACATAAAGATTAATGGTAATGCCAGCTTAACAAAAAGTGACAAAAGAATAGGGTGATGCCAGATCAATACTTAACAGACTCAAAGCTAACACAAATGAAACTTAAATTAACTCAGATACATTGGCTGATTGGTAGAAATTCAACACTCAGTCTAGATTGTAAACTTTTAATATACAAGTCGCTTTTGAAACCCATATGGTGTTACGGAATACAGCTATGGGGCAATATAGAGAGAATCCAACGAAGGCAAAACAAGATTTTAAGACTAATAGCATCGGCTCCATTGTACATCAAAAATTCAAATTTACATCGTGATTTAAATATGCCACTAGTGACTGAAGAAATTAAAAAATACGCAGGCAAATACTTAAGAAAACTCGAGTCTCATCCTAATCCACTTGCTCGTAACATCTTGAATTTTACTGGACAGATCCACTTAAGAAAGAGGGACACCATGGCTCTACTACTCAACACTCCAGATGAAACAGCTTGAAAATATTTTTGTGCTTAATACGATATTTATGTATTATTGATTACTATCACTAAGTTTATGCCTGACACTGGTTGGGCCTAATTATTATAAATAGATTTAAGATTTGAAAACGTATTGTTAGTTAATTTTTTGAAGATACAATAAATAAATAAACGCATGAAAAAAAAAAAACTTGTAAACTGATAACCCAATCTGAATCAGATAAGTTGATCTGAAAATCAGACCAGGTCCTGATAAGCTGATCTGAAAACCAGACCAGATTCTGATAAGCTGATCTGAAAACCAGACCAGGTTCTGATAAGCTGATCTGAAAACCAGATCAGGTCCTGATAAGCTGATCTGAAAACCAGACCAGGTCCTGATAAGCTGATCTGAAAACCAGACCAGCTACCTGATAACCTAATCTAATAGCTGATACCTCTTAGTTGCTAAACATGGATGAGAACATTTTAAAACAGTTGGTGTTGACAAGAAATGTCTTGAAGAAAAAGGTTCGTAGTATAAAAACTGGTGAAATAGATACATGTGAGCTAGAAAAGATACATTTAAACCTATAACAGAACCTCTCAAAGAATTCATAAATAGTTCTAGAAATATTTAAAGAATTCACAAGAAAGAAGAAAGTAAAATCAAGATAGAAGCTGAAAATAATATAAGTTTAAAGCCATCAGTCAATATAGAGACAAGTACACCGAAGAAACTTTCAGAAGGAACAATATTTGATGATATCATCTTATTTAATGATGCTAATACTGATAATGATGATGAAGATGATTTTTACTCATAGACTTCCAATTCTGAAGACACTTATACTCATTTATCAGTCTTGGAAGGAAGAATTGAATTAGATACAAACTATGGCCCACATTAAGATTTGAATAATGAATGGAAGTTTGGTGATAGTAACCTAAAACTAAATGAAGATAAAATACAAGTTGATGGTCAAATATAGGCTCTAATAGTAGCTTTATTTTCTTTAATGAATGATAATAAAACATGGAAATACTATAAAAAATTTGATTTTGAAAACTAAGATATATAATAAGATAATAAGATATATAATTTTTACTAATACATGGATAGAGAATTATCATCATTCACTGACGGAGAATGATGTTATCAGTAAATTGTTTCTGGAAACTCAAAACTATAAACTATAGGACAAATTAATAATACAGCTTAAGGAATTAATATAATTCAAGAATATATTAAAATGCAAATTGATGGAGTACAACGTGAAATACAATTAGAGATAAAAGATAGTTATAAAATTGAAAAAACACACTAAAAATTAAATCATCTTTTGAAAAAACAAATTGAAGTGCTGAACGATAAAATTTATAGATTGGAAAATTAACTACATGATAGTATAAATAGCTGAAAGTGTATCAAGTAGATCACAACACTCTCCAAAAAAAATTTTAAAACAACTCAATGTCTTTAAAAAGAAATTTAGTAAACGAACTCTATAATAAATCTCGAAAATTGTTTGTGCATTGTAGATATGTAATGAAAGGAATAGTTGATCTTTTATGGAGCTGATTTAGGTGAAATGGGAAACTATTCTACAGAAAATAGAAATTATTGATAATTGTAGACTGTAAATGATTCATTCTCAAAGTTTCTATGGTCAATACCGTTGAAAATAAAAGTTGCACTCGAAAAAACCTAGGCTGTGGAAAATATTTTTGAAATGTTACGAGTACCAAAAAACTTACAAATGGATGATTGTAAAGAATTTTTTAATAGTCACTGGAAAATTCATGCATAAGTAGAATATTAAACATTACTTAATATGAAAGAATCAATAGTAGAATGATTTAATAGGTCATCCAAAGGAATTATGTGATGATGTTTCATATAAGTGTATTGAAATATACAAAGAATTACTTAATGTACTCGTATACAGTATAAAAGTTCATCTCACTATTTAAATGTTTCCGATTAAAGTTAACTCAACAAATGAGAAAAAGCTGCTAAATATAATAATTTGAAGATGAACAAAATGTTGAAATTTAATGAAAGTAAAAATAAAATTAAACAGGAAAAATCTAGTTTGGTTTGTATTTTTGAAGGAATGATTAGGAATGATAGGTCTTAAGAAAGATAATTAACTTAATATACTGGAAATTCTCTAAACTTGTTGGCCTGTATGAAATATTGTGAAAACTTAAGCGTTCAAAATAAATTACAACACAGCGTAATATTCAGTAACACATAATATTATCATTTTTTATAGTGAGAATTGTTCATTTTCCATTTCGAAAGCTCTAGCAAATGAAATTTTAAAATATGACCATGGGATATTATAATAGATCTTCACTCTATTCATTTCTATAGCTATCAAATCTTTAGAAAATATAGATAAACTACATAAATTGGGCTTAGATTTCCTATCTTTAAGAATGTATATGTGTAAGAATTAGTATCAAACA
The DNA here is from genome assembly GCA_936439885.1 of Nowickia ferox. Taxonomy (NCBI): domain Eukaryota; kingdom Metazoa; phylum Arthropoda; class Insecta; order Diptera; family Tachinidae; genus Nowickia; species Nowickia ferox. The sequence goes on along the minus strand of OW387024.1, from coordinate 49,948,711 downwards.
AACATACTGAATAAATATGGACTTCAACTGGAATCATGCTGAAGCATACATAAATTGCACAATGCAATATAAGCAGATCTTACTTTATATCTGTATCTGTATGAGTATTAAATAAATTTACAGACAAAATATTGAAAGCATGCCGAAGCATGCAAATTTAAACGAATTCCTCACGTCACATAATTTTGTAAGTAAAGAAATATTATGTTTCTATGCTAAATGAAATACATAAATATGTATCTACTTTGTAAAAGAATAAAAATAGCGAAATCGTAAATTCTAATAGTATAGATTTTTAACTGAAACACCACTACATCTCGGACGCTTGCGTGACATCTTTTAAAAATTAAGGCCACTACGGGTGAATGGGGAAATTGTTTCTTCTCCGAAACTGTCCAAACAAAAATCTAGGCTGAATTCATGGTAGAGGTGACTGAGTTTTTGAAGATCGATTTGGTGCAATACTTGTTTATTAAACATGTATTTCTTTGAATGTAAACTAATTTCTACATATGCTCGCATATATGTATGTAGATATGAATACATTTGCATATGTACACACTCACATATGTATATATTTTCATTAAAAATAATGGATTTAAAAATTATATTAATGTTCTCTATTTCAAGCAGTAAAATCAAAAAAAGTAGTTATACATCAGAAGAAAAAAATAAATAAATAAAACTGGAGACTGACTGACCACGTGATATATAAAGCCTGTCTCACATGAAACAAAGCATACTTAAACATAGCAGAAATATGTATACAATACGCTAAACTTTAATACAATGAGAGAAAAAAAAACTTAAAAATAAAACAATTACAAAAAACCATAAAAGGCATAGACGATCACCCTTCATAAAATAAACATATAGCCTATTAATGTAAGCATAGTAACATTATCAAGTAGTACACTTTGGGCAATTAAAATTTTAACATTTAATTACCCATAACGCCGACAAAGGACAGTCAGAAATTCCGACATGCAAAGTCATCTTGTATACTAGAGGAACCGTCAAGAGGATAGACCAAAATTCCCAGAAAACGACTTCGGTTTCTGTTGATCGCTTTTCAAGAAGAAAATAAGTTTGTTCATTGTGATTTGACTAATTTAAAAGTACATTTAAATTTAGTCTCATATCCATATGATGATCTTAATATAAAATTAAAAGATGAAAGTTATGCAGTTCTATATGATATGTATCTACTACTCGTATATGAAAGAATTTCAAGCGCTTGTAACTGCATCAGAGTTTAAGATAAAAGCTGCATTTATTCAAAAGCGGGTCAATTGATATAGAAATTTAATTTGAAACAGCAAGCAAGGACCTCAGCTACTGCATTTTTAATGATGATCGAATAATAGAAAGTCCGGGAAGTCTTATAAATTAAGTAATATGAATGAAAAAAATAGTTTTAATAAACGTGTAAAGTTTCAAAACTAATTCGAATGATTTTCATTACAAAAAGAAGTAGCGGATGTTTTCAACAATAATGAGTATAACAATTTCATTATAAAACCACAATTTGATTTTAAATGCTTATCAATAAAAAAGGAAAGAGAAGCAAAGTGTTCTAAAATATACATATGTAAAAGGTGAAGAAAAAAGACGATGGTTGGAAAAAATTTACACCGAAAAATTTCTAACGGTGACTATATAGGCTACATCAACTTTAAACAAATGGAAATAAAATATATTAAATATTTCTACTATAGTTACTACAACTAGAGAGGAATTAAATTTTACTTAAAACAGAAACTCCTAACAAACTTTTAAGTAAGTAAATACATCTAAAAATTAAAAGAACGTATACATACATACATACACACACACATAGACACATTCCATCTTTCTATCACAACAACACCCTCTCCCACCTCAAATCACAATCAGCCTTCAACTCCTACGAACATGCATATACACAGATTCCCACGGATACGTATTACATGAACACTCTCACCTCGCCTTTCATAAATCACAGACAGCCTTACACTCCTACAGACATAAATACATACATGCACACAGATTCGCACGGATACATATTACAACAACGCCCCGCCCTCCACCAGTCGATCTACATCAAATACATACCGCCCCCCACCAAGCACAGCTTCGCTTAAACTCCAACATGCATAAACGCCACCGAATTCCCACGGTTACATATTACAAAACACCCTCACCTACCCAAACCACGGTCAGCTTTAAGGTCTCACAATCTAGTCACACCCCGCCTTCCACCAAGAACAGCCAGACTTCAATTCCTACTGCTAGACACACCCACAAACATGTTTTCCCGTCGGCATTTGAAAAAAAATAAACATTTTATCCCGTTGACATTAGGAAATCATATACATATCAAAGTCTTAAAACTATAAACCCCCTTAATGTATTCTCACAAAATATTCCGCGCACAAGTTCCCACGGTCATACATACATATATACAAACATACATATGTATACTTAATATAAACAAAAAACATTTAATGTAAACAAAAAAACACTTAATTTAAACAAAAAAACATCAAAGCGCACCGAAAACACAATTTCTCAAATTTCAGAAAAATTTCACAAATTTCAACAAAATTGCACAAATTTCAGCAAAATTTCACAATTTTAATTGTCCCTACTTCAGTCGCCTTGAAGCCACTATTGATAATCTGGTGCAAACTATAAACAACTTTACTACAAATATGACTAGCATGATGCAAGAAATACTGCGAATGCAGAATACTCTGCTTCAAGCATTAATTAACAAGCCATGAACACGTTAAAAATATGTTTCTGGAACGCAAACGGCATTCGTCAACACAAAAATGAGCTCGAGCACTTCCTTTCGGAAGTTGACTTCGAGAAGTTTATTTAAAATGAATGGATACACCTTATATGATACTAAGGACCCGAGAGGAAGAGCATGCGGTGGATCAGCAATTTTAATAAAGTCAAGACTCAAGCACTATATTCTTGATAACATCTGTGCAGAACATTTACAAGCAACTAATATTTGTGTTGAACATTTTTGTACAAATTTCGTTATATCATCAATTTACTCCCCTCCAAGATTCTCAGTCACTGAGGGTGAATACGAGGATTTCTACAAATCTCTTGGGCCTTGTTTCGTAGTAGCTGGAGACTACAATGCAAAACATACGTTCTGGGGTTCACGTCTTATTACACCTAGAGGAAGATCGTTGTTCAACACAATTTCAGAAATGGGCTTGGACGTCATTTCGAGTGGAGAGCCCACTTACTTGCCTACAGATATACAAAAAATTCCGGATGTTATTATAGATTTTGGAGTCATGAAAAATATCTCTAGAGATTTAGTTCATGTCGAAGCTTCCTTAGATCTCTCCTCCGATCACTCTCCCACTATCGTTACAATCTGTAACCCACTAAGAAGTGATTTACCTCACCCATATGTGAAGATGATCGTGTTAATTGGCTGAGATTAAAAAAGTATCTTAGTAGTCATTGCACGGAAAACATATTGCTTAGAACATCCGATGATATTGAATCTAACATTGCGAATCTTAACGAAAATATAAAGCAGGCTACTGAACATGCTTCTACCTCCCACCCGCGGACTGGGTTCAATAGAATTTATTCTACGGATATTGATCGCCTCGTATGTGAAAAAAGAAGAGCTAGACGGGAATGGCAACAGCACAGATCGCCCTAGCATAAAATCAGATTTAAAGAGTGCACTAAACGACTCCAAGAGTTGCTTGCATATGAAAGAACTGCATCTCTAAAAAATTATTTGGAAAACCTCGATGTCACACCAGCATCTAATTACTTTTTGTGGCGCGCTGCGAAAAAGCTTAAAACACCCGTTGAGTTTAAACCACATCTGCGCACTTCTACCGGAGGTTTTTTATTTTTATTTATTTAGTAGTAGTATTTAAAATACTTTAGGTTCTCTTAATTCTAGTTACATAATATTAAAGTTTAAATCTAAACAAAGCTCTATGTTGAATTATTTCTCACAAATGTTATAATTATTCTATTAAATGTATTAAAATTCTCCTCATTTTTTGCTTCGTTTGGTAGCATATTATACAGGTTCAATCCTTTGTAAAATAATGATCGCTGCATTGCGGTTGTTGAAACTCTCTGAAGTCTAAAGTTTTCTGAATTTCTAAGGCAGTAGGGTTGTACTTCTCCAACATATTCTATTTGGTCACACAAGTATTGTGGTGCTTCGCCTATTTTTATTTTTCTAATAAATTTGAGTGTGTTCAATTGTAACCGTTGCTTTATATTTAACCATTTCAGTGTGTTGAGCATAAATTGTGTTGGCGTATATCTATTGTATTTTAAAATTGATCTCATTGCTTTATTCTGTAATTTTTGTAGTCTTTCTATTTGTGTATTTGTGCAGCATGTATATAAAATAGTGGAACCGAATTCGAAATGTGGTTTTATTATTATGTTATATATGTTAATTGCAATCATTATTGAGACTTTATTTCTTAAGCGTTTAAAAAATCCTATTTTTTTACCAATCTTTTTGCATATGTAGTTAATATGTTCTTTAAATTTTAAATCCTTGTCTATTATAAAACCTAGATATTTTGTTTGATTTACTTTTTCTATTACTGTATCATTGATTGTAATTACCAAATCACTATTCATGTTGATTTCCATTAATTTTGTTTTATTTTCATTCAATTTTAATTTATTCATTTTAAGCCACTCATTTATTTTCATTAAATCGTACATTATGTTTTCTCGACATATTGTTTCATTTTTTGCCTCGGTAAAAATCAACGTATCATCCGCGTATAATACTATTTCAAATTTTTTCAGTATGTTTGGCATATCGTTTATATATATTATAAATAATAATGCGGCCAGAATAGAACCTTGAGGCACACCAAATTCATTGTTTAATATACCTGATGTTTTATTATTCACTTTAGTTTTTTGTCTTCTTTCCGTTAAATAACTTTTAAACCATCTTAGTTCTTTGTCTTTCACTCCATACATGTATAGTTTTTGTAGCAATATATCTCGGTCAATTGTTTCGAAAGCCCTTTTAAAATCTAGGAAGATTGCCATTACTTTATTATTTTTATCTATTTTTTTCCACCTATTTATTACGTAATTGACAGCTGTTTCACATGAAAAACTTTTTCGGAATCCTGATTGATATTTTGAGAATAACTTATTTCTCTCCAAATACCTTTCCAATTGTATTTTAACAACTTGTTCGATTATTTTTTCACACGTTTTTAAAGTATTTATTGGGCGATATTCTTCACTTTTCTGAGTTTTTAACTTTCTCAATTGGTGTTACCATTGTCTCTTTCCATGACTCAGGAAAAATTCCTGTTTCTAAAGATTTATTTATTATATAAAGTAGTTTATTTCCTATTAAATTCCAATTATCTAAAATAATGTTTATTGATACTTTGTTGAAGTCTGGTTTCTTTTTCATCCTCTTACATATATCTAAGAGTTCTTGAATATTAATTGCACGAAAATTTAATTTGCTAGTTATCACAGGTACTTGATTTATATATTGCACATCTTCTATACTATCTCTTATATCTTTTAAGCTATTTATAAAGAAAAGGTTAAACTGATTAGCAATTTGGTAACTATCCTTAAATTCTATTTGATTGAATGTAACAGATTCTATCACAGTTCGGTTTTTCTTAAGAATTAAATCTTTGATTTCTTTCCACATTTCCAGATGTATCTATTTTTCTCGGTCACTATTTTGGTTTTATATATATTTCTTATTGTTTTGTAATTTTTCCATTCTATGTCCGTATTTACTGACCTTGCAATTTGGTATTTAACAATTTTTTCTTGCTTTAACTGTCTTAGATCTTGATTAAACCAGCGGCATTCGTAATTTTCTTTTATTTTAATTATTTTTGTAAATTTTTCAATAGTTTTTTCAATGCACGCATCAAAAAAGTTGACATTGTTATTTAAGCTATAATTTTCATTAATTGTTAGCACTTGGCCTAATTCTCTAGAAAACAGATTTTTGTTGTATTTGAAACTATTTAATTCCTTGTATTGTATTTGTTCTAATTCATTTGAGTTACATTCAATATTTATGCTTATTGTCTCATGATCCGATATTTTATTGTCACTGTTGATGTCTATTGATATTTTGTCTTTGTTCGTTATAACTAAAAATATTATAGTTCTTGTATTCTGTGTTACTCTTGTATATTCATTAACTATTTGTTTTACTCCGTTGTCATTAAGTATACTTTCTAGTTTTTGTTTATAAAAACCATTTCGTGACCAATCTATATTAAAATCTCCTATTATTACTATTTCATTATTATATTCACTAAGTTCTTCGATAACTTTTTCAAAATTTTCACAAAATTCAGCTTCACTGTATGATGGAGATCTATATACTGCTGCCAATATAAAATAATTGTTTTTATTTTTTACAGTGCATGCATTTATCCAGTATTTTAAGTCCTCTACTTTTTCAAAAATTTTCTTTATTTTATAATTTTGTTTAAAATATATTATAACACCTCCTGTTCTTATGGATTCAGAAAATGTTGTGATTTGTCCATATCCTTCTAATGTGATTTGTTCTTCTTCGATGTCTTTTGTTAAGTGCGTTTCTGAGAGCACTATAAAATCAGGTTGCTCATTTTCGACCATAATTTCTACTTGATTATAATTATTGATTAAACCCTGAACATTTGTATAAATAATACGAACTAAATTCTTTGATTGTTATAAATTTATTCCAATTCTTCTCTGTTTTGTGCTCAACTTATTTTTATAAACGGGGCACTCACGATTCATTGTATGGTGATTTTCGTCTAGTCCAAGATTAAGCTTTTTATTTATTCGTATACAATTGATACATTTTTCTATTATTTCCTGGTCACACTCTCTGTTATTATGATTTCCATGACATTTTATACATATTTCTTGGTTTCTACAATCTTTAGCTATATGGTTAAAACCTTTGCATTTAAAGCATTGTGTTATTTCGGTTCCATCGAAAACTCTACATTTTTCCCAACCAATATTTACTTTTTGTTCTTCCATTATTTTTTTGTATAACTCATTATCAATATTAACTCTAGCACTATAAATTGTTTTGTTATTCTTTTTAAAACTGTATATTTTAGCAATTTTCATTTTACTTTCACGCAAAATTGGGTTTTGTTTTTTTAGCTTATCCATTATTTCTTCTTCAGAATATTTAAATGATATATCTGTTATTGTAACACTCATTTCCACTGGGTTGGGCACCTTAATTTCATAACCTTCACTCATTTGGTCTTGTATAGCTACTTTTATTTTTTCTCTTTCTTCATCATTATCTGTTTGTATTACTAAAGTTCCATTTCTTCTATTTTCAACACTAGTTATTTTTAAGTTTACCGGGTCTACTTTCTTGTTTAATTCTTCTTTTGTTTTTTCAATTCCTTGTTTTTCTTTGGGTTTAATTATTAAAGGCACTTTTTTTGTTACACTAGGCATCACTGTTTTGCTTCTCACTGTTTCTGCATATGACATTACTTTTTTTGGCGCACTTGTCTCTTTTATAACTTTCTTTATTTCATTGCACATTTTATTGTTGTTTTCCTCTATTGATGAATACATTTGTTTGTTTTTATTTTCAAAGTCATTAACAGATCCATATAATTTTTGAACTTCTTGTAAATTTTTATCAAACAGTTTTTGAGCACTATCTATTTTCTTCAGCCTTTCTTCATATCGCTTTTCAATAGCTTCCAATAATTTTTTAATCCCATTTTCGTTCTCTTTTAAAACCGCATTAAATTCATACTTATAATCCACCAATTGTTGTTTGTTTTTGGCGACTCCATCTTGTATGTCTTTCAACACAATATCAACATTATGAATGTACTGTATACAGTCATCGCATATGAATCTCACATAATTTTTACTTTCAAGGACTCCAACCGAATACTGGTCAAGCCCAGAACATTTTGCTGTACAATGATAGACTTTCTTACAAACTCCATCACATTGTATGCCTGTCTCACCCCTAATTAATGTTCTACATTTACTGCATTCTGCCGGCATTGCAGCGCAAAAAAATAAACACTAAGTTTCAATATTTTGTTATGAAATATAACAATTTTATTGTCCACATATGGTCCCCAAGTTCGTTTATTAATTTTGATACACTTTTTTAATTTTTAACACCGTTTTTATCTCTGCTGATTTGACTTAAGTAGATTGATTTATATTTATTTATTTTTATAACTCAAAACTCAAGAAGTGATACGGAAAAAGGTAACTTGTTTGCAAAGCATATAAAATCCGTATTTACCGAGTGTAGTTGCTCTACCCGCTCGACCCTTAAAGTTTAAGATGCGTGACGTACAGAAACTAATTGCTGAACTCAACCCGAAGAAAGCTCCAGGTATTGATGGAATTAGTAACAAGATGCTGATAAATTTGCCACGTATTGCAAATAGAATCCTTCTATTTATTTTTAATGCCATATTAAGACTAGAGTATTATCCACACCTCTGAAAGCTTGCCAAGGTCAAAATGATTCCAAAGCCGGGCAAAGACCTTACCAAGGCTGAATCGTCCAGGCCAATAAGTCTACTATCAACAATGTCTAAACTTTTCGAAAAACTGCTTATGATAAAATTGTCCCCAATTATAACTGATAATACGTGCATACCAGACCATCAGTTTGGTTTTAGGAGTCAGCATAGCACCATTGAACAAACGCATAGATTGGTTCAATTTATAAGAAGAACATTTGAAGAAAAGAAATATTGTTCTGCCCTCTTCATTGATGTTTCTCAGGCATTTGATAAAGTATGGCATGAAGGCCTTATTTTAAAATTGAAATCATATCTACCAATAAATTTTCTGAAGCTATTGGAAAGTTATATTACTACCCGGAAGTTCACGGTTGTTGAAGGAGACTTCATGAGTGTGCCCGAATCTATATCACCCGGTGTGCTACAGAGGAGCATATTGGGGCCAGTTTTGTATTTGATTTATACTTGTGATATGCCTTTGAGCAGCAATATCCATACATCTACATTTGCCGATGATACAGCCTGCCTTAGTATGCACGAAAACCCTAACGAGTCTTCCCGATATCTACAAGAACATATTACACAGCTGGAACTATGGTTAAACTTATGGAGAATTAAAGTTAACGAACAAAAGTGTGTTCAGCTAACATTTACCCTGCGAAGAGATACTTGTTCCCCAATTCGAATCAACAATCAAGTTGTTCCTCAACTTTCACATGTAAAATACCTTGGTATACACCTTGATCGACGGCTTACATGGAAACACCATATTGACTCAAAGCTAACACAAATGAAACTTAAATTAACTCAGATACATTGGCTGATTGGTAGAAATTCAACACTCAGTCTAGATTGTAAACTTTTAATATACAAGTCGCTTTTGAAACCCATATGGTGCTACGGAATACAGCTATGGGGTACTGCTTCAGCTTCCAATATAGAGAGAATCCAACGAAGGCAAAACAAGATTTTAAGACGAATAACATCGGCTCCATGGTACATCAAAAATTCAAATTTACATCGTGATTTAAATATGCCACTAGTGACTGAAGAAATTAAAAAATACGCAGGCAAATACTTAACAAAACTCGAGTCTCATCCTAATCCACTTGCTCGTAACATCTTGAATTTTACTGGACAGATCCGCTTAAGAAAGAGGGACACTATGGCTCTAATACTCAACACTCCAGATGAAATAGCTTGAAAATATTTTTGTGCTTAATACGATATTTATGTATTATTGATTACTATCACTAAGTTTATGCCTGACACTGGTTGGGCCTAATTATTATATCTAGATTTAAGATTTGAAAACTTATTTTTAGTTAATTTTTTGAAGATATATACAATAAATAAATATACGCATGAAAAAAAAACAAAAGTTTTTATGGCTTTGATGCTTCCAGAGAGGATGATGGAAGTATATATTCGAATACACCAGGAGCGGAACCCAATGATGCGGATGAAAGAGACCAAGTGCAATTACGTATGTCGTCTAGGCTACGCAGGCAACGATTAACATTCTCTCCGGAATGAAGAGTGGGCGAGGGAAGAAAGGTTATGTATCAGTATGGTAACATTGAGTTGTTATTCTCTGTCTGGCAACTTGTTTTTATATACTTTGCTTTTGTGTAAATTGTATGCAAGCGTGGTTCTTATGTTGACACTTATTTCGTATCTAACAATTATTCATTAAATTAATAAAACATTGATACATTAATGAATACGGCCTTTTTATTGGAAACATATTAGAAGAGAAGAAAAATTAAATAAGACTTTATTAGCTGGGGGAAATACCGATACTTTTCTGTGCAGCCACGCACTTCATCAGCACCCAAGTCTATCTATTGGGGTAGAGATTGTTATTAACATCCGCTATTTAACGCAAATTTTCAATGAAATGGAATATAAGAAATGTGTATACAATTATTGATTGATTTGGTAAATACATAAAGTATCACTTATTAATTTTTCTGTTTATCCGTTTTTTCATTTTATATTCAGGTTAGCACGAAGTTATGTCACTCTACCTAAGTGTGTTTAACTATTCTTGCTTATCTTTTACGATCATCACATTAATTTTATTTCCCCTAGCTAATAAAGTCTAACTTAATTTTTAATTTTAATAAAGGCAATCACAGTTTCATATACTGGAAAGTAAAATCAACTGTAGAAAGCAAAAACAATGTAACATAATATCCACTACAATAATACTTACATGTATGTACGGACGGTACATCTAATAAGTAAAAATAATAAAACATAACTTCGTGCTAACTTGAATAGAACATGAAAAAGCGGATAAACAGAAAAATTAATAAGTGATACTTACTTAATGTATTTACCAAAGGTAAATCAATAATTGTATACACAACATTTCTGATATTCCATTTCATTGAAAATTTGCGTTAAATAGCGGATGTTAATAACAATCTCTTCCCCAGTAGATAGACTTGGGCGCTGATGAAGTGCGTGGCTGCACAGAAAAGTATCGGTATTTCCCCCAGCTAATAAAGTCTTACTTAATTTTTCTTCTCTTGTTTAGAAACTAACATTAATTAGTAAAAATATTTCATTCAACAAGAATTAATATTACTGAAATTAAGCCCGACTAAGAAATTATTTCTGATTAAAATTCACTATAGTTTAACTAAAAATTTAAAATTGTCTCACTTAAAAAATCATGGCCACGTGACAAATATATGTTCACTTGGCAATCACAGGTTAATATACTGGAAAGTAAAATCAACTGTAGAAAGCAAAAACAATGTAACATAGTATCCACTACAATAATACTTACATATATGTACCGACGGTACATCGAATAAGTAAAAAGTAATTAATGTGATGATCGTATAGTTCAACTAAAAATTTAAAATTGCTCTGTAAAATTTTTATTTATCTTTCTTTTCTGAGAAATATAAAATTGCATTGTATGAAAATTACATATTTTTCTCTTTCAATGATCAATCTCCTTTGGAAAAAAAACTGAAATAAATAATTGTGTTCGTGCTACTTCTAAAAAAGCTACATAAGTGTTGTTTTTCATCGGTCCCACGTTTGTGGTTTCTTAGTTTCCAAAAATTTAAGAATTTCTGTATCGAATTAGCCACTGCACTGAATTTGTCGGGATAATTTTCACGAATTTCTTTAAACAAACCGATCGATCATCAAAATCTTCTCGTAATGGCAAATGTGATAAAACTGGCACTAAGTTACAGCTTTTAAGCGTGCAATCGGTACACACATATTATCCAGAGCGGCAGGTTTCTTTTCGGTGGCAATGGCCTGAGACAATTCCATCGAAATGAGAATTGGCTCTGCAATTAAAAAGAATTTTTTTTACATTATTAATTGCAAACAATGGTGTAATATTTTTTAATAAAAACATTAACACTTACACGAATTATTTTCCCTCAGACTATAAACCAATTTACACAATTCGAAAACAGCATTTTTAATGTATAGTAATAGCCAGGGCGACATACACTTATGTATGTAAGCTTACTTTCATTCAGAAATGCCCTTGTGAATCCATTTCCTTTCTGGGGTGAACAATCATTCTGTAAACGTTCTTATAAGACTTCCCAAGATATGGAATAAAAGCCACTCCGGCATGTTGAGCGAATTCCTTAAGGGCCAATATAGGCTCCTCATTCTCATCCAGTCTTGCAGTAATGAAAAACGATTTTGACGATTAGCAGAGGATGCGGTTATCAGTACATAACATGATCGCTCACGAAAAAGTGGCTTTGCCGTTAGAAAAAGACTATCATCAGATTTTTTTATTGTTTTCGTTAAGAGATTCAGAACTCACAGTAAAATAGGCTTTTCTGCCCTTATAACTCACTTCACAATTTTTTGTTTTTGAGGCACTCATATAGAGTATTCCTCAATTTCACTTTGTTTGCATTTTTTTCTTTTTCTGGCTATGAAAAAAATATTAGTAAAGCAAATAAAGCTTATTTATCAGAGTCTAGTCATATTCTACGCATATTTTTTGTATGATTTTTTTGTTTAGTATGTAAGAAAAACTCCGCTAAGACGTCTGATCACTATGAAGCACAGAGGAGACCAGAGGTGACACGAGCACAAAGTAAGACGGAAGATAATTGTGATTTTTAGAGGTCTCGCTCACACAGTCATCAAATCCTTTTTACTTTTTCTTTCGCGTGGTATTATTTTAAAGTAATTACGTTTTATTCCTTGTGGTCTCATTCGCACCCTAGTTTTTGTAAATAAATGGTAAAATTAATATTTGCGAACGAAAATGCTTAAAACAAAGTCTCTAATCATTTGAAAACAAATTTTAGTCACTTTATTAGTACTAATAATAATCTTTTTCAGGATAAAGTTCATATCGCTTTGTAAGCCAAATTACATGTGATAATTATTAATGAACAAATTACCATTGTCGTTTTTTTTCATTACTAATTATGCACATGTTAGTTAATTTGCTTATTTTTGTTCTACTTAAGACAAACTTTTTTGGTTTCTCCTTCCGTGAAAATAAGTGTGTCATCATCGTATAATACTACTTTGGCTTACAAAGCGATACGAACTTTAGCCTGATTAAATCATAAATATATAAATAAAATGAAAGTTCGAACAATAATAATTAAAATTAACTAAATAGATAGTCATGGGCCAGTGGCAAAAACTAAATAAAAATATACTTATAGTATCAAACCAAAAAAGTTTGTCTTAAGTAGAACAAAAATAAGCAAATTAACTAACATGTGCATAATTAGTAATGGAAAAAAAACGACAATGGTAATTTGTTCATTAATAATTATCACATGTAATTTGGCTTACAAAGCGATATGAACTTTAGCCTGATTAAATCATAAATATATAAATAAAATGAAAGTTCGAACAATAATAATTAAAATTAACTAAATAGATGGTCATGGGCCAGTGGCAAAAACTAAAAATAAAAATATACTTATAGTATCAAACCAAAAAAGTTTGTCTTAAGTAGAACAAAAATAAGCAAATTAACTAACATGTGCATAATTAGTAATGGAAAAAAAACGACAATGGTAATTTGTTCATTAATAATTATCACATGTAATTTGGCTTACAAAGCGATATGAACTTTAGCCTGATTAAATCATAAATATATAAATAAAATGAAAGTTCGAACAATAATAATTAAAATTAACTAAATAGATGGTCATGGGCCAGTGGCAAGAACTAAAAATAAAAATATACTTATAGTATCAAACCAAAAAAGTTTGTCTTAAGTAGAACAAAAATAAGCAAATTAACTAACATGTGCATAATTAGTAATGGAAAAAAAACGACAATGGTAATTTGTTCATTAATAATTATCACATGTAATTTGGCTTACAAAGCGATATGAACTTTAGCCTGATTAAATCATAAATATATAAATAAAATGAAAGTTCGAACAATAATAATTAAAATTAACTAAATAATCTTTTTCGCATTGTGTTTTTTAATTCAATACCACAAATTTCTCCATTTAATTTTGTACAAATGTTCATGTGCTCAAGTGTATTTTCGTTTTATGCTTTGTGGTCTTATTCGTTGTTTGCTTTTTGCAAGTTGAAGTTAAAAATTAATATTTTTGAAGGAAAATGTTTAAAATTGAGTTTGTAAGCATTTGGAAACTAATTTTAATCACTTTTATATTACTAATAATGTTTTACACATTGTTTTATTTAGTTCAACACTGCAAAATCTTTCCTTTAATTTTGTAAAAAAATTTCATTTCACTAAGTATATGTACATTTTCTGTTGTTTGTTTTGATTATTGTAGTAAAAATATTATTAGCAAACACACTATATACATATGTCCCTTGTTAACAGTGATAAAATCAGCGGATTTTAGCTTTTTTCATAAGTCACTTTCTACAACTCTGGTCTCCTCTGTGCTATGAAGGTTCAACGATGAATGAATATAGAAACAAATGACGATCGAACAATAATAATTAAAATTACCTTTATTTATTGTCTTTCTGAGCTTAACAGTGAATTACACAATCTACGACTGGCAGATAATTTTTATAAAAGTACAGTACAGTACAGTTTTCGGATGGATTTTCGCGGGTCCTATCAATTCTTCCGTTAACAATTTTATTAATACTTCTTAAAGAGGTATTTCGATTTCCGATGAAAATAATTTCAAACACAATCCTCGTAAGGTTCGGCCATTAAGTAAAACAACAAAATAAAACAGTTATCGGCGGTCGGGTTCGGGATAACCAATAGATCAATAGCAAAACTTGTATTAGATGAGTTATACTAACGTACATACATATATAATTTTATATCACATTTTTTTATCAATTTGCAACTACTAACCTCTTTTTCAACAGAAATCCTTCATATTCATATATTATGTAATAGATTATCAGAGATCCCTCATGACCTAACCTACATACAGTCCATGATACAATTATACAAGGTACTTGCACGACTACAACAAAATTGCAACACCAAAAAACACACGTATTTTGTTGGTAGAAACATACCTATAATTGTCAGAAGCAGATTTCTTTTGTTTTTAAAAACAGCTATCACAGGGTAACTAAAGTACAATTGCAGACGCGGCATTCATGCATGATTATAGTCATTCAGTGTTGCCAATATGTGTGTACTACACAGTGTGTAATTTCTGCTCTCATGTGTGGGCCATGTAATGAGATTCATGTATAATCTGTGTGTAATTAATTGGGTTCTATTTTTATTTATTTTTGTTTTAATTTTAACCTACACAAAAGATGTGTAGTGTAATTTTCTTTAATGTGTAATTGGAGACACAGCCATATGCAAATTCATTGGCAACACTGTAATCATTTTATTCACACACTTACACACATACTTTTTACAGCTTGTAAACAAAGTTTGACAACTATATGCATTGTAAACATTAACAGCACAGAATATGAACCAGTGCCCATGTTCTGTAACTTTGGTGAGAACTTCTCGCGTCGAAAAGATGTGAAACAAAATATTCCATCGTTTCTCGAAAAGTGAGAAAAAAGTGTGTCTGTAAGTCATGTCGAAAACCATCAAAAGTGATTACGTCGTTACGTTAGAAATGTCAAAATGTAATAGTCGAAGCCGACGTGACATCGCAGACGTTGTGAACGCTTATCACAAATGTCGTGGACGGCGACCAAAATTTACTAGAATTGAAAAATTTTCAACGACGGCGGCGAAAATACAACAGACGGCTGTACCAAATAATGTATAGTGCGACTTTAATGTTTGTTGTTTAGAATATGTTTATTGTTTACTAAATATTTTCCAATAATACAAAAGATAAAAATAGCTTTGTGGTGTAATTAAGTGATTGTTAAAACAAAATTGTTGAAGTGGTGCATATGAAGACTTAATGCCATCAAATTGTCTTCTTGCGAAGACATACGAGTATAGTCTACCAATTTTTCTTTTTGTTGCTTGGAAATTCGCATAGTTTTCTAAAATTATAAAAGAAAAATAGTTAACAATGGAAAAATCACTTTAAAAAAGAAAATACTAACCTTTTCCATGTTATTATCCATCGCACTTGGCTTTTTTAATATATTTTTTATTTTTGAAATAATTTCTCACCGAGTTTTTATTTGTGAGTGAATTTGACAGTTCAAAGCTAGAACTTTTCTCGCAAAAGTTTTACAGGCGCACTTTTTCTGTAAATTGGCGAATAATTTCTTTACGTGACAGCTGTTACTCGCCAAAAAAAAGTTACAGACACAGTTTAGTGAGAAAAGCAGCTGTTTGTTTCAATTTATTGCATTTGTGTTTCATTTCACACATTTCAAGCGAAAACTTTCTCGACGCGGGAGTTACAGAACATGGGTACAGAATCCTCACTTCTGAGTTAAGCGAAATCGTCGTATCAGCTGATGGATAAATGGCAGAAGGGAGAGAAAAAATTTGCTTTTTGCATGTGTAAAAAGCAAAAGTGCGCCAAGATAGCGTCGACGAGTTAGCGTCGATTTTTGGGAATTAAAAAACCGGGAAAAAATGGGGGGGAAAATTGTGGGTATTTTTAAAAATATATTACGAAGCCGGCATCAATCATGGTAATTCAAGGGTTTAAATTAAAGAAAAATCGTGGATGAATTTTCCCAGGAGCACTCATGGACCCCCACATACATTCATAAAGTGGACACTTTGGTGAACAAAATGAGCGAACCGTGCGAAAATTCTGACCACCCGTTTTTTATAAAATCGACTTAATCGAAAATGGCCAAAAAAAACCGTGGATGAATTTTCCCAGGAGCACTCTTGGACTCCCACGCCAAAACGTTATACATTCGTAAAGCGGACACTTTGGTGAACAAAATGAGCGAACCGTGCGAAAATTCTGTCCACCCGTTTTTGAGAAAATCGACTTAATCGAAAATGGTCAAAAAAAACCGTGGATGAATTTTCCCAGGAGCACTCTTGGACTCCCACGCCAAAACGTTATACATTCGTAAAGTGGACACTTTGGTGAACAAAATGAGCGAACCGTGCGGAAATTCTGTCCACCTGTTTTTGAGAAAATCGACTTAATCGAAAATGGCCAAAAAAAACCGTGGATGAATTTTCCCAGGAGCACTCTTGGACTCCCACGCCAAAACGTTATACATTCGTAAAGTGGACACTTTGGTGAACAAAATGAGCGAACCGTGCTAAAATTCTTTTCCGACGATATAAATATGTTGCGATAGCATGTTGCAAAGTGTGTACCTAACATCAGAATTGTAGCATTCCTGTAATAAATTACAAATATGGCGGCTAATCGCTTAATGCTTTTTCTACTCTGATTCACACAGAGTTGTATTAAATCAATAGAAAAGCACTTTTATTAAAACCGCTTTAGATAAATTAAAATTATATTTACATTTGTAAGGTATAAAATGTGGTGTTAGAAAAGCGTTGTTGTTTTGCTTCAATACAACTCTGTGTAAAGCAGAGTTGAAAGCATAAAATGAATATAAGCCGCCATATTGGCATTTTCAAAATTACAGGGATGTTATAACCTAGGCCTTATTTGCTATTTTCGCTTAAGTCGATTTTCTCCAAATCGGCTCAAAAGAATTTTAGCACGGTTCGCTTATTTTGTTCACCAAAGTGTCCACTTTAAGAATGTATAACGTTTTGGCGTGGGAGTCCAAGAGTGCTCCTGGGAAAATTCATCCACGGTTTTTTTTGGCCATTTTCGATTAAGTCGATTTTCTCAAAAACGGGTGGACAGAATTTTCGCACGGTTCGCTCATTTTGTTCACCAAAGTGTCCACTTTACGAATGTATAACGTTTTGGCGTGGGAGTCCAAGAGTGCTCCTGGGAAAATTCATCCACGGTTTTTTTTGGCCATTTTCGATTAAGTCGATTTTCTCAAAAACGGGTGGACAGAATTTTCGCACGGTTCGCTCATTTTGTTCACCAAAGTGTCCACTTTATGAATGTATGTGGGGGTCCATGAGTGCTAATGGGAAAATTCATCCACGATTTTTCTTTAATTTCCACCCTTGAATTACCAAGATTGTTGCCGGCTTCGTAATATATTTTTAAAAATACCCAAAATTTTCCCCCCCATTTTTTCCCGGTTTTTTAATTCCCAAAATCGACGCTAACTCGTCGACGCTATCTTGGCTCACGTAAAAAGCAATGGTTATACATAGCATTTATGAACATATGACTGAAAAAATACAAAATTAAATTTTGCAAAAGTGAATTATTTTACACATATTTTTAATAAAACTTAAATTTTTGCATAAAAGAGCGGTGATTTTTGTGTTTTAAATTGTTGGCTTAAATCAAGTTTAGGAGCACCTCCCAGAAATTAAAAAAAAGTATGCTATCATATAGAAAATTAAAAAATAAGAAGAAAATAATAAATAAAAAAGTTGGCGGCAACGCTTAGTTTCCGAGTTATGGGCCTCTGAAGTTCTAGTAAAATATTCTTATCATACGGTGTTTTCAAACGAATATGACCAATATTGGTATCTTAAAAATTAAAAAAGTACACTATCCTATAGAAAATTGAAAAATAAGAAAAAAAAATTACATAAAAAAATTGGCGGCGAGGCTTAGTTTCCGAGTTATGGGCCTCTGAAACTTTAGTACAGTATTGTGAGTATGTATACGGTGTTTTTCAACGAATATGACCAATATTGGTATCATCTTAAAGCTTTTAAGAATACCTTTCATGAAATGGTAAAAATAACTCTTGGTCAGCTATGCAGGAAAACGTTAGTAAGCAGGAAAACTTTGCAATGCAGAAAATCTTTACTAGACTGCGCCGTCTCAGGAAACACCATGGTGGAGAAAATCCTTAAGCCCGGCCGAAGGCCGGCAATGCAGGAATACTTTAGTAGGCCAGAAAACCTTGCAATGCAGAAAATCTTTACTAGGCTGCGCCGTCTCGGGAAACACCATGGTGGAGAAAATCCTTAAGCCCGGCCGAAGGCCGGCAATGCAGGAATGCTTTGGTAGGCCAGAAAACCTTGCAATGCAGAAAATCTTTACTAGGCTGCGCCGTCTCGGGAAACACCATGGTGGAGAAAATTTTTAAGCCCGGCCGAAGGCCGGCAATGCAAGAAAACGTTAGTAAGCAGGAAAACTTTGCAATGCAGAAAACCTTTACTAGGCTGCGCCATCTCGGGAAACACCATGGTGGAGAAAATCCTTAAAAAAAACCTTATACATACTCACAATACTGTACTAAAGTTTTAGAGGCCCATAACTCGGAAACTAAGCCTCGCCGCCAATTTTTTAATTTAATTTTTTCTTCTTATTTTTCAATTTTCTATAGGATAGGGTACTTTTTTAATTTTTAAGATACCAATATTGGTCATATTCGTTTGAAAACACCGTATGATAAGAATATTTTACTAGAACTTCAGAGGCCCATAACTCGGAAACTAAGCGTTGCCGCCAACTTTTTTATTTATTATTTTCTTCTTATTTTTTAATTTTCTATATGATAGCATACCTTTTTTTAATTTCTGGGAGGTGCCTCTAAACTTGATTTGTTCCGTTAAAATATTTGCAAAAACAATTCCATGAATTTTAATTGCCACAAAATAAATTTCATTTAAATATATTTTTTTATGCTTAATGTACTTTAAATACAATAAATGTTAATGTAATCGGTGATAAACCTATTCGTATTACGTGTTTTCAATAATTTCTGCCAATGCATCGCTCTGGAATTGGTTGTTTTCATAAAAAATTTGAATTGTTAGTCTACGGTCGCTTGTTAAATTGATCAATTTTGTGTAATAAAAAAGGTAAAATAGAAAAAAGAACTAGCTGGAATTAGTTCAGATTGCGATAAATGGAAGATGACTATTGTAATGTGCCTTTGGAGCATGTGAAACGCGAATTACGGCATTGTGGAATGCCAAAAACACGGGCTGATGCAAAGAGCCAAATGGCTGGCTGAAATGAACCATGGTCTGTGCGATATACATACATAGACATCGATGCAAATATTGAAAAATTCAAAGCAAAGTGGAATATGGTAATTACTTTTTGGCCAAATGTTATTTTGATGTACGGGAATACGACCGGGCGGCGTATTTGGTGCGTAATGCCGAATCTGCATCATCATTTATATGCTACATATATATGTACTTGGAAAAGCGTATATTGGACTCAACTGCAGACTAGTCGAATCTTAATGATTCGGGCCACGTAAAAGATTTGGCAGATTTGTTGGCTGCTTTAAAAGCTGAATACTCTCGGGGACGTTTGGATGGTTATGACATGTATTTGTATGGTGTAGTACTGAAAGCAATTGATCTTAATCAAACTGCTCAGTAGTTACTGATACATTCGATACGTTCAGCACCTATGTTTGGGGTTCTTATGTGGATGTGATCATTTTATGGTCATTACATACTTTCAAAGAGCCTTGAAACTAAATTTCAAATATCTGGCCGCTTGGACTTTAGTGGGTCATGAATTTATATATGTTGGTGAAAAACACGAATGCTGACATACAAAGTTATAGAAAAGCTGTGTAGGTAAGGCTTTAAATGTTGATTCAATACACATTAGATTCTTTTTTTTTACATAAAAAATATATACATACTTACACACATAATTTTTTAATACATGCTTTAATTATTTTTATTTTAGGAGAGACCTATGAAAAAAAGATTTGAAAATGTCATAAAATGTTACAGTAAAGCATGTGATGTGGGTGATATCGAAGGTATTGCGAGCTGACTGTAACGTGCTACATTATGTATTGCAGCGATGAAAGGGCAGCGGCTGATAAACAAAGTTTATATCATGGCTTCATGGCCTTAGTGAGTTATTATGAAAGCAAAGAAGAATATGATCGGTCATCGCATTATACATACAAGTGCTTAGAGTCGGATGATGTAAGTTAAATCATAATTACTTGAAAACAAAATACTATAATTGAAACTTTCTGCTCTAGCGTAAATCGGAAGCCAAATCTTTACTTAAGAGTATCGAAAGTAAACACAAAATATTAACGCTAGGAACAAGTGCTGCTAATACCGACAACTTAACCAACAATGTGGAAATTGTCGATAAAATGGGAACACTTAAAAAATTGATTTATTTGATAACATTTTGTCGCTTAAAAATTTGAATTGAAATCACCCAACTGGAGTCACTTTGTGAATAACGAAATAGAATAGTGTAACACAAATACAATTGCTTTGTGTGCAAATCCTCAGGAACAAGCGCAATTATTGAATGCTACTCCTGAAGTTCCACAAAGACCAAAGCAGCCGCCTGCAAGATCGACTCCTGCCCGACCTCCCATACCCATGTCACCAAAGAAAAAAAATTTTAATATTTTTTCTGAAGGTTAGTATCTACTTAATACCTGTCCCAGGTGGTCAACTTTGTGCCACTGTAACTCTTCTCCTGCTTAACACAGGGCTGCCTAGACATGTGTTATAAAGGCTAAGTCCTAATATAAAGATGTTCGAAGTTTCAAACAAATGCAGTCAATTTTTTAAAAGTTCCAGATTTATTAACATTTATTTTTCAAAAGTCCTCAGTGTGCAATGTAAATGTTTGTCGTTATATATCTCAAAACCCAAATATATACCTGAAA
The DNA here is from genome assembly GCA_936439885.1 of Nowickia ferox. Taxonomy (NCBI): domain Eukaryota; kingdom Metazoa; phylum Arthropoda; class Insecta; order Diptera; family Tachinidae; genus Nowickia; species Nowickia ferox. Next base: position 49,927,113 of record OW387024.1, on the reverse strand, counting down.
AGAAATTAAATTAGCAATTATATTTAATTAGTTTTCCATTTGAATTTGTTAAGTTATTAAGGCGTATTTGTAGTAAATTCCAAAATTTGCAAACCGAAAAACAAAATGAGAATATTTACTAATAGAATTGATTAAATTTTTTAACAACTTAAATAAAAATACTTTTACTTATGCCACCAAAGTCTAAAGTTGTTTTCTCCTTGCAAAAATTCGTCCTTAGCTCTTAGGGGTCGAATGGTCTTTCTACATAGCAGCGATATTTCGTTTAGGTTCTTCCAGATTTTCTTCTTGCCGTTCACCTTTAAAAGAAATTAAAATTAAAAAAATAGCATTATTAAAATTGTATTTTTAGTTATAAAAAATTATATTTTTTTTTTTGAAAAAAAGAGCTTTTGTTCATGGAAGTAAGGCTTTATGTCTATAAAACAAAAGTTGAATCTCTTTTATAAAGTATTCTGTAGCCCGGAAAATGGCTTTTTATTTATTGAAAAGTGATTTCTTTTTTGTCTCAAGTACTTGTAAAAAAGAACACAATATTTGCTTTCCAAATGATACGAAAACTTCTTTTTTTCGCGACTTATAAACTTGTGTTATTGTACATTAGACAATACCACAATCGTCCTTTCCAATGTACACAATTCCACATTGTCAATTAACTTCATATGCACACATTAGTCTTATTTCTGACAAGTACTTGTAAAATAGAACACAAAGCAAACACATTTGGATTCCAATTGATCCGAACACTTCTTTTTTAAGCGGTTTGTTAACCAACGTATTTGTATATTGGACAAGAACATCACTCCTCCCTCCAATGTACAAATTTCCACACAAACAATTCACTTTACGTAGATACAAATCACTTATTTTTGTTAAGAACTTGCAAAAAACACAAAAGGAACGAAACATTAACTTCAATTTACAAAAAGTTTCTCAATCTTTTATTGGATTCGGCACTGAGAAATCTGAGTTTAAATTCCTACTTTTTAGTTTAATAAAATAACTGTTTTAATATAATAATTAGCTGTGATTTATAAACTGTAAGTTAATTTTGTATATATGTATATTTATAGAATATAATTATATGTATTTTGTTATCTTAGTCTGTAAGGATTTTTTGGCCATAGACTGAAATAAATAAATAAACACTTGAAATCCAAAGGATCCGAACACTGCATTTTTATACGACTTGTTAACTTGTGCTATTGCACATTGGACAAGAACATCATTGTCCCTTCCAATTTACACGATTCCACATCTACACTTCACTGCATCTGTACAAATTAGCCATATAAACAACTTATTTTCGTAATTCACTTGCAAAAAGCGAACAAAATTTGATTCCAATTGATCCAAACACTTCATTTCAAGGTGACATGTTAACCAAAGAATTTGTACATTGGACCAGAACATCATTGTCCCTCCCAATGTACAAAATTCCACACATAAAACTCACTTTAAAAAATTCACTTTGCACAGTTTTCATATAAATTACTTACTTAGTTGGCTCTCTCGGGAACAAATCCAGCTTCTATCCTGTAGGACAGTCCATAGTGCATCTGTGGCTCCTAGAAAATAAGTATATATTATTAAAATCTATTGTAAATAACTAAAAGAAAAAAGTTTATACTTAAATTTCCAATTTTGCTGTGTGATGCTCCCAGTAAATCGATGTTTTTTCACTATCACTTTTGTTTTGATCACTTTTCTCACTGTTGGTAATATGTGGACAAAACAATCTACCAAATTTTGTCCACAAATTACCAACTTTGGCTAGGATTTTGGAGCAATATCACTTTTTCTCCACTTTCCTCCAAATCCTGTCAAGAAATTTTATTTTTAGTAAACTTTGAAATTATTAAACGTCAAAACTGCATACTTGGTGTGATAGAGAAAAATATAGCAAAATTCTCCAATGTTGCTATCTCTATCGCAACATTTATGCAGTCGTGTCGAGTCTAATTGGTAGTCTATGATTAACAGGCTGGGCTTGTGCAAGTACCTTGTATAATTGTATCATGATACAGTCCAAAGCATATTTATATAAAGTATATGCAGGTCTACAACAACTAAGAAAGTACAAAAACAACAGGCGATTTGTTTGTGTAAGAATAATGGATGAATGTCAAAAACAGATGAATACAACCAGACCTGGGCAACTTGCATCACTTTTGCATAAGCACTAGTCTTGTGTAGTTCATGAACGATCTAGTTCAAATGAACGATTCAGTACTTTGAACTAAATGAACTAGTTCAATTGTTTTACGATCACTAGTTCAATTTTTGAACTAAGAACTAAGGCACAAAATGAACTAACACAGAGGCCATGAACTAAATGTTTTCAACGTTTTGCTTTACTTTTTTACTGTTTGTGTGCTTTGCTCATTCATATGTATGTATGTATGTATGTATATTTGGTTCTTGTTCATCGCTGGCTACTACCCCAAATGCAATAAGCAAGAAAACACTTATACTGCTCTATTAAAAAAAAAAATGTTTTGGATTTGTCAGATTTTTTATAAAGATTTTCAACTTAATTTGTTTTATAAACCCTTTATAAAGCAAATTTATTAATTAACTAATTTTAGTTTTCATAAAGTTTTTAATCACAGATCTGTCAAAGACCACACCATATCTACATGAATACATACATATGCATGTAGAATTGTAAAATCATTGAACTAAAAAGACATAACTAGTTCATTGAACTAAAAGAGCGATTGAACTAAATGAACGAACTAGTTTATTTATAAATAATGAACTAAAATCACCGGTCACTGAAATGAACTAAATGGCACAAGTCTAATAAGCACTGATTGAAAAACAAAAATTTTAGTGCAAATTTAAATTTAATGCTTGTAGTGCACTATTTTTTTCACTTCAATAAAATCTCTTAAAAGTAATGGATTAATATTGCATTATCATGGCAAAAAATGCACTGATTTTGTATTGATGTGCTTAGTCATCATGAAGTAATGCAATATTATTGCATTATCAAATATTGTACACAGTAATATTGAATAAAACGTTAACCTATTTTATCAGATAGCACAAATAATAAAATAAAAAATACAGTAAATTTCATTGAGGGCACCTTTATAAGTATGTACGTACAAATTAAAGAATAGGAAAACTGTCAATATAAATACAAACTAGATTTCAGAACCAATTGAAAAAATTAAAAAGTTTCATACTTCAAGTACGTTGCATCTCGACCTTATATAGAAAACCGTGCAATTGACAAAAGATCAGAACTTAGGTTTTCATTTATTGTAGTTATATCTTAAAAAATGGTGATTTTATAAACGAAAAATACTACCGCTTGGAACAATTACATCTTGAAAAAATTATAAAAAACGTAGTGATATGATTTTTCCTCTTGGGTGTACGTAGGAAAAAATTTACATATTTATGTATGTACGTATGTTTTTATATACATATGTACACATTTACGTTGTATTTTGCACTATAATGCAATAATACTTTTCATAATGTGTGAAGTGGTGAAAAAATAGTGAAATAAAAGTAACAATGCAATATTCATAAATTAGGTTAGGTTAGGTTAGGTTATAACAGGCTGCCGATTTATAGTAAACCAGCCCACTTGGGTCCTTAGAGGTCCCGTTGTGCTGCCTGGGCGGATTGAGGTGGGCTGCCCATCCTCATTTATCCTATACACTATCCGTATTCAGCTGAAACCAACCCGAAAGGCGTATGAATGAATTCACACTACCGATTTCACATTCCGACAGACTCTCCAAACCTTGCAGTATCGGAGCCCCCATGTGGAGTGAACGCACCTCCGCAAGTGCTGGGCAATGACAGAGAAAATGCTCAGCAGTTTCCTCCTCTTCCTCGTCCTGACAGCTTCTGCAGAAATCATTATAAGGTAGATTCAATCTACCAGCATGTATGCCTATGTAGCAATGTCCTGTAAGGACTGCGACCAAATTACGAAGTTGTCCTCTTGGAATCCTCACCAATATTGCGGACCTCCTCATATCATAACAGGGCCATGTCATTCTAGAGGTTGAGCATGTGACCTCATGTAACCATCTAGCCTGTGCAACCCTGAAAAGGTTCTGCTGTATTTGCATTTTACAGCAATTCATCGGAACACCTACTAACCTATCAATGTCCTCATCCTGCATTTGAGCTCCAGCCTTAGCCAGCTCATCCGCAATATTGTTACCAACACTATTCGCATGTCCTGGAATCCATTGTAGCTCCAGGTCAGCATGCATTCCCAGTTTGTTAAGAGAGATTCGGCAGTCATATACCAGATTCGATGTCGTAAAGACGCCCGCAATGTTTTTAATGGCAGCTTTGCTGTCCGTGAATATACGGATATCCCAGTTGTATATCCTATAATACCTCAACCATTTAACCGCTCTACTTATCGCTGAGATTTCAGCCTGTAGTATACTACACCTACTGTCCAGCTTGAAGCTTATCCTCTTTTGAAAGCGAGGAATAAAGATTCCCCCACCCACGCCCCTGTGTGACTTCGATCCGTCCGTATACACCTCGAGCACATCCCCCTCTGCCCCTATAGACGAGTTGGATGCGCCCGATGTGTTAGATTTGAATCTATTGTCAGGCAGAGGTATGGGTGATCGGTAGTCTATATTGGCCGGTAGATCATTCAACTGATCTCCTATTATAGAATGACCGCAAGTCAGCTTTTTCCACGCATTTGCCGACTGTAATCTAGTTACAGAGTTCATAGCAATTTGCTTTACCATGAGATCCCCTGGCAGCCAGTGCATCATCACGAAGAGCGCCTTGGAGGGAGTGGTCCGTGGTGCACCCGTAATAGCAAGGGCTGCAGATCTTATTCATAAATTACTTTGAAGGGATTTTAGTTTAATGAAAAAAAAATGCACTAATATTATCAAAGTTAGTGCTAATGTAATAAATTTGTATTTGCATTGATTTGGTTTAGTATGGTAAAATGGTCAATGCATTTGCTTATTTAATGCAATAGTCCCAGATCTGCATACAACAAAAAGAAAATGTATGGATAGACAAAACCAAAGTAAATTTATTAATTGATAAACCTTTAATATGTGAAATAAGTATATTAAATAATTAAATATAATTATTTTTAAATGTTTTGTAATACATTTTTTAAGTAAAAATTTATTTAAACTTTTTCACATACGTTTTCAGTATACACAATTGTGTATAACAAAGCAAAAGAAAACAAAATGGCGTACAAAAATTGTAAACATTTTTTGACATTCAGGCATTGCCACGAAACGAGAAAAAAATGAATCACCTGAGCAGTTGCATATACTTGATATAAATTTACTTTGATACAGTCCTTACTGTCTCATATCCATCAGTACCCATGTTCTGTAACTCCCGCGTCGAGAAAGTTTTCGCTTGAAATGTGTGAAATGAAACAAAAATGCAATAAATTGAAACAAACAGCTGCTTTTCTCACTAAAATGTGTCTGCAACTTTTTTTGGCGAGTAACAGCTGTCACGTAAAGAAATTATTCGCCAATTTACAGAAAAAGTGTGTCTGTAAAATTTTTGCGAGAAAAGTTCCCACTTTGAACTGTCAAATTCACTCACAAATAAAAACTCGGTGAGAAATTAATTCAAAAATAAAAAATATATTAAAAAGCCAAGTGCGATGGATAATAACACGGAAAATGTTAGTATTTTGTTTTTTTGAAGTGATTTTTTCATTATTAATAATTTTTCTTTTATAATTTTAGAAAACTATGCGAATTTCTAAGCAACAAAAAGAAAAATTGGTAGACTATGTAGTATATGTCTTCGCAAGAAGACAATTTGATGGCATTAACTCTTTATATGCACCACTTCAACAATTTTGTTTTAACAATCACTTAATTACACCACAAAGCTATTTTTATTTTTTGTATTATTGGAAAATATTTAGTAAACAATAAACATATTCTAAACAACAAACATTAAAGTCGCACTATACATTATTTCGTACAGCCGTCTGTTATATTTTCGCCGCCGTCGTTGAAAATTTTTCAATTTTAGTAAATTTTGGTCGCCGTCCACGACATTTGTGATAAGCGTTCACAACGTCTGCGATGTCACGTCGGCTTCGACTATAACATTTTGACATTTCTAACGTAACGACGTAATCACTTTGATGGTTTTCGACATGACTTACAGACACACTTTTTTCTCACTTTTCGAGAAACGATGGAATATTTTGTTTCACATCTTTTCGACGAAAGAAGTTCTCGCCAAAGTTACAGAACATGGGCACAGGAGTCCCTAATGGCTCAATTATTTAGGTACTTTTTTTGCTTAATGCAAATTTAAAGTACTTTTCTTTAGACCTTGATGGAAACCTTTTATTATAACTATTTCAACGAGTAAACTGCTAACGGTATTTAAGCATTGTTTTGCCAAATTTCACTAGTTGTACTAGTGTTTATCTACAAATTTATTACTCGTCATTTAGAAGTCAACGAAGCACTACGTGCAGCTATAAATCCGTAATAAAACAAATGAGATTACGTCTCAATACTCATATTTATTACAAAATATTATTTTGTTTTATTTATTCATCGGATGTACGCCGAAACAATAAGTACATTTTATATGAGTAATTTTAGTAGCTGTTGTGGTGAACATATTTAATGTATTAGCCGATTAATTCAAAATTAACCAAAACCTCTATCAATTGATCCAGAGACTAACTACCTAAAGTAAAATCTCTATTAATTTATATTTAAAAATTCAAATATATACATAAACTTCTAAAAATTTTTATTCAAACGGATTACAGAACAATTATTTTACTGCTTGTTGAGCTTCTTTCTTTGAATTTACTAACTCGACAAGTTCCTTGACCCTCCGAAGGCAATCTTTTTTTGATCTATTAGGTATACATTCTGCAATACGATCCCAGCGGTCCGGTGTAGATATTGGATATGTCTTAATAGCTTGTTCTAGTAGGGCCTGTTCTTCCTTTGTCCAATTTTTCGTAGAAGTAGTAGAAATTAACTTTGAATCTTTGATTGTATTTAAAGTTGATGCAGTTTTGGAATTGTTTGCTATATTAGAATTTGAATGATTTTCTTTGGTCTCACTATTGCAATCGGAAATGCCTCTTTCCGCATTAACTGTTATGTCCGAGGGTACTATGATATCTTTTTTTGATTTTTCAAAACTTTCATATGCGGTTGCATTAGCTTGGGTTTTTAAAGAACTTTTTGAAAAGTCACTGCTTTGCAAAGCTTTCGCTTTATTAAGTACATCCCGTGCTGACACACTATTTTCATCAGATGAATGCTGATTTATAAAAGAAGCAATCACATCCCAACGCTGAGATGTACCAGCGGGGAACAAATTAACAGCTTTAATCAAGAGTTGGACTTTTTCACAACACCAAATATCACTCTTTTTAACCTCCTTTATGACTACTTCAGACTTTTCAACAACAGCTTTGTTTTTATTTTGCGGTTTATTTATTTCGTCCAAATCAGATTTAATTTTTAATTCCGCCATTTTGAGACTTGCACTAAATACATCTTTTGCACCTTTCCCCAGAATTTTCTTATTTAAGTCTTGAAGTTCTAGGAGGCTAAATATTTCACAAATTTTTTCAACGCCTTCCATATTTTTCAAAGCTTCTTTATCATTGTTGGCGAAATATTTACTTTCTTTGGCTTTGTCCCGAAAAAGTTTTCTTTCTTTTTTCAAAGCTTTTTTTGATAGTTCTTTTTCTATACGTATTTGTTCTATCCGTTTTTGTTCTACTTTTTCAGCACGTTCTTTTGCCAATTGGGCTTCTCGCGCCACTCTTTCCAATTCTGCCTTTTGCGCTTGCACTGCATCCATCTTTGCTCTTTTCGCAGCTAACTTACGCTCTTTCTCTTTATTTTTAAACTTGAGTATTCGCTTGTCATTGTTATAAGCCATGTCTACAAGAGCTCGAATGCGCAGCATCTCCTCCTTTTTTCTTTTTATTCGAGCAGCTTTATTTTCTTTTTCGATCCATCTTCTCTCATCGCGATCTTGTCCTTTCTCCTTATCTTCTTCGTCCAGGTAACTAAATTCTCGCCAAGACTTGAAATCGTACCAAAAGCTATAAAAACGGTCAACGTCATCCAGAACAGAGTTTTCATCTCCAAAATCAGGCACCCCTTTCTTTTCGCTCCACCTAGCATTAAGGTTAAAATATTTTTGGAATATTTCAAAGAAATTATTTTCGATATCAAACGGTGTTGGAAAAGAATCGTCAAATTCAGGATCAACAGAGTCGAAAGAGCGTCTTGTTTTTGGAGTTCCTGCAATACGAAAAAAAATTAAACATGAGATACATATTGCTCCTTTATTGCAACAGAGACATAAATCAAACAAAAAAAGGATAATTTTAAGAAAAAAAAGTTTTAAGTTTTAACTCGATGGAGATATTATAGCATTTTCTTATTTCAAGAAGTGCTATTTTTGCAATATGAATTTTTTGGCGGAACAAATACAGTTTAGTGAAGCAGCTCCAAACATAATAAGTAGTCTACGTGATGGAAAATTGAAAAAAAAATTTCGAGTTATGGGACTCTGAACTTTTTCATAGGAAACTGCAAAAAGTATTTTAGGAAATTGAAAAAAAAGTAAAATATTTGATTCGGCACTATTTTCCCGAGTTATAGTCCTCTGAAGTTTTCATAAAAAATTCTGCGGTTGTAAATAACGTTTTCCTCCAATGCCGGCCTTTGGCCGGGCTTAAGCACTTTCTCCACCATGGTGTTCCCGAGAGGGTGGCGTTGGTTGAAGTAGTTAGCACGTTGACTACAAAACCTAAGGACCTGGGTTCGAGCCCGGTCTCCGACAGTCATTAAAAATAATAACACCACGCATTTTTATGATGTGCATTAGTGTCCTTTTTATCAGTTGTTGTGGGAAAAGTTCTAGGGATGCAGGAATAAGGCACTGGTCACTAAAAAAACTACACCGACTTCATCAGATACTAATCCTAATGTAACATCAGAGCTCCCTCCTTCGTTGTGTAGCAGAATCATTGGCGAAGTAAAATAACCAATAAAATAAAATGGCTACTAAAACACAGCTTCAAAATTTAATACGCCTCATTTAACACCAGAAGGCGCTGTAACACTGCATTATCAAAAAGCGTGCAAAAAAACCAGAGTTGTAAAAGAATGAAGCTTTCCTCCATCTCTTCCTTCACTACCTGTCTTTCTAAGCACTATCCCTTCCCTATCACCCTCTCTCACAAACTTCTCCACAATAACAGGTAGCACAAAGGGACCATTGTATTTAACCCAAGTGAGCTGGACTCTAAATTTCACCCTTCCTTACCAGCAGCGTGCTAACCTATGGTGTTCCCGACACGGCGCATCTTAATAAAGATTTTCTGCATTACAAACATTTCTTGTCTAATAACGTTTTATTTACTGCCTTACGTGCTTACGGATTTTCTTCACCATGGTGTTACCCGACACGGCGCAGACCAATAAAGATTTTCTGCATTGTAAAGTTTTCCTGTCTAATAACGTTTTCCGGTATTGCCGGCCTTAAGGATTTTCTCCAGCATGATGTTTCCCGACACGGCGCAGCCTGATAAGGATTTTCTGCATTGCAAAACTTTCATGTCTAATAAAGTTTTCCGGTACTTCCAGTCATGCACTTACTCCATCATTGTATTTCCCAAAACAGCTCTTATTTTTTAATTTCCTTTCAGATGATCTCAATTTTTTTCAGGTTCCTATAGAAAGTTCAGAGCCCCATAACTCGGAAAATATGCGTCGCCGTCAACTTTTTTATTTAACAGATTTTCCTCATTTTTAATTTTGCTATCACATAAAAAATGAACTTGCTTCACTTAACTGCATTTAAGCCAATCCCATTTAATGAAATCAATTCGTCCAAAAAATTTTATACCTAGAATTTCATATGCTTTTGTAATACAAGTAAAGTAGTCGTCATCGGGTTTGACGTCTTCTCCTTTTGCTTTGCGTTTGTCAGGATGATGTTGTAAAACAATTTTCCGGTACGCACGACGAATGTCGTCATCAGTAGCGTTAAACCTTAGTATATGTATAAAAGAATGAATGTGTACATATACATTTTTATATCATATTATTTTCCTATGACATACCTTAATTTCCCCAAGCCTAAGACGGCATAATGGTCCTGGCCTTTCCATTCTTTAGGATCCAAAGATTTTAAGTATTTTATGTCAACAGCAAAATCAACAGCGAACTTTTCTTCAGAGTCCCTGCGATTTATTTGATCAAAATATATATTCTTTTTTGAATTTAAAAAAGCATAACCAACTTTTTGCACTTTTCTTGGTAATATCAAAAAGTTACAACCAATTTCTATAAAATCTGCCATTTCTTTTAATTTCAGAGACCTTGTTACTTAAATCTCGAAAAAATGTGCATTTTGTACTAGCCAGAAGAGCAGAGAAACAAGTCGATCAGCTACAAGTTGGCTAAAAGTCGACTTTGAGCCGCCGACGAACATTTTCTGGCAACCTAGCCGCCGCCGAAGCCACCGGCTTGTTTCGGCTCATGAATGTTATGCTGCAGTTACACAACCAAGATTTGCTTTCATATTTTTCACACATACTGGTTGTCAAAATTCATTTTAATTGAAAGCTGTGACGTAAGCTGCACGCAATTTCTAAGCTAATTTTTTTTCAATATACCGTTGTTAAGAAAACATCTTAAAACAATATAACTTCATGGCTTCTGTGTAAGTCTATAAGCCGTGTTGCGGTTTCATTGTACTTTTGTTCCCAAATATATTTGTTTAAATAAAATTACAATTCTCTGTGGAATATAACATTATTTATAATAAAATAACACAAAAATACTATATCGGCAGAATATTTGAATACAACAACGGTAAGTGTGTTGTCAGTGGTTTTTTTTTGCCAATAAATTTTAACACACAATTAGAAAGAAAATTTCCATCAAACTCTAAAAGTATGAAAGGATTAGTGAAAAAGTGTGAGTATGTTGAAATTTGAAAGGCAAAAGTTGGTCGTGTAACCCTTAAGTTAGCGGATGAAATTTAAATCGAAATATGATTCCATGCGTATCGATACCAGGGCCCTATTGCACTAACGACTAATCACAAATCACTTTTCAATTTTTGGATAAGACTTATTTTTGAAAAGTAAAGTTGATAAGTGTTGCACTTAAACTTATCAAACAAAATTATCTATCATCTTATCAAAAAATGAGAGTTCTTTTCTAATAATGTGCTTAGCTAAAATGATTACCGTTTCTCAATGCAAAACGGAGGCTTTGCAAAGCCATGTGCGTTTTGATAAGCATTTGCAGTTTACGTCTTGTGTTAGGTCCACAAACATCATTGCATTTATTGCATGATTTCCATGCCGATTGACATATTGCTCCTCATTAACCGTAGGAGCATCTATGATTATCATTGTTCCATCAATGCACCCTACGACTTAGGAATCCACCAATGTTGAAAAACTGATTGGTTATATTATGCGTAAGTTCCGGCCAATGAATAGTTTCATCCATCAATTCGTTTATAACGGTATTTGCCACTCGATGGATAACTCTACACACCGTTGATTTATGAATTCCATGTATTTTACCAACTCCATGATATTGGCTACCATTACCTAACCAGTGAAAAGTCGTTAATAATTGCTGTAGGGGGCTTAAGCAATTATTACGCTCACTGTTATATTGCAGGTGCGCTCCAATTTTTAATAAAATATTTTCAATTTGGCAACGAGATAGCCGAAAATTTTCTATGACACCTATGTATGTCTAAATTGTAGTTCAATCTTTAGATTGTAACACGCCTTATGTGCGAACTTTCCTCTTCTAATAAATTTAATAGTTCGAATCGAAACATTTTTTTATCAATATTTTACCGAAACACGTGTTAAAGCACCGATTATTTCATTCAGACTGAATAGTTGTTACTTTTCATTGATATGATCATGATGCAATTATACAAGGTACTTGCACGACTACAACAAAATTGCAACACCAAGAAACACACGTATTTTGTTGGTAGAAACATACCTATAATTGTCAGAAGCAGATGTCTTTTGTTTTTAAAAACAGCTATCACAGGGTAACTAAAGTACAATTGCAGACGCGGCATTCATGCATGATTATAGTCATTCAGTGTTGCCAATATGTGTGTAATACACAGTGTGTAATTGCTGCTCTCATGTGTGGGCCATATAATGAGATTCATGTATAATCTGTGTGTAATTATACCTTGGGTTCTATTTTTATTTATTTTTGTTTTAATTTTAACCTACACAAAAGATGTGTAGTGTAATTTTCTTTAATGTGTAATTGGAGACACAGCCATATGCAAATTCATTGGCAACACTGTATTCATTTTATTCACACACAACACACATGCTTTTTACAGCTTGTAAAGAAAGTTTGACAACTATATGTATTGTAAACATTAACAGGCTGGGCTTGTGCAAGTACCTTGTATAATTGTATTATGGATATGATAGGTGATATTTTTTTAGCAAAACAATGCTAAAATTAGCAATATAGTGCTACCGAACCCTGGAATGTAGTTTTAAGTATATCCAACCATGCATCAATAATATTAACTACAACGCTGGTTTAGAATAAGTAAAGAAAAAGAAAATATTAATAAAGCAATTCATTCTGGTTACTGCTTTCAATAACACAAGACGTCTTGGTAATTAAATAAAATAAGAGAGCCACATGATAGGGGGAAAAGAGTCACATGGTGACCGTGACAATAAATAACAATAACAATATAAATATATAAAAATAACAATACCTCAGTGAAAAATTTAAAATTTTTGTAAACTTTGATGGTTCGAAATTAAGTTATATGTAAGTTTTCAAGCCGGTGTATAAAAACTTATGTACATAAAATAGTAAGAGAATAGCACAAAAACCAAATAACTTGGAAATTGAGCTAAATTTTCCATAAAACTGTTTTTCTTCACATAAGTTTTATGCTTGAAGTTGTCAATTAAAAAGTTTTTATACATTTTTCAAAAGAATGTGCTAAAATATTGTATATAAAACGTAAATTGTTAAATATGTACGTATTAAGTGTTGTGTAATGAGAAATTAAAGAAAAAAATTAGTAATTCAGAATTTTATGAAAACTGCGTGCTTTGAATTTACACAAGCATAAATAAAAATTGTCGGCAATGAAAAAAATAACTGTAATTTCTACATGATCGTTTAAAAAAGAAAAAAAATAACAATAAAACGGAATGGATAAATATGTATGTCGTATATATACACATACTTGTGTAGTATGTATATAGACGCTGACGTTTTCCTAAAAAGAATATAACAATTTTAAAAGTACAGTCTGCTCGGGTATACATATGTATATTTATAATATACATACATACATAAATCCTTTGTAACGGCTCTCAAAATTATGAAAAAAAACTACATAAGAAACTGAAAAAGTGAAAAAAAGCGAAAGAAGCACAAAACACTGCTAGTAAAGAGTCACAGACTGTACCACATGGTGACATATTTTTGTTTGAATATAGCATTTCTTTCTACCAAAAACTTTAGAGTGTTTTGCCATAGAGGGAAAGAGACAGTGTTAAATTTTATTCGTGCTGAGTTGAAGACGTGAAAAAAACGCAAGATAGAAAAGTTGAAGTCTGAAAAGTCTGAAGTCTGTGGAAAAGAGAGAGAAAATTTTTTTTTAAATCAAAAATTCCCTTACATAGTGACATACATATACATATGAACATACAAAAAAAAGTACAACAACACGTATACACAGAAACAACAGAAAATTAAGCAAAGCGTAATACTACAATATGCATAAACAAAAAAATAAAGGAAAAGAAAAAAAGAACTTGAAAAGAAACAACATAACAGAAAAAAAACAACAATCAACGCAAAGAAAACCACAAAATATTTCTATTGTAAGAAAGGAATCGAGAAGGAAGGAAGCCATAGTAACAACATCAAATCAATCAGAAGATAGTAGCAGAAAAGACAACTTCAACATATGTAAAATTAATTATATAAACATGTATATTATAGTAAGTTATTATGGTAACATTGTATTTATTTTATTTTTTTCTTATATATCTTATATACATATTTAACCTTATATATATTTATAATTATTTAACCTTATACGTATGTAAAAGGTAAACACCATTTACATCTACACGCTACACCCTCTCTTTCATATAAATAAACAAAGCAATAACAAAACAAAAATCTACTTTTTCGTGCTCAATAATAATGGCAATAATGAAAACACAAATGAATGGAAGAAAAGTAAAAAGAGAAAAGAAAGATCAAAATAAGAACAAGAAGAGATCAAACAAGCAAACAGACAAACAAGTCGACCAATTTAAAGACGATTAATAGTCGCCGCCGAAATTTTGCAAAAAGTTTTTTTTGTAGTGGTAATTTATATTAAACTTTACAATATCCATTAATTCTAGGTTATATACAACAATTACAAACAAAACAATTGTTTAATTAAGCGATATAAAATTACAAAATAATTTAAAAAATTAGACAGCTTAATTAATTTTAATTGAAAATTTTACATTTTAAATTAACTCAACTTCAATTTTTATGCAAAATCAAAGCAATCGCCGTCGACTATTAACATCCTTCTGTCACAGAATATTTTTATCTTTCCGCCGCTGATTTTTAGCGTCTTATTTCTCTGTAAACAAAATCTTAGAATATGTTACAATACATACATATGTATGTAGTATGTAGCATCAGGCAACGGAGCTGCCAGACTGATGATTTGGAATAACGACTTAAATGACTGAAAGAACATCGACATTTCCATTTTGATATTCAGAATTTCTTTTTATTTTGAAACCGACGATTTAATGTCCGATTTCAATTTGAAAGTTTTTAATGAACTCATAAACAAATTTTTTAATGTGAAGAAAAGAATTCTACAAAAGCGACCTGTTTCTTCGAAAGAAACAAAAAGAAATGAATATATTGTTTTACTAATCGATAACTATAATGCTATCATTTCATATGTAAGTTTACATGCTAGTGAAATATCAAAAGAAACAAACACGGTGACACGTAAAAGATTATTACGTTGTCGAGAACTGCTAGTAAGGTGTTTTGGTAAGCTAAATTGTAAAATAAAAGTACCCCATCACGTTTTATTGTTCGAATTAGTCGATAGAGACCTAATGACAGACTCCGAGTCAGATTCGGAAGAAAAATTTTCACAAGAAAACGATAGTATTGAATCTGATTCAGAACAAAAAAAAATTGGAAGTAACTCAGAAAATAATTTTATTGAAGTGCAAGTTTTAAACATGGCCTCTTTAGAACAAAAGAAAAATTTTGTTAGTATGTGCGCTAATATGATACGGGAAAATTATAGTGGTGATCCACTTGTGCTAGACTCTTTTATCGGCAAAATTAATTTAGTAAAAGATTTAACAGATGACAACCTAAAACCTACTTTCATGGCGTTTATTAAATCAAAGTTAGAGGGAAAAGCTCGTGATGCATTACCCGAAAGTGTTGCCAATGTTGAAGAAATCATAAATGCCTTAAGACAAAAATAAAGCCCGATAACTCCAAAATAATTACAGGAAAAATCACATTCCTACAGGTCAAAAATGATGATTATACTGATTTTTCGAAGCAAGTAGAGGAAATGACAGACGCACTGGAAAGATCACTCATTATAGAAGTCATAACAAAGAAATGCAAAATCAACTCTTGCCAAATCAATAACTGCGTCATCAACATTTGCTGATCCAAAAGATGTAGTAGCAAAACTGATTGTAGAGCAAATGGCTGAGACAAACGAAAAGCAGGTGTTAGCATTTCAATCACATAGTAACAATCCAAGATTTTCAAGTCATAATAATCGTTCAAATAATTTCAGAAGAGGAAATAATTACAGGTATGGTAATAATATTTCAAGAGGCTCTAATAATTATGGTAGCAATTATAATAATAATTATAATTATATAAACAATAATCCATCCAACCGGGGGCAAAACCGTTTTAACAACAACAATTATAGGCAAAATACTAACAATAACAACCATTACAGACAAAATAACAGCAACAACAATAACTACAGGCATTATAACCAAACTGCTAGGACGATGTCTTTAAACGCATCAGTCCCTCAGCAGGAAATGTTGGGGGAACAAGAGAACCACTAGTTCTCAATCAAGATAACTTACAAACATTTAGTAGCAAAAAAGAACCATGCAAACCCACAAAATTAATACAGCTTGAATTTAAACTTTTCTGATTTAATTAATCTAACCTTTACCGAGTCAAATAAGTCATGTAAATTTTTGGTCGATTCCCAGGCCATTTCTTGAGTAAAAATTTCATGTATAAAACCTAGTACAAGGCTCAACGAAAAAGAAATTATCAATATTACAGGCGTAACTACCAATGCTATTCAAACATTAGGTACAATTCGTAGTAACATACTCGTTCAAAATTACTTTATTCCCCAAATTTTTCATGTAGTAAACGATGATTTTAATATTCCCACAGAAGGAATACTTGGAAAAAAATTTTTGAAAGCAAATAGATGCCATATTAACTATGAGAATATGACAGTTTCAATACGTTGCTACAACAAAACAATAGAAATCCCGATGGAACACGGTACAGTCACCAACAATTGTATAATACCCCCTAGGTGCGAAGTTTATAGACTTTGTACTTTAGGCAATATAACGAAAGCAGTTTTTGTGAATTCACAGCAAGTTTGCAACGGAGTTTTCATAAGTAAATGCATCATAGATTCCAAAACACCAATTTTGAAAATACTAAACGTAACAAATAATTATAAACGCATTAACATTTCCAATATCAAAACAGAGAAACTCTTGAACTATAATGTGTACGCAATCAATACTATCCCACAGGGAAATGTACGCATTGAAACACTGAAAAACTTATTAAAACCCCGTATGCCAAGTGATGTAGAAGAAAAACTTATGCCCTTATGTGAACAGTATGCAGACATATTTGCCTTAAGCGAAGAAAAAATTATCGTTAATAATTTTTATGAGCAGAAATTCAGACTAAATGATACTTCTCCCGTCTACATAAAAAATTACCGTTTACCATACTCCCAAAAGCAAGAAATTGACAATCAGGTGAAAAATTTGCTGCAGAATGACCTAATAGAGCCAAGTCAATCCAATTATAATAGTCCTTTAACCCTAGTTAAGAAAAAAAGTGTTGAAGGCCAGAGCCCATATAGAATGTGTGTAAGTAGTAGAGAACTGGGGGTCCCACCGCAATTAAAATTGTGAAATTTTGCTGAAATTTGTAAATTTCAGTGCAAAATTTTCTGAAATTTTAAAATTTGGGTAATTTAAGTTTGAAACATGTGTTTTCGGTGCGCTTTGATGTTTTTTTGTTTACATTAAGTGTTTTTTGTTTACATTAGCTGTTTTTTTGTTTATATTAAGTGTATGTATGTATGACCATGGGAACTTGTGCGCGGAATATTTTGTGGGAATACATTAAGGGCGTTTATAGGTTTGAAGCTTTTACATGTATATGATTTTCTAATGCCGACGGGATAACATCTTAATTTTTTCAAATGCCGACGGGATAACATCTTTATTTTTTCTAATGCCGACGGGATAACATCTTTATTTTTTTATAATGCCGACGGGATAACATCTTTATTTTTATAACATCTTTATTTGTTTCAAATGCCGACGGGAAAACATGTTTATTTTTTTCAAATGCCGACGGGAAAACATGTTTATTTTTTTCAAATGTATTTGTGGTAGATCGACTGGTGGAGGGCGGGGAGTTGTTGTAATATGTATCCGTGGGAATCTGTGTGCATGTATGTATGTATGTCGGTAGAAGTTTAAGGCTGTGTGTGATTTATGAAAGGCAAGGTGAGAGTGTTCATGTAATACGTGTCCGTGGGAATCTGTGTCTATGTATGTTTGTAGGAGTTTAAGGCTGATTGTGATTTGAGGTTGGGGAGGGTGTTGTTGTGATAGATAGATAGAATGTGCATATGTGTGTGTGTGTGTATGTATGTATATGTAGGAGTTTAAGGCTGTCCTTGATTTGAGGTAGCCGGGCGGTGTTATTGTAATATGTGTCTATAAGAATTTGGGTGTTTATATGTCTGTAGGAATTTTTGTGCATGTATGCCTGTAGGAGTTTAAGGCTGATCGTAATTTGAATTGTTGATATTGATCGATTGTATGTGACTTCGAGAATTTGTGTATGTATATCTGTAGGAAACTTAAGGCTTATCGTGATTTATGAGGGGCGAAGTGTTCATGTAATATATAACCGCGCTATTTGTGTGTATATCTGTAGGAGTTTATATCAAGATTAATAAGAGGTGAGGTGAAGGTGTTCATGTATATGTATCCGTATTTCTGTGTAAGAATGTCTATATGAGTTTAAGGCTGATCGTGATTTAGGTTGTTGAGATTGATAGATTGTATGTTACCTTGAGATTTTGTGTATGTATAACTGTAAGAACTTTAGGCTGACTGTGATTTGTGAAGGGAGGGGCATTGTTGAAATAGGTTTAATTTTTCGTAGATGAATTTTAGTATGTGTGTGTGTATGTGATTTTCTCACCCTAGTATTTATATGTACGTTGAAATAAATTATTTCTCATATGAAACTTTTTTGCTAGAAAATATTATCATATATCTGAACTTCCCTAATCCTAGTATGTTTTTCATATTGGAGGATGAGATTGCTTTATGTTTTATCAAGCTTAAATTTGTCCAGTGTTAAAGTCTGTCGGTCAGAAATTTGTTTATAATTGTATAAATATTAATTTCAGAATTTGCAAAATTCTTGTGTACGATTGTGGCGATTTTGTATGTGTATGTGTGTATGCGCGATAGAGTTTGACTGGTCTGCGATAAGTTTGTTTATTTAAGTACATTTGTCTTCTTCGACTTTCGGCTTCAAGCGTCAATAGCTTGGGAACGGTTTTTATGTTTAGATATGTAAGTGTGATTGTTAAAATCCAATAAATACTTGAGCATGGGTAAGAAATTTGATAATATGTACATATGGATCTACAAATTGATTTTATGTATGTATGTATGTACATACAAATAAGTCTGGGGCTCCCTGCTTAAAGAAATTATTTTTTTGTCATGTGCGGTCTTTTATTGCTGTTGTAAATATTTGCCTGGTCTTTTGTATATAAATGTGAAATATCTCCATAATTTTTTTTATTTGAAATTAAAAAACGTTCTTTTAATTTTTAGATGTATTTACTTACTTAAAAGTTTGTTAGTAGTTTCTGTTTTAAGTAAAATTTAATTCCTCTCTAGTTGTAGTAACTATAGCAGAAATATTTAATATATTTTATTTCCATTTGTTTAAAGTTGATGTAGCCTATATAGTCACCGTTAGAAATTTTTCGGTGTAAATTTTTTCCAACCATCGTCTTTTTTCTTCACCTTTTACATATGTATATTTTAGAACACTTTGCTTCTCTTTCCTTTTTTATTGATAAACATTTAAAATCAAATGGTGGTTATTATTGTTGAAAACATCCGCTACTTCTTTTTGTAATGAAAATCATTCGAATTAGTTTTGAAACTTTACACATCTATTAAAACTATTTTTTTCATTCATATTACTTAATTTATAAGACTTTCCGGACTTTCTATTATTCGATCATCAGTAAAAATGCAGTAGCTGAGGTCCTTGCTTGCTGTTTTAAATTAAATTTCTATATCAATTGACCCGCTTTTGAATAAATGGAGCTTTTATCTTAAACTCTGATGCAGTTACAAGCGCTTGAAATTCTTTCATATACATATCATATAGAACTGCATAACTTTCATGTTTTAATTTTATATTAAGATCATCATATGGATATGAGACTAAATTTAAATGTACTTTTAAATTAGTCAAATCACAATGAACAAACTTATTTTCTTCTTGAAAAGCGATCAACAGAAAACGAAGTCGTTTTCTGTGGATTTTGGTCTATCCTCTCGATGGTTCCTCTAGTATAAAAGATGACTTTGCATGTCGGAATTTCTGACTGTCCTTTGTCGGCGTTATGGGTAATTAAATGTTAAAATTTTAATTGCCCAAATTGTACTACTTGATAATGTTACTATCTTTACATTAATAGGCTATATGTTTATTTTATGAAGGGTGATCGTCTATGCCTTTTATGGTTTTTTGTAATTGTTTTATTTTTAAGTTTTTTTTTCTCTCATTGTATTAAAGTTTAGCGTATTGTATACATATTTCTGCTATGTTTAAGTATGCTTTGTTCTCATAAGAGACAGGCTTTATATATCAGGTGGTCAGTCAGTCTCCAGTTTTATTTATTTTTTTCTTCTGATGTATTATAACTACTTTTTTTGATTTTACTGCTTGAAATAGAGAACATTAATATAATTTTTAAATCCATTATTTTTAATGAAAATATATACATATGTGAGTGTGAACATATGCAAATGTATTCATATCTACATACATATATGCGAGCATATGTAGAAATTAGTTTACATTCAAAGAAATACATGTTTAATAAACAAGTATTGCACCAAATCGATCTTCAAAAACTCAGTCACCTCTACCATGAATTCAGCCTAGGTGTTTTCATATAGTGTCAGAAACATTGGAATATCTACGTTTGAAGGAAATTTTGCTTCAAATATTTCTACATGCAGATTTTTGTTTGGACAGTTTCGGAGAAGAAACAATTTCCCCATTCACCCGTAGTGGCCATAATTTTTAAAAGACGTGACACAAGCGTCCGAGATGTAGTGGTGTTTCAGTTAAAAATCTATACTATTAGAATTTACGATTTCGCTATTTTTATTCTTTTACAAAGTAGATACATATTTATGTATTTCATTTAGCATAGAAACATAATATTTCTTTACTTACAAAATTATGTGACGTGAGGAATTCTTTTAAATTTGCATGCTTCGGCATGCTTTCAATATTTTGTCTGTAAATTTATTTAATACTCATACAGATACAGATATAAAGTAAGATCTGCTTATATTGCATTTTGCAATTTATGTATGCTTCAGCATGATTCCAATTGAAGTCCATATTTATTCAGTATGTTTGTTTGATACTAATTCTTACACATATACATTCTTAAAGATAGGAAATCTAAGCCCAATTTATGTAGTTTATCTATATTTTCTAAAGATTTGATAGCTATAGAAATGAATAGAGTGAAGATCTATTATAATAGCCCATGGTCATATTTTAAAATTTCATTTGCTAGAGCTTTCGAAATGGAAAATGAACAATTTTCACTATAAAAAATGATAATATTATGTGTTACTGAATATTACGCTGTGTTGTAATTTATTTTGAACGCTTAAGTTTTCACAATATTTCATACAGGCCAACAAGTTTAGAGAATTTCCAGTATATTAAGTTAAATATCTTTCTTAACACCTATCATTCCTAATCATTCCTTCAAAAATACAAACCAAACTAGATTTTTCCTGTTCAATTTTATTTTTTACTTTCATTAAATTTCAACATTTTGTCCATCTTCAAATTATTATATTTAGCAGCTTTTTCTCATTTGTTGAGTTAACTTTAATCGGAAACATTTAAATAGTGAGATGAACTTTTATATTGTATACGAGTACATTAAGTAATTCTTTGTATATTTCAATACACTTATATGAAACATCATCACATAATTCCTTTGGATGACCTATTAAATCATTCTACTATTGATTCTTAAATATTAAATAATGTTTAATATTCTACTTATGCATGAATTTTCCAGTGACTATTAAAAAATTCTTTACAATCATCCATTTGTAAGTTTTTTGGTACTCGTAACATTTCGAAAATATTTTCCACAGCCTAGGTTTTTTCGAGTGCAACTTTTATTTTCAACGGTATTGACCATAGAAACTTTGAGAATGAATCATTTACAGTCTACAATTATCAATCATTTCTATTTTCTGTAGAATAGTTTTCCATTTCACCTAAATCAGCTCCATAAAAGATCAACTATTCCTTTCATTACATATTACAATGCACAAACAATTTTCGAGATTTATTATAGAGTTCGTTTACTAAATTTCTTTTTAAAGACATTGAGTTGTTTTAAAATTTTTTTTGGAGAGTGTTGTGATCTACTTGATACACTTTCTATTTAGCTATTTATACTATCATGTAGTTAATTTTCCAATCTATAAATTTTATCGTTCAGCACTTCAATTTGTTTTTTCAAAAGATGATTTAATTTTTAGTGTGTTTTTTCAATTTTATAACTATCTTTTATCTCTAATTGTATTTCACGTTGTACTCCATCAATTTGCATTTTAATATATTCTTGAATTATATTAATTCCTTAAGCTGTATTATTAATTTGTCCTATAGTTTATAGTTTTGGTTTCCAGAAACAATTTACTGATAACATCATTCTCCGTCAGTGAATGATGATGATTCTCTATCCATGTATTAGTAGAAATTATATATTTTATATAGTTTTCAAAATCAAATTTTTCATAGTATTTCCATGTTTTATTATCATTCATTAAAGAAAATAAAGCTACTATTAGAGCCTATATTTGACCATCAACTGTTATTTTATCTTCATTTAGTTTTAGGTTACTATCACCAAACTTCCATTCATTATTCAAATCTTAATGTGGGCCATAGTTTGTATCTAATTCAATTCTTCCTTCCAAGACTGATAAATTAGTATAAGTGTCTTCAGAATTGGAAGTCTATGAGTAAAAATCATCTTCATCATCCTCATCATCAATCTCAGTGTTAGCATCATTAAATAAGATGATATCATCAAATATTGTTCCTTCTGAAAGTTTCTTTGGTGTACTTGTCTCTATATTGACTGATGGCTTTAAACTTATATTATTTTCAGCTTCTATCTTGATTTTACTTTCTTCTTTCTTGTGAATTCTTTAAATATTTCTAGAACTATTTATGAATTCTTTGAGAGGTTCTGTTATAGGTTTAAATGTATCTTTTCTAGCTCACATGTATCTATTTCACCAGTTTTTATACTACGAAGCTTTTTCTTCAAGACATTTCTTGTCAACACCAACTGTTTTAAAATGTTCTCATCCATGTTTAGCAACTAAGAGGTATCAGCTATTAGATCAGGTTATCAGGTAGCTGGTCTGGTTTTCAGATCAGCTTATCAGGACCTGGTCTGGTTTTCAGATCAGCTTATCAAGACCTGATCTGGTTTTCAGATCAGCTTATCTGATTCAGATTGGGTTATCAGTTTACAAGTTTTTTTTTTTTTCATGCGTTTATTTATTTATTGTATCTTCAAAAAATGAACTAACAATAAGTTTTCAAATCTTAAATCTATATATAATAATTAGGCCCAACCAGTGTCAGGCATAAACTTAGTGATAGTAATCAATAATACATAAATATCGTATTAAGCACAAAAATATTTTCAAGCTGTTTCATCTGGAGTGTTGAGTATTAGAGCCATAATGTTCCTCTTTTTTAAGCGGATGTGTCTAGTAAAATTCAAGATGTTACGAGCAAGTGGATTAGGATGAGACTCGAGTTTTGTTAAGTATTTGCCTGCGTATTTTTGAATTTCTTCAGTCACTAGTGGCATATTTAAATCACGATGTAAATTTGGATTTTTGATGTACCATGGAGCCGATGTTATTAGTCTTAAAATCTTGTTTTGCCTTCGTTAGATTCTTTCTATATTGAAAGCTGAAGCAGTACCCCATAGCTGTATTCCGTAGCACCATATGGGTTTCAAAAGCGACTTGTATATTAAAAGTTTACAATCTAGACTGAGTGTTGAATTTCTACCAATCAGCCAATGTATCTGAGTTAATTTAAGTTTCATTTGTGTTAGCTTTGAGTCAATATGGTGTTTCCATGTAAGCCGTCGATCAAGGTGTATACCAAGGTACTTTACATGTGAATGTTGAGGAACAACTTGATTGTTGATTCGAATTGGGGAACAAGTATCTCTTCGCAGGGTAAATGTTAGCTGAACACACTTTTGTTCGGTAACTTTAATTCTCCATAAGTTTAACCATAGTTCCAGCTGTGTAATATGTTCTTGTAGATATCGGGAAGCCTCGTTAGGGTTTTCGTGCATACTAAGGCAGGCTGTATCATCGGCAAATGTAGATGTATGGATATTGCTGCTCAAAGGCATATCACAAGTATAAATCAAATACATAACTGGCGCCAATATGCTCCCCTGTGGCACACCGGATGATATAGATTCGGGCACACTCATGAAGTCTCCTTCAACAACCGTGAACTTCCGGGTAGTAATATAACTTTCCAATAGCTTCAGAAAATTTATTGGTAGATATGATTTGAATTTTAAAATAAGGCCTTCATGCCATACTTTATCAAATGCCTGAGAAACATCAATGAAAAGGGCAGAACAATATTTCTTTTCTTCAAATGTTCTTCTTATAAATTGAACCAATCTATGCGTTTGTTCAATGGTGCTATGCTGACTCCTAAAACCAAACTGATGGTCTGATTCGCAATGTTAGATTCAATGTTAGATTCAATGTTAGATTCAATGTTAGATTCAATATCATCGGATGTTCTTACCATTATGTTTTCCGTGCAATGACTACTAAAATAGCTTTTGAATCTCAGCCAATTAACACGATTGATCATCTTCACATATGGGTGAGGTAAATCACTTCTTAGTGGGTTACAGATTGTAACGATAGTGGGAGAGTGATCGGAGGAGAGATCTAAGGAAGCTTCGACATGAACTAAATCTCTAGAAATATTTTTCATGACTCCAAAATCTATAACATCCGGAATTTTTTGTATGTCTGTAGGTCAATAAGTGGGCTCTCCACTTGAAATGACGTCCAAGCCCATTTTTGAAGTTGTATTGAGCAATGCTCTTCCTCTAGGTGTAATAAGGCGTGAACCCCAGAACGTATGTTTTGCATTGTAGTCTCCAGCTGCTACGAAACAAGGCCCAAGAGATTTGTAGAAATCCTCGTATTCATCCTCAGTGATTGAGAATCTTGGAGGGGAGTAAATTGATGATATAACGAAATTTGTAAAAAAAAATTTCAACACAAATATTAGTTGATTGTAAATGTTCTGCACAGATGTTATCAAGAATATAGTGCTTGAGTCTTGACTTTATTAAAATTGCTGATCCACCGCATGCTCTTGCTCTCGGGTCCTTAGTATCATATAAGGTGTAGCCATTCATTTTAAAAAGGCTTCTCGAAGTCAAATGAGTCTCAGAAATTAACATTACATCAATATTTTTTTCCGAAAGGAAGTGCTCGAGCTCATTTTTGTGTTGGCGAATGCCGTTTGCGTTCCAGAAACATATTTTTAACGTGTTCATGGCTTGTTAAGTAATGCTTGAAGCATAGTATTCTGCATTCGCAGCATTTCTTGCATCATGCTAGTCATATTTGTAGTAAAGTTGTTTATAGTTTGCACCAGATTATCAATAGTGGCTTCAAGGCGACTGAAATTAAAGCTTGTGTTAGCATTTGTTGAATTACTTGGTGAGGACACTTTCTTCGTGGGAAAAGAATTTGTCTTAACAGCATCGGCATATGATACACGTGAAGTACTTGGTTGGCTCATTGGAGGAAAATTGGCGGAGAAAGCCTTTGCTGATTGAGCTGGAGCTAATTTAGGTTTTTGTCCCATAACGAAAACAAAAGAATATACAGGACATCCTCTGTAGTAAGCAGTGTGATTACCTCCACAATTACTACATTTTTTTTCAGATTGATCTTTTGCCTTCGTACAGCTAGCAGAACCGTGCAATTCACCGCAGATAACACAAACTGTAGGTAATTTGCAGTAAGTTTTTGTATGGCCATATTCTTGGCAATTGTGGCATTGTACGGGACCTGAACGCTTACGTGGCTCTTCAACTGTGATTTTTCGGTGCAAGAGAAACTTTACGCTTTAAATTGGATGGGTTAAATTTTTTTTCAATTGTATGTCATTCGGCTCCAGTTCGACCCGAAATAGGGGTTGGGGGACCTTTTCTCTATTAATTATATTAGGAACATTTTTAACCTTAAATCCTTTGTCGATAAGAGCATATTTTACTTCTTCGGGGTCAACATATGGATCTATGCCCTTTAATACTATTTGTAGGCCTTTAGCACTTTTAAGTTGATAGGTGTAAAAATTTGTTTTGTTTTTTTCAAATTCACTAATAATTTTTCGGAAATCTTTTTCATCATATATTTGGATCTTAGTTTCATCAATATTACCTCGTTTAATTGGAATGATGTGAAAAGTATTTTCACCAATGGCCGACAATAGTTTTTTTAAAAGCGCGTTAGAGTTTTTTTCTCTCAGATAGATAGGTGGTGGCTTAAAAGACTTTAGCGATAATGCAGCGGGCTTGTCGTTATTGTCTTGCAATAGTGAAAACCGATTTTGATGATTAGTAGATGATGCGCTGTTATCCCTAGACATCTTTGGAGCAGATGAAGTTTTTGAAGAATTTGGGCTTCGCCCACGCTTTACCACAGTTATATACCTATCCATTCCGACTTGGACCTTGGGCCTAGTGCTACTGTTATCTGTAGTGATAACCTTGTTAAGTGATGTATACGAGCCCGAAGGGGATGATATCACTGACTTATATGAAGAAGTACTAGGCAATTGTAATGTTAACGAATCACTAGTTGGCATTGGACAAAGCGAAGTTGATCGCTGACGAAAAAGTGGCTTTGCCGTTAGAAAAAGACTATCATCAGATTTTTTATTTTTATTGTTATCATTAAGAGCTTCAGAACTCACAGTAAAATATGCATTTCTGCCGTTTGAACTCACTTCACAATTTTTTGTTTTTGAGGTACTCATGTAGAGTATTCCTCAAGGGCACTTTGTTTGCGGTTTTTGTTTGTGTATGTTTCTTGCTATGTAAAAAAATATCAGCAATATTTGCTTTGCTTATTTATCAAAGTTAATATGTATTACTGTTATTATGTATTACGAATATTTTTTGTATGATTTTTTGTTTGTTTAATATGTATATGAAAAAAAACTCCGCTAAGACGTCTGTTCACTATGAAGGTTCAGCTATAAAATATACTTTGTTTTGACTATGAGTAGGGACCATTATCTCTTATATGGGAAAAATAAGAGACAATATTTATGAAACACATTTCATAAATATTGGTGTATACTCATAGTCAAAACAACCTAAAAATAGGATGGTACGAAATTTTGATGATTCATCAAACGTTAGTTCAAAAACAAAACAAGAAAAATAAAGAAAAAAAAAATTAAAAATAATATGTTATGATTGGCTTGCTAAAAAGTCTTAATGGACTAAAATTTGAAAACATCTACATATTAATACTCAAAATCTCTCTATCAACCCAAATATGGATACCTAAAGATATTACATAATTTCATTAATTAAAGGCATGGGATATTACACATTTAGAGATACTGAATCTGTTATTTCTCCTAACAAAGCTAAAAGTAATTCCGATATGATATTTAACGATGTTACGTGTGTGAAACATATTTTTGTATGGGAGTGAGATAAGAATGTTGATTCATTCTGCTGATGTCAAACCTATACCAGAATCACCAAATATTTGATACTAGATAATCATAATGTAATTATAATGTTTAAGTAAGATGAGACAAATATAAAGCATGTTGGAAGGATAAATATGGATTTTGTTTATAAGCAACGATATTAAATTAAACGATGATCGTTAAAGAAAAAAAAGGGAATTTGACTATATAAAAGTTTTCTTTTTCGTTTTTCATCTGACCTTAAACTCCATTCATCTAAATGTTATAAATGGCCAGCTACTTGTAAACTGATAATCCAATCTGAATCAGATAAGTTGATCTGAAAATCAGATCAGGTCCTGATAAGCTGATCTGAAAACCAGACCAGGTCCTGATAAGCTGATCTGAAAACCAGATCAGGTCCTGATAAGCTGATCTGAAAACCAGACCAGGTCATGATAAGCTGATCTGAAAACCAGACCAGGTCATGATAAACTGATCTGAAAACCAGACCAGCTACCTGATAACCTGATCTGATAGCTGATACCTGATCTAATAGCTGATACCTCTTATTTGCTAAACATGGATGAGAACATTTTAAAACAGTTGGTGTTGACAAGAAATGTCTTGAAGAAAAAGCTTCGTAATATAAAAACTGGTGAAATATATACATGTGAGCTAGAAAAGATACATTTAAACCTATAACAGAACCTCTCAAAGAATTCATAAATAGTTCTAGAAATATTGAAAGAATTCACAAGAAAGAAGAAAGTAAAACCAAGATAGAAGCTGAAAATAATATAAGTTTAAAGCCATCAGTCAATATATAGAGACAAGTACACCGAAGAAACTTTCAGAAGGAACAATATTTGATGATATCATCTTATTTAATGATGCTAATACTGAGATTGATGATGAGGATGATGAAGATGATTTTTACTCATAGACTTCCAATTCTGAAGACACTTATACTAATTTATCAGTCTTGGAAGGAAGAATTGAATTAGATACAAACTATGGCCCACATCAAGATTTGAATAATGAATGGAAGTTTGGTGATATTTAGTAACCTAAAACTAAATGAAGATAAAATACAAGTTGATGGTCAAATATAGGCTCTAAAAGTAGCTTTATTTTCTTTAATGAATGATAATAAAACATGGAAATACTATGAGAAATTTGATTTTGAAAATTATATAAAATATATAATTTCTACTAATACATGGATAGAGAGTCATCATCATTCACGGACGGAGAATGATGTTATCAGTAAATTGTTTCTGGAAGCTCAAAACGATAAACTATAGGACAAATTAATAATACAGCTTAAGGAATTAATATAATTCAAGAATATATTAAAATGCAAATTGATGGAGTACAACGTGAAATACAATTAGAGATAGAAGATAGTTATAAAATTGAAAAACACATACTAAAATTTAAATCATCTTTTGAAAAAACAAATTAAAGAGCTGAACGATAAAATTTATAGATTGGAAAATTAACTACATGATAGTATAAATAGCTGGAAGTGTATCAAGTAGATCACAACACTCTCCAAAAAAAGTTTTAAAACAACTCAATGTCTTTAAGAAGAAATTTAGTAAACGAACTCTATAATAAATCTCGAAAATTGTTTGTGCATTGTAGATATGTAATGAAAGGAATAGTTGATCTTTTATGGAGCTGATTTAGGTGAAATGGGAAACTATTCTACAGAAAATAGAAATTATTTATAATTGTAGACTGTAAATGATTCATTCTCAAAGTTTCTATGGTCAATACCGTTGAAAATAAAAGTTGCACTCGAAAAAACCTAGGCTGTGGAAAATATTTTTGAAATGTTACGAGTACCAAAAAACTTACAAATGGATGATTGTAAAGACTTTTTTAATAGTCACTGGAAAATTCATGCATAAGTAGAATATTAAACATTACTTAATATGAAAGTATCAATAATAGAATGATTTAATAGATCATCCAAAGGAATTATGTGATGATGGTTCATATAAGTGTATTGAAATATACAAAGAATTACTTAATGTACTCGTATACAATATAAAAGTTCATCTCACTATTTAAATGATTGCAATTAAAGTTAACTCAACAAATGAGAAAAAGCTGCTAAATATAATAATTTGAAGATGGACAAAATGTTGAAATTTAATGAAAGTAAAAAATAAAATTGAACAGGAAAAATCTAGTTTGGTTTGTATTTTTGAAGGAATGATTAGGAATGATAGGTGTTAAGAAAGATATTTAACTTAATATACTGGAAATTCTCTAAACTTGTTGGCCTGTATGAAATATTATGAAAATTTAAGCGTTCAAAATAAATTACAACACAGCGTAATATTCAGTAACACATAATATTATAATTTTTTATAGTGAAAATTGTACATTTTCCATTTCGAAAGCTCTAGCAAGCGAAATTTTAAAATATGCCTATGGGCTATTATAATAGATCTTCACTCTATTCATTTCTATAGCTATCCAATCTTTAGAAAATATAGATAAACTACATAAATTGGGCTTAGATTTCCAATCTTTAAGAATGTATATGTGTATGAATTAGTATCAAACAAACATACTGAATAAATATGGACTTCAACTGGAGTCATGCTGAAGCATACATGAATTGTAAAATACAATATAAGCAGATCTTACTTTATATCTGTATCTGTATGAGTATTAAATAAATTTACAGAAAAAATATTGAAAGCATGCCGAAGCATGCAAATTTAAAAGAATTCCTCACGTCACATAATTTTGTAAGTAAAGAAATATTATGTTTCTATGCTAAATGAAATACATAAATATATATCTACTTTGTAAAAGAATAAAAATAGCGAAATCGTAAATTCTAATAGTATAGATTTTTAACTGAAACACCACTACATCTCGGACGCTTGCGTCACATCTTTTAAAAATTAAGACTACTGCGGGTGAGTGGGGAAATTATTTCTTCTCCGAAACTGTCCAAACAAAAATCTGCATGTAGAAATATTTGAAGCAAATATTCCTTCGAACGTAGATATTTCAATGTTTCTGACACTATATGAAAACACCTAGGCTGAATTCATGTGACTGAGTTTTTGAAGATCGATTTGGTGTAAAACTTGTTTATTAAACATGTATTTCTTTGTATGCAAACAAATTTCTACATACATACATATACTCGCATATATGTATGTAGATATGAATATATTTGCATATGTACACACTCACATATATTTTCATTAAAAATAATGGATTTAAAAATTATATTAATGTTCTCTATTTCAAGTAGTAAAATCAAAAAAAGTAGTTATACATCAGAAGAAAAAATAAATAAATAAAACAAGAGACTGACTGACCACCCGATATATAAAGCTTGTCTCACATGAAAACAAAGCATACTTAAACATAGAAGAAATATGTATACAATACGCTAAACTTTAATACAATGAGAGAAAAAAAAAACTTAAAAATAAAACAATTACAAAAAACCATAAAAGGCATAGACGATCACCCGTCATAAAATAAACATATAGCCTATTAATGTAAAGATAGTAACATTATCAAGTAGTACAATTTGGGCAATTAAAATTTTAACATTTAATTACCTATAACGCCGACAAAAGACAGTCAGAAATTCCGACATGCAAAGTCATCTTTTATACTAGAGATTAACCAAAATCCACAGAAAACGACTTCGTTTTCTGTTGATCGCTTTTCAAGAAGAAAATAAGTTTGTTCATTGTGATTTGACTAATTTAAAAGTACATTTAAATTTAGTCTCATATCCATATGATGATCTTAATATAAAATTAAAACATGAAAGTTATGCAGTTCTATATGATATGTATCTACTACTCGTATATGAAAGAATTTCAAGCGCTTGTAACTGCATCAGAGTTTAAGATAAAAGCTCCATTTATTCAAAAGCGGGTCAATTGATATAGAAATTTAATTTAAAACAGCAAGCAAGGACCTCAGCTACTGCATTTTTACTGATGATCGAATAATAGAAAGTCCGGAAAGTCTTATAAATTAAGTAATATGAATGAAAAAAATAGTTTTAATAGATGTGTAAAGTTTCAAAACTAATTCGAATGATTTTCATTACAAAAAGAAGTAGCGGATGTTTTCAACAATAATAACCACCATTTGATTTTAAATGTTTATCAATAAAAAAGGAAAGAGAAGCAAAGTGTTCTAAAATATGCATATGTAAAAGGTGAAGAAAAAAGACGATGGTTGGAAAAAATTTTACACCGAAAGATTTCTAACGGTGACTATATAGGCTACATCAACTTTAAACAAATGGAAATAAAATATATTAAATATTTCTACTATAGTTACTACAACTAGAGAGGAATTCAATTTTACTTAAAACTGAAACTCCTTAAAAACTTTTAAGTAAGTAAATACATCTAAAAATTAAAAGAACGTTTTTTAATTTCAAATAAAAAAAACAATGAAGATATTTCACATCTATATACAAAAGACCAGGCGAATATTTACAATAGCAATAAAAGACCGCACATGACAAAAAAATTATTTATTTAAACAGGGAGCCCCAGACTTATTTGTATGTACATACATACATACATAAAATCAATTTGTAGATCCATATGTACATATTATCAAATTTCTAACCCATGCTCAATTATTTATTGGATTTTAACAATCACACTTACATATCTACATCATGAAAACATACAAACCGTTCTCCAAGCTTGAAGACAAATGTACTTAAATAAACAAACTTATCACAGACCAGTCAAACTCTATCGCGCATACACACATACACATACAAAAACGCCACGATCTTACACAAGAATTTTGCAAAATCTGAAATTAATATTTATACAAATATAAACAAATTTCTGACCGACAGACTTAAACACTGGACAAATTTAAGCTTGATAAAATATAAAGCAATCTCATCCTCCAATATGAAAAACATACTAGGATTAGGGAAGTTCAGATATATGATAATATTTTTTAGCAAAAAATTTTCATATGAGAAATAATTTATTTCAACGTACATATAAATACTAGGGTGAGAAAATCACATACACAAACACATACTAAAATTCATCTACGAAAAATTAAAACTATTTCAACAACGCCCCTCCCTTCACAAATCACAGTCAGCCTAAAGTTCTTATAGATATACATATACAAAATCTCAAGATAATATCCAATCTATCAATCTCAACAACCTAAATGACGATCAGCCTTAAACTCATATAGACATACATACACACAAATACGGATACATATACATGAACACCTTCACCTCACCTCTCATTAATCATGATCAGCCTTAAACTCCTACAGATATATACACAAATTGCGCGGTTATATTACATGAACACTTCGCCCCTCATAAATCACGATAAGCCTTAAGTTTCCTGCAGATATACATACACAAATTCTCGAAGTCACATACAATCGATCAATCTCAACAATTCAAATTACGATCAGCCTTAAGGCTCAGTTAGCCGACTGTAATGCAATGTAACTGTAATGTAGGAAACAGCTGATCGATATTTTTATATGAAAAGTAGGTTATGTTACATTACATCTCTTTAACCATTTTCATTACTTTTCACATAACAATATCGATCAGCTGTTTCCTACGGTTGCAGTTACATTCCATTACAGTCGGCTAACTGAGCCTTTAAACTCCTACAGACATACATGCACAAAAATTCCTACAGACATATAAACACCCAAATTCTTATAGATACATATTACAATAACACCGCCCGCCTACCTCAAATAAAGGACAGCCTTAAACTGCTACATATACAAACATACATACACACACACATAGACACATTCTATCTATCTATCACAACAACACCCTCCCCCACCTCAAATTTTTTTTTTTTTTTTTTTATGCATACATATATTTATTTATTGTATCTTCAAAAATGAACTAACAATAAGTATTCCAATCTTAAATCTAAATATAATTATTAGGCCCGACCAGTGTCGGACATAAACTTAGTGATAGTAATTCATAATACATAAGAGTTGTGCAAAGCAAAAAATAAAAAAATAATTTCAAACAGTTTCATCTGGTGTGGTAAGTATTAGAGCCCTTGTGTCCCTCTTTTTTAAGCGGATGTGTCCGGTAAAGTTCAAGATATTTCGAGCAAGCGGATTAGGGTGTGACTCGAGTTTAGTTAAATATTTGCCTGAGTATTTTGCAATTTCTTCAGTCACTTGTGGCATATTTAGATCACGATGTAAATTTGAGTTTCTTATGTACCATGGAGCCGATGTTATTAACCGTAAAATTTTGTTTTGTCTTCGTTGGATTTTCTCTACATTTGAAGCTGAAGCAGTGCCCCATAGCTGAATTCCGTAGCACCATATAGGTTTCAAAAGCGACTTGTATATCAAAAGTTTGCAATCTAGACTCAGGGTTGAATTTCTACCAATCAGCCAATGTAACTGAGTTAATTTTAGTTTCATTTGTGTTAGCTTAGAGTCAATATGGTGTTTCCATGTTATCCGTCGGTCAAGGTGTATACCAAGGTATTTTACATGTGAATGTTGAGGAACAACTTGATTATTGATTCGAATGGGTGAACAGGTATCTTTTCGCAGAGTAAATGTTACCTGAACACACTTTTGTTCGTTTACCTTAATTCTCCATAAGTTTAACCATAATTCCAGCTGTGTAATATGTTCTTGTAGATATCGGGAAGCCTCGTGATGGTTTTCGTGCATACTAAGGCAGGCTGTATCATCAGCAAATGTAGATGTATGGATATTGCTGCTCAAAGGCATATCACAAGTATAAATCAAATACAAGACTGTGCCCAGTATGCTCCCCTGTGGCACA
Organism: Nowickia ferox; assembly: GCA_936439885.1. Taxonomy (NCBI): domain Eukaryota; kingdom Metazoa; phylum Arthropoda; class Insecta; order Diptera; family Tachinidae; genus Nowickia; species Nowickia ferox. The sequence goes on along the minus strand of OW387024.1, from coordinate 49,892,778 downwards.
CCGGATGAGATTGATTCGGACGCACTCATGAAGTCTCCTTCCACAACAGTGAACTTTCGAGCAAGAATATAACTTTGCAGAAGATTAACAATGTTTATTGGTAGATATGTCTTCAATTTTAAAATTAGGCCTCTATGCCACACTTTATCAAATGCTTGAGAAACATCAATAAAGAGGGCAGAACAATACTTCTTTTCTTCGAGTGTTCTTCTTATAAATTGAACCAATCTATGCGTTTGTTCAATGGTGCTATGCTGACTTCTAAAACCAAATTGATGATCCGGTATGCACGCATTATCAGTTAGAATTGGGGACAATTTGATCATGAGTAACTTTTCGAAGAGCTTTGACATTGTTGGCAGTAAACTTATTGGCCTGTATGACTCAGCCTTGGTAAGATCTTTGCCCGGCTTTGGAATCATTTTGACCTTTACAAGCTTCCAGCTGTGTGGATAATACTCCAGTCTTAAAATGGCACCTCAAATCACAATCAGCCTTAAACTCCTACGAACATACATAGACACAGATTCCCTCGGACACGTATTACATGAACACTCGCACCTTGCATTTCATAAATCACACACAGCCTTAAACTTCTATCGACATACATACATACATGCACGCAGATTCCCACGGATACATATTACAACAACTCCCCGCCCTCCACCAGTCGATCTACCTCCCGTCGGCATTTGAAAAAAATAAAGATGTTATCCCGTCGGCATTAGAAAAAAATAAAGATGTTATCCCGTCGGCATTAGAAAAAAATAAAGATGTTATCCCGTCGGCATTTGAAAAAAATTAAGATGTTATCCCGTCGGCATTAGAAAATCATATATATATAAAAGCTTCAAACCTATAAACACCCTTAATGTATTCCCACAAAATATTCCGCGCACAAGTTCCCACGGTCATACATACATACATACATACATACATACATACAAACATACATACACTTAATATAAACAAAAAAACAGTTAATGTAAACAAAAAACACTTAATGTAAACAAAAAACATCAAAGCGCACCGAAAACACAAATTTCAAATTTTAATTACCCAAATTTTAAAATTTCAGAAAATTTTGCACTGAAATTTACAAATTTCAGCAAAATTTCACAATTTTAATTGCGGTGGGACCCCCAGTTCCCTACTACTTGTGTAGATTATAGAGCGGTGAACAAAAAACTAATAGCCGACAAATTCCCACTCCCAAGAATTGACGACATTCTTGACAATTTAGGTAGTGCCAAATATTTTTCAACGCTAGATCTGTTATCAGGGTTCCACCAAATACCCTTACATGCAGAGTTGCGTGACGTAACCTCATTCAGCACAACTTCGGGATCTTTCCGATGGAAAGTTCTCCCCTTTGGTTTAAACGTGGCACCAAACTCCTTTTCACGAATGATGAGCATCGCATTTTCTGGTTTACCTCCAAACCAAGAATTTTTATATGTCGACGACATAATCGTTATTGGCTGCAGTTTGCAGCACCATCTAAAAGACTTGGAAAACGTTTTCAAAACTTTCAGGAAGTTCAATTTGAAAGTTAAAAACAATAAGTGCAATTTTTCAGACCGGAAGTAACCTTTTTAGGCCACAAGTGTACTTCAAACGGTATTTTACCTGACGACTCGGAAATAGAAACAGTACAGAATTACCCAACACCTACTGATAAAGATGCGGTCAGAAGATTCGTAGCATTCGCGAACTATTACCGGCGATTTATTGAGAATTTTGCAAATTTGGCAGCACCATTAAACTTACTCACTAGGAAAAATGTACAATTTAACTGGGACGAAAAATGTCAAAACGCTTTTGATAAATTGCGATTAGCCTTACAATCACCTGGAATATTACAATACCCAAACCTTACGAAACCTTTTATAATCACCCTAGATGCCTCAAAAACCGGCTGTGGCGCAATTTTAAGTCAAAATAATAATAATAATGATTTACCGATTTATTTCGCATCCAAGTCTTTTACTAAAGCAGAGCAGAAAAAGCCTGTAATAGAACAAGAACTTATAGCGATTCACTTCGCGATAACTCAATTTCGACCGTATGTCTACGGAAAATTTTTTACTGTTAGATCAGATCACAGACCTTTAATATAAAAGATCCATCCATCAGACTAACCAAAATCCGACTCGAGCTCTCCGAATATAATTTCACAGTGGAATACATTAAAGGCAAATCAAATGTAGGAGCATATGCTCTATCGAGAATTTCAATAAATGATTTGAAAGAAAACTCCATGAAAGTACTTTCAATTCAAACGCGTTCTATTTTTTTTCATGCGTATATTTATTTATTGTATCTTCAAAAAATGAACTAACAATAAGTTTTCAAATCTTAAATCTATATATAATAATTAGGCCCAACCAGTGTCAGGCATAAACTTAGTGATAGTAATCAATAATACATAAATATCGTATTAAGCACAAAAATATTTTCAAGCTGTTTCATCTGGAGTGTTAAGTATTAGAGCCATAGTGTCCCTCTCTTTTAAGCGGATGTGTCGAGCAAGTGGATTAGGATGAGACTCGAGTTTTGTTAAGTATTTGCCTGCGTATTTTTTAGTTTCTTCAGTCACTAGTGGCATATTTAAATAACGATGTAAATTTGAATTTTTGATGTACCATGGAGCCGATGTTATTAGTCTTAAAATCTTGTTTTGCCTTCGTTGGATTCTTTCTATATTGAAAGCTGAAGCAGTACCCCATAGCTGTATTCCGTAGCACCATATGGGTTTCAAAAGCGACTTGTATATTAAAAGTTTACAATCTAGACTGAGTGTTGAATTTCTACCAATCAGCCAATGTATCTGAGTTAATTTAAGTTTCATTTGTGTTAGCTTTGAGTCAATATGGTGTTTCCATGTAAGCCGTCGATCAAGGTGTATACCAAGGTATTTTACATGTGAATGTTGAGGAACAACTTGATTGTTGATTCGAATTGGGGAACAAGTATCTCTTCGCAGGGTAAATGTTAGCTGAACACACTTTTGTTCGTTAACTTTAATTCTCCATAAGTTTAACCATAGTTCCAGCTGTGTAATATGTTCTTGTAGATATCGGGAAGCCTCGTGAGGGTTTTCGTGCATACTAAGGCAGGCTGTATCATCTGCAAATGTAGATGTATGGATATTGCTGCTCAAAGGCATATCACAAGTATAAATCAAATATAAAACTGGCCCCAATATGCTCCCATATGGCACACCGGATGATATAGATTCGGGCACACTCATGAGGTCTTAACAACCGTGAACTTCCGGGTAGTAATATAAATTTCCAATAGCTTTAGAAAATTTATTGGTATGCTGACTCCTAAAACCAAACTGATGGTCTGGTATGCACCCACTACCAATTAGAATTGGGGACAATTTTATCATGAGCAGTTTTTCGAAAAGTTTAGACATTGTTGATAGTAGACTTATTGGCCTGTACGATTCAGCCTTGGTAAGGTCTTTGCCCGGCTTTGAAATCATTTTGACCTTGGCAAGCTTTCGGAGGTGTGGATAATACTCTAGTCTTAATATGGCATTAGAAATAAATAGAAGGATTATAATTGCAATACGTGGCAAATTCATCAGCATCTTGTTACTAATTCCATCAATACCTGCAGCTTTCTTCGGGTTGAGTTCAGCAATTAGTTTCTGTACGTCACGCATCTTAAATTTTAAGGGTCGAGGGGGTAGAGCAACTACACTCGGTAAATCAACAGCAGCAGTACATATGTTTGGGGTAAATACGGATTTTAAATGCTTTGCAAACAAGTTACCTTTTCCGTACTACTTCTTGCCCAACCTTCGGTAGAAGTGCGCAGAGGTGGTTTAAACTCAACGGGTGTTTTAAGCATCTTCGCAGCGCGCCACAAAGAGTAATTAGATGCTGGTGTGACATCGAGGTTTTCCAGATAATTTTTAAGAGATGCAGTTTTTTCATATGCAAGCAACTCTTGGAGTCGTTTAGTGCACTCTTTAAATCTGATTTTATGCTGGGGCGATCTGTGCTGTTGCCATTTCCTTCTAGCTCTTCTTTTTTCACATACGAGACGTTCAATATCCGTAGAATAAATTCTATTGAACCCAGTCTGCGGGTGGGAGGTAGTAGCATGTTCAGCAGCCTGCTTTATATTTTCGTTAAGATTCGCAATGTTAAATTCAATATCATCGGATGTTCTTAGCATTATGTTTTCCGTGCAATGACTACTAAAATAGTTTTTGAATCTCAGCCAATTAACACGATTGATCATCTTCACATATGGGTGAGGTAAATCACTTCTTAGTGGGTTACAGATTGTAACGATAGTGGGAGAGTGATCGGAGGAGAGATCTACGGAAGCTTCGACATGAACTAAATCTCTAGAAATATTTTTCATGACTCCAAAATCTATAACATCCGGAATTTTTTGTATGTCTGTAGGTCAATAAGTGGGCTCTCCACTTGAAATGACGTCCAAGCCCATTTTTGAAGTTGTATTGAACAATGCTCTTCCTCTAGGTGTAATAAGGCGTGAACCCCAGAACGTATGTTTTGCATTGTAGTCTCCAGCTGCTACGAAACAAGGCCCAAGAGATTTGTAGAAATCCTCGTATTCATCCTCAGTGGTTGAGAATCTTGGAGGGGAGTAAATTGATGATATAACGAAATTTGTAAAAAAAAATTTCAACACAAATATTAGTTGATTGTAAATGTTCTGCACAGATGTTATCAAGAATATAGTGCTTGAGTCTTGACTTTATTAAAATTGCTGATCTACCGCATGCTCTTCCTCTCGGGTCCTTAGTATCATATAAGGTGTAGCCATTCATTTTAAAAAGGCTTCTCGAAGTCAAATGAGTCTCAGAAATTAACATTATTACATCAATATTTTTTTCCGAAAGGAAGTGCTCGAGCTCATTTTTGTGTTGGCGAATGCCGTTTGCGTTCCAGAAACATATTTTTAACGTGTTCATGGCTTGTTAAGTAATGCTTGAAGCATAGTATTCTGCATTCGCAGCATTTCTTGCATCATGCTAGTCATATTTGTAGTCAAGTTGTTTATAGTTTGCACCAGATTATCAATAGTGGCTTCAAGGCGACTGAAATTAAAGCTTGTGTTAGCATTTGTTGAATTACTTGGTGAGGACACTTTTTTGGTGGGAAAAGAATTTGTCTTAACAGCATCGGCATATGATACACGTGAAGTACTTGGTTGGCTCATTGGAGGAAAATTGGCGGAGAAAGCGTTTGCTGATTGAGCTGGAGCTAATTTAGGTTTTTGTCCCATAGTCTTTTTAACGAAAAAATATACAGGACATCCTCTGTAGTTAGCAGTGTGATTACCTCCACAATTACTACATTTTTTTTCAGCTTGATCTTTTGCCTTCGTACAGCTAGCAGAACCGTGCAATTCACCGCAGATAACACAAACTGTAGGTAATTTGCAGTAAGTTTTTGTATGGCCATATTCTTGGCAATTGTGGCATTGTACGGGACCTGAACGCTTACGTGGCTCTTCAACTGTGATTTTTCGGTGCAAGAGAAACTTTACGCTTTAAATTGGATGGGTTAAATTTTTTTTCAATTGTATGTCATTCGGCTCCAGTTCGACCCGAAATAGGGGTTGGGGGACCTTTTCTCTATTAATTATATTAGGAACATTTTTAACCTTAAATCCTTTGTCGATAAGAGCATATTTTACTTCTTCGGGGTCAACATATGGATCTATGCCCTTTAATACTATTTGTAGGCCTTTAGCACTTTTAAGTTGATAGGTGTAAAAATTTGTTTTGTTTTTTTCAAATTCACTAATAATTTTTCGGAAATCTTTTTCATCATATATTTGGATCTTAGTTTCATCAATATTACCTCGTTTAATTGGAATGATGTGAAAAGTATTTTCACCAATGGCCGACAATAGTTTTTTTAAAAGCGCGTTAGAGTTTTTTTCTCTCAGATAGATAGGTGGTGGCTTAAAAGACTTTAGCGATAATGCAGCGGGCTTGTCGTTATTGTCTTGCAATAGTGAAAACCGATTTTGATGATTAGTAGATGATGCGCTGTTATCCCTAGACATCTTTGGAGCAGATGCAATTTTTTAAGAATTTGGGCTTCGCCCACGCTTTAACACAGTTATATACCTATCCATTCCGACTTGGACGTTGGGCCTAGTGCTACTGTTATCTGTAGTGATAACCTTGTTAAGTGATGTATACGAGCCCGAAGGGGATGATATCACTGACTTATATGAAGAAGTACTAGGCAATTGTAATGTTAACGAATCACTAGTTGGCATTGGACAAAGCGAAGTTGATCGCTGACGAAAAAGTGGTTTTGCCGTTAGAAAAAGACTATCATCAGATTTTTTATTTTTATTGTTATCATTAAGAGCTTCAGAACTCACAGTAAAATGTACATTTCTGCCGTTTGAACTCACTTCACAATTTTTTGTTTTTGAGGTACTCATGTAGACTATTCCTCAATGGCACTTTGTTTGCGGTTTTTGTTTGTGTTTGTTTCTTGCTATGTAAAAAAATATCAGCAATATTTGCTTTGCTTATTTATCAAAGTTAATATGTATTACTGTTATTATGTATTACGAATATTTTTTGTATGGTTTTTTGTTTGTTTAATATGTATATGAAAAAAAAACTCCGCTAAGACGTCTGTTCACTATGAAGGTTCAGCGAGAACTGAAAAACGCGTTCTATGAAAAAAAAAATTAATGAGTAACAGCAATGATCTACAGCAATCTCCCGATAAGGATGATATTAGATTAAAGGTGTACGATAAATTTTCCCACAATTTCGACAAAACTATTCCAAAAATAAGAACCCATATTATTAGAATCGACGATAATTCAAGAATAATGCGCATTAACATATACAAAAAATTCAAAATTTTGATATCATTAGAATATGAGTTTGTCAACGAAACATTTAGTCTTTATGACATGCTTTCGCGGCTAGAAACCGAAGCCAACAACCATAAAATATAGAATAGAATGGCCTAAAGATGATATTTTTTTTAAAAATTGTTCAATTCAGAAATTCAAAGAATACGAGAATCAAATATTAAACACTTTTGAAATAATCCTCACAGAACTAATCGAAATGGTTACAGTAGATAGTGACAAACATAAGTTGATGCAAATATACCACAATGATCCAATCCTAGGCGGACATTGTGCCAGAAGAAACTATATGCAAAACTTCGAACGAAATACTACTGGAAGAAAATGACTAGAGATAATGCAAAATTCGTTAAAAATTGTGATAAATGCGTTTTAAATGTAAGACCAGGCAATGTAGAAAAACTGGAGCTAACTCCCACTCCTGTTAAAGCATTCGACATTGTAGTTTTAGATACGATAGGACCTTTGACTCAATCAGCTTTTGGGAACAAATATGCTCTTACACTTATGTGTGACCTAACAAAATATCTCGTAACCATTCCAGTGCCCAATAAATCAGCCAGAACTATTGCTCGTGCAATTTTTGAGAATTTTATCTTAATATATGGAAGAATGAACACGATTAAAACTGATCAGGGAACTGAGTTTAAAAATTAAATATTTAGCGAATTATGTAAATTGTTAAAAATATAATTAAATTTCTCAAGTGCTTATCATCACGAGAGTGCTTGAACAGTGGAACGTAATCATCGCGTTTTTAAATATACATGCCTATATAACTGAAAACATTACCGATTGGGATACGTATCTAAAATATTTCACTTTCCACCACAACACTACGCCAAATACTGTTTTTGATAATCACTTCTCCCCTTTTCAGCTAGTTTTTGGAAGAAATGCGACATTGCCGAACGGGCCTAAGATCAATTTATATCCTGTGTACAATTTAGAAAACTATAGCAAAGAGGTACAATACAGATTGCAAAAAACACATATTCTCACAAGGACATTAATTGACAAACACAAGAACAGGAACAAAAAAATTTATGACAGATTCGCGAAACCACTAGAGCTACAAGTAAATGACAAGGTGTTACTGAAAAAAGAACCATACGATAAGCATAACAGCATTTATGAAGGACCCTATGTAGTGGAAGATGTAAATGGTGTAAACGTTACAATCTATAACAACAAAAAAAAAAAGAAAAGGAAAATCATTCACAAAAACAGAATTAGAAAGATGTAAACTAAATTAAATATGCAAAAACAAAACAATATTCATTTACAAACATTAAATCTAAAACCCCAAAACAATTATTCGAATTAAATTTTTTTTGTTGTAACAAAAAAAAAAACAAACAAACAATAGTACATAGTATTAAAAATAATATCTATTTTTATGCAAGTAACATAAAGATTTTACAATAACCAAGCCTGATCAACTTGATTATTTTATCATCTTTGTAAAAAAAAAAAAAAATTTTAAAAACAAATTTTTTTTGTTTAAAAATGTTAAAAAAAATTTTTTTTTCTTAAACCAATTTTGAATCAAACATATTAAATTGTAAACAAATAATATAAATTAAATTTGTTTAACATATCATAATTAAAAAAAAAACAAAATAAATGAATTAAATTATTGCAGTAAACAATTGATGTGATAAAATATATAACTCAAAAACTTCCTAACTTTATAATCTATTAAAAATTTATATTATATACTATATCATATATAAAACACAAAAAAAAGGGAAGGAAGTTTAGTTTATAAGAAAAAAAAGCAAGAACGAAACAAGTCTCTCTCGTGTTTGGTTCTTTCTTTTTGAAAAAAGTGAGGTATAGTGCTACCGAGCCCTGGAATGTAGTTTTAAGTATATCCAACCATGCAATAGAAAAAAAGAAAATATTAATAAAGCAATCCATTCTGGTTACTACTTTCAATAACACAAGACGTAATTGGTAATTAAATAAAACAAGAGAGCCACATGATAGGGGAAAAAGAGTCACAGCAATAATAAAGATAATAAGTAATAAGTAACAATTGTTGATGCAACGAAATGCCAATATATTTTGATAATTTGCGTAACTTGTCACTTATCTGCTAAGATCTTTTCGCTTAGCATTTTAAATTGTGGTGCAACGCTTATCGATGACTTTGAGTGATATTTTACTTATCAATACCCAGGTGAGTGACTTTCACTTATCAAGTTGGTGAAACACATAACTTTGCCCAATTTCGATAATTTGCTTAAATGCTAATGATAAGTCGTTGGTGCAATAGGGCCCAGGTGGTCTCCATTTGCAACTCTGCATATTCGTGTAATGTTTTTGTTTAAGTGCTGTGTTACTTGTTGTGAATCACAATTGAACAACCCTTGTACCCGTACATTGCACTAATTTGTTGACGCAGCAGCAACCAGTTCATTCACTTGGTTGCTTATTATTTTCTTTGCACTGATAAATTGTGCAATATCGATGTGTTGTAATGGGGTAAAAAGCTAAATAATATTTAAGAAATAAGTTATTGTCTTATTAGCATAATAAAATTAATTGTAAATATATTAATTTTTGTATAAATAGCTAATCTTAATGTAGTGTTGTGCCATCTAGGTGTGAGTTACATTACAACACCATTAATATATTATTAAAGATGATCTGTCAAACTAGTTCTTAAGCATGAAATGAAATAATAATAAATCACTTCTTATTCAACCACCAAACACGATACATTATAGTGGCGACGAGGTTTAGTAAAATAAAAAAATAAAATAAAAAACAACAACAGTGTGCATAGCAGATACATAAAAAAAAGAAACAGTTAATTTTTTTTTCTTCTCGTGAATACATTTTGTATTAAAAGAACTTTTTTTTATATATAATAAATATTATATAAATAAGCAGATTTTCTGTGTAAAATAAAAGATTTTTTTTTTTTTTTTTTATGCATACATATATTTATTTATTGTATCTTCAAAAATGAACTAACAATAAGTATTCAAATCTTAAATCTAAATATAATTATTAGGCCCGACCAGTGTCGGACATAAACTTAGTGATAGTAATTCATAATACATAAGAGTTGTGCAAAGCAAAAAATAAAAATAAAAAAATAATTTCAAACAGTTTCATCTGGTGTGGTAAGTATTAGAGCCCTTGTGTCCTTCTTTTTTAAGCGGATGTGTCCGGTAAAGTTCAAGATATTTCGAGCAAGCGGATTAGGGTGTGACTCGAGTTTAGTTAAATATTTGCCTGAGTATTTTGCAATTTCTTCAGTCACTTGTGGCATATTTAGATCACGATGTAAATTTGAGTTTCTTATGTACCATGGAGCCGATGTTATTAACCGTAAAATTTTGTTTTGTCTTCGTTGGATTTTCTCTACATTTGAAGCTGAAGCAGTGCCCCATAGCTGAATTCCGTAGCACCATATAGGTTTCAAAAGCGACTTGTATATCAAAAGTTTGCAATCTAGACTCAGGGTTGAATTTCTACCAATCAGCCAATGTAACTGAGTTAATTTTAGTTTCATTTGTGTTAGCTTAGAGTCAATATGGTGTTTCCATGTTATCCGTCGGTCAAGGTGTACACCAAGGTATTTTACATGTGAATGTTGAGGAACAACTTGATTATTGATTCGAATGGGTGAACAGGTATCTTTTCGCAGAGTGAATGTTACCTGAACACACTTTTGTTCGTTTACCTTAATTCTCCATAAGTTTAACCATAATTCCAGCTGTGTAATATGTTCTTGTAGATATCGGGAAGCCTCGTGAGGGTTTTCGTGCATACTAAGGCAGGCTGTATCATCAGCAAATGTAGATGTATGGATATTGCTGCTCAAAGGCATATCACAAGTATAAATCAAATACAAGACTGGGCCCAGTATGCTCCCCTGTGGCACACCGGATGAGATTGATTCGGACGCACTCATGAAGTCTCCTTCCACAATAAAAGATCGTGTGAATTTTGATGGTCTTACATATTTGTTTGATATTGTAAAGATGCCAGGTCAAAGTGATACAACAATAGCTCACAACGAGAGTATTTTTACAACATCCATGGCAACTGGTATAAGGGAGTTCCGGCCGGTTGTGGACAAGTGGTGTCTTTGGCAAGAGGTGTTGGATTCTCATTTTGTGGAGACGGCGGTGGAAGAAGACCGCATAAAAACGTCAACGTTATTGAAGGCTGTTAGTCTTGAAGCGTATGGCTTGTTGAGAGAATTGTGTTTCCCTGATTTACCTGCCAAGAAGAAATATAAGGAGTTATGTGACATGCTAAACCAGCATTATTCATCCCCAGTGATAATTTTTCGGGAGCGTAGAAATTTTTTTGACGCAAAGAAAAGGGATGAAGAATCAGTATCAGTGTGGTATGCACGTCTAAAAAAATTAGCAATGGAGTGCAAATTTGGAACACAGCTTTAAAAATTTGTGTTAAATAAATTTGTCACTGGATTTGATGGTAAAATTTTTGAAAGGCTGTGTGAGGAAGATGAAACCCTTACTTTAGAAGTGGCATTAAGGAAGGCGTTAACTATGGAGGCTAAGCTGTATGCGCAAAGGGGCACAAATGAAGAGGTTAATTATGTGCAAAGAAAATATGCACGGGGACTTAAAAAGTATAACACCAACAACAACAACAGCAAAGATGAAACAACGAGTAGCAATAAAAACAACAAACAATTTAATGTCTACGAGAATAACGGCAGCAAGAAGATGAAAAAGAAATGTACTCATTGTGGATGGAAGAATCACGCAAGCGATAAATGTAAATACAAAAGCAGTATTTGTAACAAATGTCACAGGGTGGGACATTTAGCTAGTGTATGCAATAATAATCAAATTAATGTGGTTCAAGTATCAAATAGGAATTTGCCTAACAATAATTGTTGTAAAAAAGTAAATGAATATAGTAATGATAATGCTTTTTCTGTTTACAGTGTAACGGGTGAACGTTCTGCTGCTCCATTTACATTTTCGGTTGAAGTTAATAATGTAACGATTGAGTTTGTTTTGGATACTGGGGCTGCTTGTTCGTTAATGTCAAGTGGAACATTTAGTAATTTTTTTAAAGACAAGGCATTGAATCCCTGTACAAAAAAATTATGTGCCTACGGAGGAGATAGCATAAATGTTATTGGTGAGTTTTTAGCAACGGTGAGATTTCGTGGCCAAATTAAAAATTTACTTTTTTTTGTTACAAATACGAGTAGCCCTCCTATATTAGTTTGTGATTTTATGACAATGTTCGGTATCGGTCTCTCGAATGTCAATTCAATAAGGGGCATAAGTGAATGCGTACTAAGCATAAAGGAACGTTTTATAAACGTATTTAGAGAAGATTTAGGTTTGTACACAGGGGGTACGGTAACATTAAATTTAATGGAGAACGTTAAACCAATTTTTTGTAAACCAAGGCCTGTGCCATTGGCTTGGCGTTCAAAAATTGAAATACAATTACAGGATTTAGTTGAAAAAGGCGTGTTAGTACACGTAGACAATTTGGAGTGGGGCACACCTTTAGTACCCATTATTAAACCCAATGGTCAGATCCGTATTTGCGGGGATTATAAATCTACCATTAACAGATATTTAGAAGACGTTAAATATCCTCTTCCGTTAATTGACGAACTATTTGGTTCTCTTCGTGGAGAACTTTTTACAAAATTAGATTTGTCTAACGCTTATAATCAGTTGTTGTTAGATGAAAGTTCTCAATTGTTATGCGCATGGAGTAACCACATGGGTATATTTAAAATGACTCGTTTACCATTTGGAGTCAAGCCAGCAGCAGCTATTTTTCAGAAGACTATTGAGAATATTTTACGTGGTATTCCAAACGTAGTAAACTATTTGGATGATATTATCATCACAGGTTGTAGTTTTGAGGATCACGTCAAAACTATTGAGTTGGTATTAACTAAGCTAGAGTCTGTAGGTTTGCGTCTTAATAGTACTAAATGTGAATTTTTCAAAGATAAGGTATCTTATTTAGGATTCAACATTGATCGGGATGGTTTGAGTATGAATAAAGATCGTATTTCGTTAGTTCTAGAAGCACCAGTTCCTAAAAATGTGTCTGAGGTTAGAGCGTTTGTGGGGATGCTGAATTATTATTCAAAATTTATTCCTAATTTTTCTCATAAAATGGCACCTCTTTATGAACTTTTGCGAAAAGATGTTAAATTTAAATGGTCTAAATTGTGTCAAAATGCTTTTGAGTCGTTAAAAGGGGAGGTGACGTCAGATAAAATTTTGGTTCATTTTAACCCTAGACTGCCTATATTACTTTCAACGGATGCTTCTAATTAAGCGGTAGCGGGTATTTTATCACATATGTGTGCAGATGGGTCGACAAAGCCCATAGCTTTTGTTTCTCGTGCGCTTACACAAAACGAAAAGAATTACAGTACTATACAAAAGGAAGCGTTGGCTATTGTTTTTAGCGTAACAAAACTTAAACAACATTTGCTGGGTGTTCATTTTACTTTAGAGTCAGATCATAAACCGCTTTTAGCCATTTTTGGACAAAAAAAGGGTTGCCTGTTATGGCAGCAGCTCGCATCCAAAGATGGGCTTTTATTTTATCTGGTTTTAATTATACCATGCGTTTTGTTAAAGGTGCAGCAAATTCTGCAGATCATTTATCTCGTTTTCCTCAACGAAAAGTAGTGGAAGTTAGTGAAGACTTTGGTTTTGTAAATTATATTAGTGGGCATAATAAGCTAAATTTAAATTTTAAAGATATTTCTAGGGAAACTAGACGTGATCCTATTTTAGCTAAAGTGAAAGAAGCCATTCAGGTTGGCAAAATTGAATCGTTGAAGGGTGATGAATTTGTCCCTTTCGTTAGTCGTAAAGAGGAGCTTTCGGTAGAATACGATTGTATTTTATGGGGTTTTAGAGTGATAGTTCCACAAAAATTGCGTAGTAAAATTTTACAGCAGTTGCATTATTCTCATTTTGGAATAGTAAAAACTAAATCGTTAGCTCGTTCATATGTGTGGTGGCCTAAAGTAGACCACGATATTGAAAAATTAGTTTCTAATTGTATTTCGTGTAAATTAGGCCAACCAAGTCCTGAAAAAGGTCCATTAATTCCATGGAGGTCCGCGGATTCCGCGTGGTCCAGACTTCATATTGATTTTGCGGGTCCTATTAAGGATTTTCACTTTCTTTTAATCATCGATTCGTACTCAAAGTGGGTCGAGATATTTAAAACAAAAAGTATAACGTCTAGTTTTACTATCAGCAAATTGCGTGAAGTCTTTGGAAGGTTTGGGTTAATAGATACTCTAGTGAGTGATAACGGGCGACAGTTTACGGCCGAAGAATTCCAAGTTTTCATGAAGGCAAATAATATTAAGCATATTTTGACCGCTCCAGGTCACCCGGCAACCAATGGTCAAGCCGAAAACTTTGTAAAAACTTTTAAAAAGTCCCTTTTGGCCAATCTACGTGATGGTGAAAATCTCGACGAGATCGTAAATACGTTTTTGTTTGATTATCGATCAACAAAACATTGCACTACAGGTGAAACGCCTGCTAAATTATTATTAGGTAAAGAGATTAAGACACGTTTTAGTATGCTTAGTCCACCTTTAGTGAAGGACAAAATGGTAGAGAGTCAGTTGTCAAACACCAAAAATCACAAAGGGGCGCGAATTATTAATTTTGATACCGGTAGAAATGTTTTTGTTCGTGACTATTCTAATCCGAATAAAGCTACGTGGCAAGAAGCTACGGTTAAAGAACGTTTAGGTCCGCAATCGTATCGTTGTATTTTAACTCGAAATAACAAAATAATTAAAAGACACGTTAATCAAATGATTCGAGGTACACAAAACAAAAACGAGAGTGCTGATGTGGGCGAGCAAACAGTTCCAAGTGCTTCCATTGACAAAAATCCATCAGATTCTGATAAATCAGCTTCTGGGGAAGAGGGTGGACAGCTGAACGTTACTCCGTGTAAAGAAGAGACTAGATCTCGTAATTTAAGGCGTTTGCAACGTCCTAATTACAAAGAATAAGTTTTTATATTATAGTATATTTTGTATATTTCAAATTTATTTTTATATTTAAAAGTATAGAAAATTACGTGTAAGTTATGCTTATCATTTTTGTATTTTAAAACAAGAAGAGCTTTTGTATATAACTACATTTCGTATCAGTTAGAAAAAGTATTTGCTTTAAAATTGGTAAATTTAGTTATCATAACAAAACTTATTTTTGTATTTCTGGTATATAAGCCCAGAATTTAATGAATATTATTACTTATTATTAAACTTGAGATGGGAGTTGTAGTGTTGTGCTATCTAGGTGTGAGTTACATTACAACACCATTAATATATTATTAAAGATGATCTGTCAAACTAGTTCTTAAGCATGAAATGAAATAATAATAAATCACTTCTTATTCAACCACCAAACACGATACATTATACTTAAAAACAAAAGTGTCAGTTGTAATAAGTCAGTTGCAAGAGTTTAATAATAATAATAAAGAATACCTGCGATTCCGAAGGACCCTCCAGATTATAAGATATAAAAAAGCACTTATCATAATTTGGCGCAGCAGGTAAAGCTTTGTAACCTATTATTCCGCCTGTTTTTAACTTAGAAACTTTCCGTTGGTACAGTTTTTATAGTTCGCCTTAGAAGCAGTAAAAAGAAAGTACAGTTGGTTTAGAGGCCACAAATTGATCCTTGCTACCATATAACTTCGTCTATTTCGGATTTGGAAAGTCTCTGTTGGCACAGCTTTTATAGCTCGCCTTAGATGCAGTGAAAAGAAAGTGCAGTAAATTTTGTGGACGCAAATTGGTCCTGATTACCATAATAATATAATAAAAACAAAAGTGTATTTTTTTGCCACAGAATAAAAACTAAACCTTGCACTGTAAAGTTTTTTTTGTTCTATTTATAAATTTTTTTACCACGAAAAACTACAAAGTCCGGGTTTGGCCGAATCGTAAGGATGGTAAGTAGATACTTAATTAAATGGATAGTCAACAAAAACAAGCGGACAAACTCATACTACAATTAAATGACTACAACATTAACGTTGATAGTCTGCAAGGACATGTATGGTCAGAGTTGATTTACCGAGTGTAGTTGCTCTACCCCCTCGACCCTTAAAGTTTAAGATGCGTGACGTACAGAAACTAATTGCTGAACTCAACCCGAAGAAAGCTGCAGGTATTGATGGAATTAGTAACAAGTTGGAAGCTGAAGTAGTACCCCATAGCTGTATTCCGTAGCACCATATGGGTTTCAAAAGCGACTTGTATATTAAAAGTTTACAATCTAGACTGAGTGTTGAATTTCTACCAATCAGCCAATGTATCTGAGTTAATTTAAGTTTCATTTGTGTTAGCTTTGAGTCAATATGGTGTTTCCATGTAAGCCGTCGATCAAGGTGTATACCAAGGTATTTTACATGTGAATGTTGAGGAACAACTTGATTGTTGATTCGAATTGGGGAACAAGAATCTCTTCGCAGGGTAAATGTTAGCTGAACACACTTTTGTTCGTTAACTTTAATTCTCCATAAGTTTAACCATAGTTCCAGCTGTTTAATATGTTCTTGTAGATATCGGGAAGCCTCGTGAGGGTTTTCGTGCATACTAAGGCAGGCTGTATCATCGGCAATTGTAGATGTATGGATATTGCTGCTCAAAGGCATATCACAAGTATAAATCAAATACAAACCTGGCTCCAATATGCTCCCATATGGCACACCGGATGATATAGATTCGGGCACACTCATGAGGTCTCAACAACCGTGAACTTCCGGGTAGTAATATAAATTTCCAATAGCTTTAGAAAATTTATTGGTAGATATGATTTCAATTTTAAAATAAGGCCTTCATGCCATACTTTATCAAATGCCTGAGAAACATCAATGAAAAGGGCAGAACAATATTTCTTTTCTTCAAATGTTCTGACTCCTAAAACCAAACTGATGGTCTGGTATGCACCCACTACCAATTAGAATTGGGGACAATTTTATCATGAGCAGTTTTTCGAAAAGTTTAGACATTGTTGATAGTAGGCTTATTGCCCTGTACGATTCAGCCTTGGTAAGGTCTTTGCCCGGCTTTGGAATCATTTTGACCTTTGCAAGCTTCCAGAGGTGTGGATAATACTCTAGTCTTAATATGGCATTAGAAATAAATAGAAGGATTATAATTGCAATACGTGGCAAATTCATCAGCATCTTGTTACTAATGCCATCAATACCTGCAGCTTTCTTCGGGTTGAGTTCAGCAATTAGTTTATGTACGTCACGCATCTTAAACTTTAAGGGTCGAGGGGGTCGAGTAACTACACTTGGTAAATCAACAGCAGCAGTACATCTGTTTGGGGTAAATACGGATTTTATATGCTTTGCAAACAAGTGACCTTTTTCCGTATTACTTCTTGCCCAACCTTCGGTAGAAGTGCGCATAGGTGGTTTAAACTCAACGGGTGTTTTAAGCTTTTTCGCAGCGCGCCACAAAGAGTAATTAGATGCTGGTGTGACATCGAGGTTTTCTAGATAATTTTTAAGAGATGCAGTTTTTTCATATGCAAGCAACTCTTGGAGTCGTTTAGTGCACTCTTTAAATCTGATTTTATGCTGGGGCGATCTGTGCTGTTGCCATTTCCTTCTAGCTCTTCTTTTTTCACATACGAGACGTTCAATATCCGTAGAATAAATTCTATTGAACCCAGTCTGCGGGTGGGAGGTAGAAGCATGTTCAGCAGCCTGCTTTATATTTTCGTTAAGATTCGCAATGTTAGATTCAATATCATCGGATGTTCTTAGCATTATGTTTTCCGTGCAATGACTACTAAAATAGTTTTTGAATCTCAGCCAATTAACACGATTGATCATCTTCACATATGGGTGAGGTAAATCACTTCTTAGTGGGTTACAGATTGTAACGATAGTGGGAGAGTGATCGGAGGAGAGATCTAAGGAAGCTTCGACATGAACTAAATCTCTAGAAATATTTTTCATGACTCCAAAATCTATAACATCCGGAATTTTTTGTATGTCTGTAGGTCAATAAGTTGGCTCTCCACTTGAAATGACGTCCAAGCCCATTTTTGAAGTTGTATTGAGCAATGCTCTTCCTCTAGGTGTAATAAGGCGTGAACCCCAGAACGTATGTTTTGCATTGTAGTCTCCAGCTGCTACGAAACAAGGCCCAAGAGATTTGTAGAAATCCTCGTATTCATCCTCAGTGATTGAGAATCTTGGAGGGGAGTAAATTGATGATATAACGAAATTTGTAAAAAAAAATTTCAACACAAATATTAGTTGATTGTAAATGTTCTGCACAGATGTTATCAAGAATATAGTGCTTGAGTCTTGACTTTATTAAAATTGCTGATCCACCGCATGCTCTTGCTCTCGGGTCCTTAGTATCATATAAGGTGTAGCCATTCATTTTAAAAAGGCTTCTCGAAGTCAAATGAGTCTCAGAAATTAACATTACATCAATATTTTTTTCCGAAAGGAAGTGCTCGAGCTCATTTTTGTGTTGGCGAATGCCGTTTGCGTTCCAGAAACATATTTTTAACGTGTTCATGGCTTGTTAAGTAATGCTTGAAGCATAGTATTCTGCATTCGCAGCATTTCTTGCATCATGCTAGTCATATTTGTAGTAAAGTTGTTTATAGTTTGCACCAGATTATCAATAGTGGCTTCAAGGCGACTGAAATTAAAGCTTGTGTTAGCATTTGTTGAATTACTTGGTGAGGACACTTTCTTCGTGGGAAAAGAATTTGTCTTAACAGCATCGGCATATGATACACGTGAAGTACTTGGTTGGCTCATTGGAGGAAAATTGGCGGAGAAAGCCTTTGCTGATTGAGCTGGAGCTAATTTAGGTTTTTGTCCCATAACGAAAACAAAAGAATATACAGGACATCCTCTGTAGTAAGCAGTTTGATTACCTCCACAATTACTACATTTTTTTTCAGATTGATCTTTTGCCTTCGTACAGCTAGCAGAACCGTGCAATTCACCGCAGATAACACAAACTGTAGGTAATTTGCAGTAAGTTTTTGTATGGCCATATTCTTGGCAATTGTGGCATTGTACGGGACCTGAACGCTTACGTGGCTCTTCAACTGTGATTTTTCGGTGCAAGAGAAACTTTACGCTTTAAATTGGATGGGTTAAATTTTTTTTCAATTGTATGTCATTCGGCTCCAGTTCGACCCGAAATAGGGGTTGGGGGACCTTTTCTCTATTAATTATATTAGGAACATTTTTAACCTTAAATCCTTTGTCGATAAGAGCATATTTTACTTCTTCGGGGTCAACATATGGATCTATGCCCTTTAATACTATTTGTAGGCCTTTAGCACTTTTAAGTTGATAGGTGTAAAAATTTGTTTTGTTTTTTTCAAATTCACTAATAATTTTTCGGAAATCTTTTTCATCATATATTTGGATCTTAGTTTCATCAATATTACCTCGTTTAATTGGAATGATGTGAAAAGTATTTTCACCAATGGCCGACAATAGTTTTTTTAAAAGCGCGTTAGAGTTTTTTTCTCTCAGATAGATAGGTGGTGGCTTAAAAGACTTTAGCGATAATGCAGCGGGCTTGTCGTTATTGTCTTGCAATAGTGAAACCGATTTTGACGATTAGTAGATGATGCGCTGTTATCCCTAGACATCTTTGGAGCAGATGAAATTTTTTAAGAATTTGGGCTTCGCCCACGCTTTACCACAGTTATATACCTATCCATTCCGACTTGGACGTTGGGCCTAGTGCTACTGTTATCTGTAGTGATAACCTTGTTAAGTGATGTATACGAGCCCGAAGGGGATGATATCACTGACTTATATGAAGAAGTACTAGGCAATTGTAATGTTAACGAATCACTAGTTGGCATTGGACAAAGCGAAGTTGATCGCTGACGAAAAAGTGGTTTTGCCGTTAGAAAAAGACTATCATCAGATTTTTTATTTTTATTGTTATCATTAAGAGCTTCAGAACTCACAGTAAAATGTACATTTCTGCCGTTTGAACTCACTTCACAATTTTTTGTTTTTGAGGTACTCATGTAGACTATTCCTCAATGGCACTTTGTTTGCGGTTTTTGTTTGTGTTTGTTTCTTGCTATGTAAAAAAATATCAGCAATATTTGCTTTGCTTATTTATCAAAGTTAATATGTATTACTGTTATTATGTATTACGAATATTTTTTGTATGGTTTTTTGTTTGTTTAATATGTATATGAAAAAAAAACTCCGCTAAGACGTCTGTTCACTATGAAGGTTCAGCGAGAACTGAAAAACGCGTTCTATGAAAAAAAAAATTAATGAGTAACAGCAATGATCTACAGCAATCTCCCGATAAGGATGATATTAGATTAAAGGTGTACGATAAATTTTCCCACAATTTCGACAAAACTATTCCAAAAATAAGAACCCATATTATTAGAATCGACGATAATTCAAGAATAATGCGCATTAACATATACAAAAAATTCAAAATTTTGATATCATTAGAATATGAGTTTGTCAACGAAACATTTAGTCTTTATGACATGCTTTCGCGGCTAGAAACCGAAGCCAACAACCATAAAATATAGAATAGAATGGCCTAAAGATGATATTTTTTTTAAAAATTGTTCAATTCAGAAATTCAAAGAATACGAGAATCAAATATTAAACACTTTTGAAATAATCCTCACAGAACTAATCGAAATGGTTACAGTAGATAGTGACAAACATAAGTTGATGCAAATATACCACAATGATCCAATCCTAGGCGGACATTGTGCCAGAAGAAACTATATGCAAAACTTCGAACGAAATACTACTGGAAGAAAATGACTAGAGATAATGCAAAATTCGTTAAAAATTGTGATAAATGCGTTTTAAATGTAAGACCAGGCAATGTAGAAAAACTGGAGCTAACTCCCACTCCTGTTAAAGCATTCGACATTGTAGTTTTAGATACGATAGGACCTTTGACTCAATCAGCTTTTGGGAACAAATATGCTCTTACACTTATGTGTGACCTAACAAAATATCTCGTAACCATTCCAGTGCCCAATAAATCAGCCAGAACTATTGGTCGTGCAATTTTTGAGAATTTTATCTTAATATATGGAAGAATGAACACGATTAAAATTGATCAGGGAACTGAGTTTAAAAATTAAATATTTAGCGAATTATGTAAATTGTTAAAAATATAATTAAATTTCTCAAGTGCTTATCATCACGAGAGTGCTTGAACAGTGGAACGTAATCATCGCGTTTTTAAATATACATGCCTATATAACTGAAAACATTACCGATTGGGATACGTATCTAAAATATTTCACTTTCCACCACAACACTACGCCAAATACTGTTTTTGATAATCACTTCTCCCCTTTTCAGCTAGTTTTTGGAAGAAATGCGACATTGCCGAACGGGCCTAAGATCAATTTAGATCCTGTGTACAACTTAGAAAACTATAGCAAAGAGGTACAATACAGATTGCAAAAAACATATATTCTCACAAGGACATTAATTGACAAACACAAGAACAGGAACAAAAAATTTTATGACAGATTCGCGAAACCACTAGAGCTACAAGTAAATGACAAGGTGTTACTGAAAAAAGAACCATACGATAAGCATAACAGCATTTATGAAGGACCCTATGTAGTGGAAGATGTAAATGGTGTAAACGTTACAATCTATAACAACAAAAAAAAGAAAAGGAAAATCATTCACAAAAACAGAATTAGAAAGATGTAAACTAAATTAAATATGCAAAAACGAAACAATATTCATTTACAAACATTAAATCTAAAACCCCAAAACAATTATTCGAATTAAATTTTTTTTGTTGTAACAAAAAAAAACAAACAAACAATAGTACATAGTATTAAAAATAATATCTATTTTTATGCAAGTAACATAAAGATTTTACAATAACCAATTCTGATCAACTTGATTATTTTATCATCTTTGTAAAAAAAAAAAAAAAATTTTAAAAACAAATTTTTTTTGTTTAAAAATGTTAAAAAAAATTTTTTTTTCTTAAACCAATTTTGAATCAAACATAAAAAATTGTAAACAAATAATATAAATTAAATTTGTTTAACATATAATAATTAAAAAAAAACAAAATAAATGAATTAAATTATTGCAGTAAACAATTGATGTGATAAAATATATAACTCAAAAACTTCCTAACTTTATAATCTATTAAAAATTTATATTATATACTATATCATATATAAAACACAAAAAAAAGGGAAGGAAGTTTAGTTTATAAGAAAAAAAAGCAAGAACGAAACAAGTCTCTCTCGTGTTTGGTTCTTTCTTTTTGAAAAAAGTGAGGTATAGTGCTACCGAGCCCTGGAATGTAGTTTTAAGTATATCCAACCATGCATCAATAGAAAAAAAGAAAATATTAATAAAGCAATCCATTCTGGTTACTACTTTCAATAACACAAGACGTAATTGGTAATTAAATAAAACAAGAGAGCCACATGATAGGGGAAAAAGAGTCACAGCAATAATAAAGATAATAAGTAATAAGTAACAATTGTTGATGCAACGAAATGCCAATATATTTTGATAATTTGCGTAACTTGTCACTTATCTGCTAAGATCTTTTCGCTTAGCATTTTAAATTGTGGTGCAACGCTTATCGATGACTTTGAGTGATATTTTACTTATCAATACCCAGGTGAGTGACTTTCACTTATCAAGTTGGTGAAACACATAACTTTGCCCAATTTCGATAATTTGCTTAAATGCTAATGATAAGTCGTTGGTGCAATAGGGCCCAGGTGGTCTCCATTTGCAACTCTGCATATTCGTGTAATGGTTTTGTTTAACTGCTGTGTTACTTGTTGTGAATCACAATTGAACAACCCTTGTACCCGTACATTGCACTAATTTTTGACGCAGCAGCAACCAGTTCATTCACTTGGTTGCTTGTTATTTTCTTTGCACTGATAAATTGTGCAATATCGATGTGTTGTAATTGGGTAAAAAGCTAAATAATATTTAACAAATAAGTTATTGTCTTGTTAGCATAATAAAATTAATTGTAAATATATTAATTTTTGTATAAATAGCTAATCTTAAAAACAAAAGTGTCAGTTGTAATAATTCAGTTGCAAGAGTTTAATAATAATAATAAAGAATACCTGCGATTCCGAAGGACCCTCCAGATTATAAGATATAAAAAAGCACTTATCATAATTTGGCGCAGCAGGTAAAGCTTTGTAAGCTATTATTCCGCCTGTTTTTAACTTGGAAACTTTCTGTTGGTACAGTTTTTATAGTTCGCATTAGAAGCAGTAAAAAGAAAGTACAGTCGGTTTAGAAGCCACAAATTGATCCTTGCTACCATATAACTTCGTCTATTTCGGATTTGGAAAGTCTCTGTTGGCACAGCTTTTATAGCTCGCCTTAGATGCAGTGAAAAGAAAGTGCAGTAAATTTTGTGGACGCAAATTGGTCCTGATTACCATAATAATATAATAAAAACAAAAGTGTATTTTTTTGCCACAGAATAAAAACTAAACCTTGCACTGTAAAGTTTTTTTGTTCTATTTATAAATTTTTTTACCACGAAAAACTACAAAGTCCGGGTTTGGCCGAATCGTAAGGATGGTAAGTAGATACTTAATTAAATGGATAGTCAACAAAAACAAGCGGACAAACTCATACTACAATTAAATGACTACAACATTAACGTTGGTAGTCTGCAAGGACATGTATGGTCGGATTTGAAAGCCTTTAATTCTGATAGAACATTTATAAATACTCATAAAAAAATTGTAAGATTAACAAATTTACTAAGTTAAAAGAAGTAGGGTATATACTGAGAGTGATAAATGAATTATACGGAAATAAGTCAAAGGAACTCAGAAAGCGTACCGAAGAACTAGAAAAGACGAAATAAGGTTTGGAGAAATTTAGCAAATAAATTGAAAACTGATATAGATTACACAAATGAGTTGTTAGAACAACAGGTGGAAGAGAACGAAGAACTAAGATTACAGTTGTTACAAAAGGGGCTGAATGAAAAGGAGATTGAAAAACAGTTAAAGTTAAAATATTTGATTAGCGAAAAGGACGACTCGATACAAAGACTATCGGTAGCATTATCAAACTCGAAGAGAGAACTAAACATTGCCAACAGATCTCCTTCACCAACTCCTTCAATAAGTTTGTCAGAAAAATCCAAAGCAACGGACTTATCACACGCCACGCAACAAATTCCATCATTAATAATTCAGAAACAACAAGAAATTATAGAACAAAAAGACACAAATACAACAGAGCGTAATAAAAATTTTCTCAAGGAGGAGGAAGGAAATAAATTATTGAATAAAGTGAAAAAATTACTATCTAATGCAAAAAAACAGTAAACAGAGGATACACAGCAGAAACTTTAAAAAGTAAATTCGTAGACTTAGCAGAATATGAGAAGGAACTCAGAGATCTAGGACTAGAAGAAGTTCAGTTTAAAAAGGGATTCGATAAGTACCTACAAGAAGCTCGGGACTTACTCAGGAAGTGCCCATCATCCCCTACAACCACCAAAGATTCCAGTAGTACAAATAAAAAAGCATACAAGATACCTGCAATCTCGACAATTACCAAAATAGTAAACAATATAGTCCCCACAGGATGTAAACTAGTGGAACGGGAGCTGGCCTCAGAAGGAAATGGCTATTATGGAAATGGATATTATTGAATGCCTGAAACTGCGTTTAATGGTACCAACTTACGATCAAATAGCACCACAAACATTTGGCACTATAGATTCCTTGTGCGATTCAATAAAAAAGGTGTATTTGAAGTGGAAAACTCTGGATCAAATAAGAGAACTCATGGTTTCGTGCAAGCAAGGAATTAAAGAATCAGCGGGCAGATTTGTCAGTCGACTTGAGGCTTTACTAAATGAAGCAGGGGGCTACTATGCTCAAACGAATGGAGCGAAGAATTTAGTAGGAAAACGATACTGGAAAACTTCAAAAGAATAGCAGTAAGAAGCTTTATTAAAGGGACCAGGCATTAAGAACTAGGCTTATTGGCTAAGAAAGCAAGGGTTTACAGAAGCTAACTCAAATAGTAGAGGAAACGTATCAACTTTTTGGAGCAAACCAAATTACAATAAACACTATTACCCTGACGACTGAATGCAGTTTCTGTAAGCAACAAGGACACAACAGAAAAAATTGTGAGCAAAGGCTTAACACACCATATTGCAGAAACTGCGGAGAATATGGACATAAAATTGGCCCAGCATGTAAATCAAACCGAGACACTAGAACTGACAAGTGTGATTACTGCAACAATAAGGGACATAAGGAAGTGGAATGCAGAAAACGATTAAGAGCATTATTCTGTAGGATATGCAGAACGTCCGGACACGCAGAAAATCAGTTTTGCAGAAAACCACAGCAAAGATATTCAGAAAACGAAGTACTCAACCAAACCACACTGCTGAACACAAACTGGCAAACGTCTGACGGTAGAAGAAATGACAATGACCAGAGGCAACAACACAATAATAGGCAAAGTGGTCAACAATCTATGACCCAAAGGTCCATCAATGCCAACATAAATCAAATACGTCATTGGCGTGTGAGAAACGCCCCACCGATAACATTGACAGCAAAGATAAATCAGATACTCAAGGTGTATTAGCATTTAACGAAGTGCACGTAAAACACAAAAAACCTAGCAAAAAAATACATTGGAGTAAAAACATCAACACCTACATACCGGAAAATTATAAAGAAAAAAACTATTCTTACTACAGGTATGAGTCGCAAAAAGAACAGAAACTTCAAAGTGAAAGCGGTAGATTAGTAGAGAAAAATTACGCATTTATTGACTTCCCATGTAATGAATCACTGGGTAAAAATTTATCCTTACTGGTAGACACAGGAGGAGACACAACATTAGTAAAAGCTGAAGCCTTAGCACCACACGTGGAGATAAATCTAAGGAAACAAAAAAAAATTTTTCTTACTGGTAGACACATGAGCAGACACCACATTAGTAAAAGCGGAAGCCTTAGCACCACACATGGAGATAGATCTAAGCACACAAAAAGATTTTTCAGGCACATTTGGGGGAAATATTACAACGAAAGGTACAACTGCACAACATGCATGCATAAAAACACTTGCATTACAGATGCATGTAGTACCAGAAGGTAGACGAATTCCAGCAGATGGATTACTCGGCAGAGACGTATTATGGAACAGAACTGTTACTGATACAATTAACAAAAATATTAAATTTTTTAATAATAATCAAGAAATAGCTTCCTTACCCCTTGCTACAGAAGGAGAAACCCCCCAGGTGTATATAGTCGAAAATTTATCTATCAAGGGGCGTTCCCAGGTAGTAATACCAGTCACAGTTACAACAGCTAAAGGAGAAATTATAATAAATAAATTAGAAATTTTGAAAGGGATTTTTGTGGGTGTAACTTTAACATCGGTCAAAAAAGGAACCGCATTTGTGCCCGTTTTAAACACCAATGAATCTGCAATAAATACTAATGAAAAAATTGGTTTGGATTCTAAAAACCCGAGAATTACTAGAAGCGACATCAGTCATAAATGCAATAGGAGCTACAGGCAAAACCGCCAGAAGTAAATAACTTATGGCAACAATACCAGTATTTCCCCTTGGAATTCCCCAATCCTTCTAGTACCAAAAAAGGTGGGAAAGGATGGAAATAAAAAATGGCGTTTGGTGGTCGATTTCAGGAAATTGAATGACGCCACAATAAAACAAGTTTTCCCTATACCACGGATTGATGAGATTCTGGACCAACTGGGATACAGCAGATATTTTTCTACTCTTGATCTAGCAAGTGGGTACCATCAAGTTTTAATGGACCCAAGTGACAGACAGAAAATGGCTTTCAGTACAAATTTGGGACATTTCGAGTTCAATCGTATGCCTTTTGGCTTAACAGGAGCTCCAGCCAACTTCCAAAGAATTATGAATTCGATATTAACCGGTCTGCAGGGAATCGATTGTTTCGTATATCTGGACGACATAGTAATTTATGGAATAAATCTAGAGGACCACCAGTTACGATTAAAGCGGGTACTAGACGTATTAAGAAGGTATAATCTCAAGTTACATCCTGAAAATTTTCGAAAATTTTCATTTCTTCCAAATGGAGGTAGTTTATCTGGGCCACAAATGTTCGGAAAAGGGAGTTTTACCGGATCCCAGTAAGATAAGAGCTGTTAAGGATATACCACCGACCAGAAATATCAAAGAACTACAAGCATTTCTGGGACTGGTTAACTATTATAGGAAGTTTATACCAAACTCCTCGGATATAGCACTACCACTTAACAAATTATTAAGGAAGTACGTCAAACTCGAATGGACTCAGGACTGCCAACAAGCCATTGACAAACTGAAGGCCGCAGTCGCAAATCGCCCTCTACTGCAATACCCTCATTTTACAAAACCATATATTCTGACCACTGATGCCAGTAATGAAGCCCTACGAGCTATTCTTTCTGAAGAAGAGCCGGGGAGTGATTTACCTATTTACTTCGCGAGCATAATGCTTAGCGTCACAGAAAAGCGATACTCAACAATAGAGAAGGAACTACTCGCCATCGTATGGGCATCAAAGACATTTACACCTCTTATATGCTAGGTCGACACTTTACGGTCTTCACAGACCACAAGCCCTTAAAAGCATTGCTAATCTAAATAATCAAGAAGGCAGATTGGGCCGCCTGAGACTTAAACTATTAGAATACGATTTTGAGATACGTCATAAGCCAGGGAAAACCAATCAGAAGGCGGATGCTCTTCGTCGCCTCCCAGTAAAAGTGAAAAAAGGGGCAGTAACTAGAGCGAAAGCGGGGAACAACAAGAAAAATCGAGTAAGACAAGCGAAGAGCTATCCGATTAATTAGATGCGAACGAGGATACGGAACAGGAAGATAGCGCATAAGGAAAATATTAAAAGGGTAATAAAGGCATTGCACGATACATGTTTGGGAGGACACCAAGAGTCACTCAAAACATACCACCGCATTAGAAATCAGTACAAGTGGTACGGTGTGCAGCGACAAATTAAAAACTATGTTGCTATGTGTAAAACTTGCCAACGAAACAAAAGTTTAAAAGTAGGAAGGATGCCGATGCACAGTGGCGTGAATTAAAAAAAAATGGTAAAAAGTCCGCAACTTTTGAACTAGTCAACCGATTTAGATGAAACCAACTGTTTTGGTATTTAAATTTTGAGAAAGCATATTTTGAGGTACCCTGTTGTAAGACAGGGTAGCTCCAAAGTGGGAAACTGCGGGTATCGAAATTCTTTCGGAGCTTGTAACTTTTGTAAATATGGACCGATTTCAATAAATTTTTCAGCGGGACAATCAACGTTAAGAAACAAAAATAAAATATCTTAAAGCACTATTTTATATCTTACAGTTTTCAAGATATTTGACATTAAATTTTTTTTTTTTAATTTTTCACCATGACTTTCTTTAATCGTTAGTACATAGCTTCTTTTTTACTTAGCAGAAATTGTTTAGTTTTATTGTTTTTAAAAGAAAACTTTATCCAAATTCATATTAAAAAAATCATTTTGATATCTCAAAAATTATAGCACGGAATAATTTTGCAATTTGGATTTTCGAAAAATATGAGAAAATTTTATATATTTTGGGAAAAAGTATTCTTAATTTTTTTTGCAATATTTTAAAAAATTATTAAGTATTTGATTAAAACTTTGATTGTTTTTAAGAAAAGAGGCATTAAGAAAGGCTGTGAAATAAATTTTGGAGATTTTTGTTGGTGCACCCTACATGCAGCATTGGTCGAAAACTAGCAATTTTTTTTCAAAAAATCTGATTTTCGGATGTGGCAAAAAAATTGCACGGTCGTTTTTGTATTTTGTTTTGTTTTTTATTATAAATAAACTTCTTGTAAGTAACCTGTAAGAAACTCTTGACATCCTACACATAAATGTAGGAAGGAGAGGAGATTTTCTAAAAATGCTAAAATTTTTCTAACACAATTTTTCCCAATAAGAAAAAAGTATTATTAAATTATATATTGCGAAACATTTTAATTTTTTGCTATAGTATATACTTAGCTTTGCAAAATAAAAAAAAAATATTCTCCTACCTTCAATACTTTTGGAAATATTCAAAATCCAATTTTGATTAAAAAACTTAATTTTCTACATTTTTTATTTTTGTCTAAATTAGTGATCTTATTTGCTTTTTTTTAAATGTTTCTTAATTTTTTCTATGTTATCACAATAGTAGATATAATTGTCTGTTCAACGGTATATAATATGTATATTTTTGCCGTTATATCAGTCTTAAAATGTATACACAAATATAACACCTCAGGTAACAATTTACGTGTTTTATCTGATATTCAAACAAACCCACATTTTTATGGCCCTTGCTGTTATTAAATACTTTTTTTACTTAAATACAATAAAATATAAGAATTTATATACACACACAGTATATTTATATACCCACAAGGACAAAGGCACCTGCGCTTACACCATATTTTTGAGTGAACATACAAATAGATTGAGTTATTTATTTATTTAAAAAAAAATTAGTTAATTAAACATTAGAACATTAAATTACAAAAGAATTTTATTTATCTCCTTTCTAAACGCATATAAATTGCCTAAGTTTTGAATATAATTTGACAGAGAATTCCAGAGACTTTTTGCCGTGACATCAGATATTTGTTTGTATGAATATAAATACTTATGTATCAAGAGATATATGTATGAGTATGAAAACTTACAACGAAATTTCTCGTTTTGATTCTAATAATTGTATTAAAAATATATTCAATAAGTTCAGTTTCATTTTCTTTATTACTCGTATCGAAGTGCATGGATACATACATTTGTTGTTTGTAATTTACATATGGGTTTTACTTCAAGAATTAGCTTTAAAATAATCTGAGATATCATGCCCTAGCAAGCTATTGATTTCCTCTGCTTCGGGATCGTCCTTCTCGATTTCAATACTTATTTTCGGCAACCATTTCATTCTTATGCGTTGTAGGACTGGATCTGAAGACAATAGCAAATGATGCATTAAATCATTATTTTGAGCAACTCTAGAGCATTTACGTGTCGTGAAAAGTCGATATTGCTTAACATCTCTATTTCTAGCTTCCTGTGCTTCTTCGGTTAGTTCCCCCAGAGGAAGAATGTTGTTTTCTATTATTTCTTTTGTATGTGCTAGCACTTTATGTACGGTTGGAGTTATTGATTTCCATGGATATAATTCATTTATTAGAATCAGAGTGACTTTTGCGTATTTTTCAAACTTGTCCTTATTAATTAACTTTTTGCTATTTATGACGGCCAGTATACTATTTTGAAACGTCTTATGAGATTAAAATCGCCTAGCAGTGTTGCCATTATTGGAGTTTCCATAGCCATATAAAGGTTTGTCAATGATTAAGCCATGTTTCATAAACTCATCTTGAATTCTTTTCTTTTTTTCTAACCGTATCTGTTTTAAAGCAGAATTATTTACAACTGGAACGTTCTGATGTTCTGGTAGACTGCGATATTTATTGTCGTAAGATAGATGTAAAATGTACTCCATGAATCGAATCCGAGCATGAAGTGGTGATATCCAAGCATAAGGGCATCTTCATTAGTTGGAGTATAATTCTCAATGTCCTTAAAATCAGAATTTTTCTTTCCGCATGTATTACAAATCAAATAAGATTTTGTATCGGTTATTGCATTTGCAACTTTTCTCTGATACTGTTATTACTCCTCCTAATATATGAACGTCAATGGGTTCCATATTAGAAATTTCATGTTTTATACCATCAACCAGATTTTGAGTTGTTTCTTTGTTTTCCTTGATGTATTCAAAACGTATTTGTCGGCATAAAAACTTTGAGCCTGGAGTAGTATTTACCCACATATCTTTAAATGTATTTTTACTTGTTGAAGGCATTTCATTATGTAGTCGAAGCCTTAATGGTACTAACGATGCCATTAAAACTTTGGAGAAGTCAGTATCGTATGCACTGGGATGTCTATATTTTGAAAATACAGATGATCCATCACATCCCCATTTGTATATTAGTGTTAGTTCAGAATTATTACATGTATCTAAGTCTCTTTCGCCAAAAGTAGCGATGAATCTTAATGCTGTATTATGAAGAAGGTCTGACAAACTAATGACTGCACTTCGGTTATCCACTGTTATCGGATATGGCAAAATTTCCGCTTTTCTTTTTAACAACAATGTACTTGATGGCAAAGGCCCACTTTTTTCTTTAAGCACCTTCCTTAAGATATCGTATTTATTTATTATCTTGAAAGGCCCAAATTAAGAATGAGTTCTAGTTCATCTTCCGCCGTAAAATGTTTACTATATTTTGGCGATGGAATGCCATCCGTCTTAATATTTTTGGAGATGCAACTGGTAGCACATCCACGATTTTGCCTGTTTCGTTTAGTTGAGTCTTCGCTAAAATCAATTTGAATGATTCTTTGATTTCATTTTCCGAATACGTATTTATCAAGTCTTCTTGTTTAATCCTTTTGCTCCTGCATCGAACGTTATCGTAATCCTTATTTGGCCGACCAAACTTATTTGGGTATATTTCCGTAGATAGTCCCATATCTAACCAATCCTGATTTTTATTCTGAAATTTAGAAATTGATTTATTGCATTCACGTATCTTCTTTTCATATAATTTAAAAAAGTTTTCAAGTTTTTTGGATAAATCGGTGTTTACAGATAAACCATATATAGCAGATATTATGTAAATCATTTGGTCTACCTTGTCCGACCGAGTACTCCCATCAGTGAGGTTTTCCCACATTAATTTGCAGAGCGATTTATTTTTAATTGTTATCTCCATGATAGGTATAACTGAAATAATTACATTAAATGTATCGCAGCTTAAATATGTAGCTATTTTACAAGCTACGAAAAAAAAACAAAAGCGATACAAATATCAGGTAAAACCATACCCATAATGGAGATGCGCGCGCAGGTGCCTTTGTCCTTGTGGGTATATAAGTATACTGTGTGTGTATATAAATTCTTATATTTTATTGTATTTAAGTAAAGAAAGTATTTAACAACAGCAAGAGGCCATAAAAATGTGGGTTTGTTTGAATATCAGATAAAACACGTAAATTGTTACCTGAGGTGTTATATTTGTGTATACATTTTAAGACTGATATAACGGCAAAAATATACATATTATATACCGTTGAATAGACAATTATATCTACTATTGTGATAACATAGAAAAAATTAAGAAACATTTGAAATAAAGAAAATAAGATCACTAATTTAGACAAAAATAAAAAATGTAGAAAATTAAATTTTTTAATCAAAATTGGATTTTGAATATTTCGAAAAGTATTGAAGGTAGGAGAATATTTTTTTCAGTTTGCAAAGCTAAATATATACTATTGAAAAAAATTAAAATGTTTCGCAATATATAATTTAATAATACTTTTTTCTTATTGGGAAAAATTGTGTTAGAAAAATTTTAGCATTTTTAGAAAATCTCCTCTCCTTCCTACATTTATGTGTAGGATGTCAAGAGTTTCTTACAGGTTACTTACAAGAAGTTTATTTATAATAAAAAACAAAACAAAATACAAAAACGACCGTGCAATTTTTTTGCCACATCCGAAAATCAGATTTTTTGAAAAAAAATTGCTAGTTTTCGACCAATGCTGCATGTAGGGTGCACCAACAAAAATCTCCAAAATTTATTTCACAGCCTTTCTTAATGCCTCTTCTCTTAAAAACAATCAAAGTTTTAATCAAATACTTAAGAATTTTTTAAAATATTGCAAAAAAAATTAAGAATACTTTTTCCCAAAATATATAAAATTTTCTCATATTTTTCGAAAATCCAAATTGCAAAATTATTCCTTGCTATAATTTTTGAGATATCAAAATGATTTTTTTAATATGAATTTGAATAAAGTTTTCTTTTAAAAACAATAAAACTAAACAATTTCTGCTAAGTAAAAAAGAAGCTATGTACTAACGATTAAAGAAAGTCATGGTGAAAAATTAAAAAAAAAAAATTTAATGTCAAATATCTTGGAAACTGTAAGATATAAAATAGTGCTTTAAGATGTTTTATTTTTGTTTCGTTGATTGTCCCGCTGAATTTATTGAAATCGGTCCATATTTACAAAAGTTACAAGCTCCGAAAGAATTTCGATACCCGTAGTTTCCCATTTTGAGGCTCTTTGAAGTTTCCCTGTCTTACAACAGGGTGTCTCAAAATATGCTTTTTCAAAATTTAAACACTTCTATTTTCCAAAACAGTTGGTTTCATCTAAATCGGTTGACTAGTTCAAAAGTTGCGGACTTTTTACCACTTTTTTTTAATTCACGCCACTGTGCGATGATTTTAACGAAAACTCCGAATAGACCATTTGAAAGACTTTATATGGATATTGTTGGGCCATTGCCAGAATCTGCTAGGGGTAACAAATATATAATAAAATTTTTGGATGATTTCTCTAAATTCCTGGCATGAGCGGTAGTTTCAGACACAGAAGAAACCACGGTGGCAAAAGAATTCTTCAAAGAAATAATTTCCCGTTTTTTCATCCCCAAGGTTTTAGTGACTGATAATGAAACAAATTTACTTCGAAACTATTGAGAGAGGTTTGTACGCTGTTAGGAACAAAAAATATTAACACCACCCCCAATTCAACGGCTCGTTGAAAAGAACTCATAGGCCTTCGGCAGAGTATTTGAGAAGTTTCGTAAAGATGGATGGCACTAATTGAGATGAGTGGCTACATCACGCTATGCATGTGCACAATACTACGAGGCATACGTCCACCAATAGAGTCCTATATGGATTCGAGTTTGAAGTGCCTGTTAAATTAAAAGAAAAACAGTCACCCGTATATAATGCAGATAATTTTAGTAAGATCCTAAAATACCAAATACAACGAAGCTTTCAATTAATAAGACAAAATCAAGATCAAGCCAAAGCATACTCCAAGAAACATTACGACAAGGGGACAAAGACAAGGATATTCAAGGTAGGGCAACAAGTATGGCTGAAAAACCAAGCTCGAAAAAACAAATTCTCACCCATTTGGTTAGGCCCTTACTAAATCTCACAAGTCCCAACTCCTGTAAACGTTAAGCTAAATATTAGAAATTCAGTGAAAGTTTACCATAAAATTTGGTAAAACCATGTATAGCTTAATTATTTAGGTGTCTTAATGGTATGACCTGCCACTCCACGAAAGATGAGATGAAAGTGGGTAGAAAAACAAACGATAAGAAAAAAAACCTGTCGTAAGAAGTAAAATAAGACATTCAACAAGACACAGTAGAAACTATGAAAGAAGAAACAGAATAGAGCACAAAACAACAACAGATATAGAAAACAGAATACTGAATTTAATGAAAAAGAAACGCTACAGATGAAGAAGAGTCAGTAGATATATATATAACAAGCAAATGAAACTAATGTTAAAAGAAATGAAGATAGTAACTGATCAGGAATAGCCTAGAAGAAGTTAAAAAGAAGACCTATGACTTCATATCCAACCTTAGTGAACTTTCGCTCGAAACCAAATGTTCAAGGCGAAATGGAAGTACAAGGCGATATAAGAATAAAAAGGAATAGAAAAAGAAAAAATACAATATAAAAATACATATGCAGGCGTATATAGTCACGTATAACTGTTTTCAATACGAACAAACCTAATAATTGTTTAAGGTTTCATAACGTATGTGAATTTGCTTTGCATGCAGATTCACACAATATGAATTTCAACTTAAGTTTACCGTGTGAATTTGCATTGCAGGCAAATCTCATTTTAGTTTAGTGTAATTCTATTAGTAAGCAAAATTTATGTTTGTGAATTTTAGC
Source organism: Nowickia ferox (assembly GCA_936439885.1). NCBI lineage: Eukaryota > Metazoa > Arthropoda > Insecta > Diptera > Tachinidae > Nowickia > Nowickia ferox. The sequence goes on along the minus strand of OW387024.1, from coordinate 49,857,960 downwards.
ATTTATTTTAGTTTGTAAGATATTTTAAGGTCAGTTAATAAAAAGTACTCAATAAAACTGGTAGTTCAATATCAAAACTGGCGACGAGGATAACAAAAAAAAAAAACTTTAATCAAAAAAGAGTTTGATTATTAAATTAAAAGAATAAAGACAAACAAATCAAAACGGAGTTTGAATATTAAATTAAAATAAATTAAAAGAATAAAGACAAAGAAATCAAAAAAAGAGTTTGACTATTAAATTAAAATAAATTAAAAGACAAACAAATTTATTTAATCAGAAAAGATTTTGATTAATGAATTAAAAGTGAAGTTGGATGAATAAACCAAAATACTCGAAAAAAAAACATGTTATGAAATTAAAATAAATGAAATACTCGTAATAGCAAAAAAAAATAATTGTTCCGAAACGAAATGTACTATAAACACACGTAGTATAAATAACTGACATACAACGACTTGAAAAGGTGTAAAGTAAATAAAATAAATACAAAGTACAAAACAAGGAAAAAATAGAAATTGCAAACCCGAGAGCAGACAAAAATTTTTTATATTAAAAAGAAGAGAAACAACTAAAGACAAAAGTGCAAACGAATTGAACTAAACAAAAGCTTGAAAAATAATTTAAAACAGCAATATCAAATAAAAATTGCAAATTCAAAGAAACTTTGGCTATTTAAAATCCAAGCGCATTATACACGCTGAAGAATTGAAGTTACCATCTACATAATTGACCTCAACGATAAAGTCCAGGAAGGAAAAACAACATTGAACGAACAGTGGAATACCACATTTAATCTCCTAAAATTATAAAACACAAAGAAAGGAAGAGAAATAACAACAGCCAAAACTGTAGACGGGAAGGAAGGAATAACAGCTGCAAAAAAGTAACTCAAGTTTATTATATGTATACTAAACAATTAATATAAGCTATTAACAATTGTCAAAAATTCATTACTTGCCAAAAAATTTAAATACTAATATAATTTTTTTTTTGAAAAAAAAAGTATTTTTTTGTTTAAATAAATAAAATATCAAGTAAATATGAACGCGAATAATATCCAGGCATTCAGTGTAGTTTTAGATTGCATTAAGAACTTAAGCACTTTAGATGGCTCCAGTAGGTACCAGCTACCTGAGTTCATTAAGCAGGTAGAAAACATCTTGCCTACTATAGAAGAGTTCGACGCTGGACATAAAAATATTTTAATGGACTATCTAAAGGGCAAAATAGTAGGAGAATGTAAAGAAGCACTACATAGACAAGGAAACCCGGACAAATGGGAAGAAATTAAAGAGGTACTAAAAGATAATTTCGGGGAAAAAGAAAATAGTAACAGCCTAATGGACAAACTTAAAACGTGTCGTATGACAGAAACTATAGAAAAATTTTACATGCAAATAACGGAAATATTAAGTAGGCTACAGAACAGAAACTTAATTTTCAGGTATAACTTATACTCTACATCAGCACTAAATAGAATCGCGCTTCAAGTTTTTCGGGAAAACTTACCCGAACCTACAAAACAATGATTTTTACAAGAAACCCCAAAAGTATTGAGGAAGCATTCAAAATTATTAGAGAGGCAGGACATTTATACTATGGAGTACAAAAAAATAGTAACGAATTCCAATATACTAGATATAATGATAGCTTCAATTCCAAAGATTATAGACAACACAATGATCAAAACCAAAGAACAAATCGATATAATCAAAATCATCAACATTATTATGAAAATAAAAACACCCAATCAAGAATCTTTAACCGACAGAACAACTTTCAATCAAGAAACACTAATAACAAGAACAATTATCAATCATGAAATTTTTACGGACAAAATAATAACCAATCAGGAAATTTTTACAGGGGTCACAACGACAAATCAGGAAAGTACCACAGGTATAACAATGACCAGTTGGAAAATTATAATGGAGGAAATGGCACTGGATCAAATCAGAGCAGGAATAGGAACAGATATCAAGATATAGTTCCCATGGATATTGGCTCTTCTAATGTAAATTTTTCCACAGAAGCTTTAAACAACTACCCTATATAATTGTTGACACCCCAGTCAGGAAATTGCGTTTTGTTGTTGACAGCGCGGCAGAATTTAGTATTATAGATAAAAGAGTGTGTTCTCCAAAGTGGAAAACACCAATATCACTGCAAGCCTTGGGGCAAACATTCCTTTTGCGATCGCTTTGTAGATTCCCTCTTTTCAAGGCATTTAAAATGGAAAATTGTTATTGTGAATTTTTGGAGTGTGAATTAAGTAATGAATACGATGAATTAATAGGCAACAATATTTTACAAAATTTAAATAGTATAATAGACTTCCCGAATCGACAGCTAATCACCAGAAATGCGACTTTGCCGTTGTACATGAGTAAATATGAGGAAACTTACCACACCATGTCTTATAAAGAAAACGTCATGGATGTGGGGAATAATGAAATAGTTAGGGAAAATTTTCTTGCATTCATCAAAACAGAACACTTAAATGAATTAGAAGTGTCCAAATTGAGGCCCATCATGCTAAGGCATAAGGAAATATTTTATAAAGCGGAACAAAAATTGCCGTTCACGAATGACGTAAAATATAAAATCAATACCAGACACGACATGACAATATACTCCAAAATGTACCGCTACCCAGAGATTCATAGGGAGTAGGTAAATCGGCAGATCGACGAAATGCTTAAAGACGGCATAATTAGGGAATCAAATAGCCCGTATAACAGCCCTATTTGGGTTGTACCAAAGAAGCTGAATTCAGACAATGTACAGAAATGGAGAATTGTAATATACTACAGAAAATTGAATGACATAACTATTGAGGACCGATTCCCTATGCCTAACGTTGAAGATATTTTTGACAAATTGGGAAATTGTCAATATTTTTCCACAATTGATCTCGCTAAAGGATTCCATCAGGTGCAAATGGATCCTGGCGACATTCACAAAACTGCGTTTTCGACCGCAAACGGCCACTATGAATTTCTGCGAATGCCTTTCGGCCTTCGTAATGCACCAGCGACATTCCAACGATTAGTTAACAAGATTTGGAAGAATATATAAACAAAATATGTATAGTTTATATGGATGATATCCTTGTATTTTCTAGTAGTTTAGAAGAACATATGGAGCCGTTGAATAAAATCCTTAATCGTCTACAGAAAGCTAATTTAAGAATTCAACCAGATACATGTCTTTTTCTATCAAAGGAAACTGAGTTCTTAGGCCACATTGTTACTGCTGAGGGAATTAGAACAAACGGAAAGAAAGTTGAGGCTATTGACAAGATCCAACTGCCTAAAACACGAAAACAAATAAAATCATTTTTAGGGATAACCGGTTATTATAGGCGCTTTATAAAAGATTATTCCAAGGTAGCTCACCCTCTCGTAAAACGTTTAAAGAAGAATGCAAAGATTAATGTTAAGGACCCTGAGTATGTAGATGCATTTAATAAATTGAAGCTATTACTAAAAAACGATCCTGTATTAGCTCACCCAGACTTTAAAAAACACTTTACTTTGATAACCGATGCCAGTAACTACGCCTTAGGTGCTGTCCTTATGCAGGACAACAAACCAATCTCATATGCTAGCCGCTCCCTTAATGGACACGAACAAAGATATAGTACTATTGAGAAGGAGCTTCTCGCCATTGTATGGGCAACGAAGCACTTCCGTCCTTACCTGTACGGTCGCAGATTTACAGTAAGAACTGATCATAGACCACTTGTATGGCTAACTAATATGAAGGAACCGAACTCTAAACTGCAGCGCTGGAAGATAAAACCAAATGAATTTGACTTTCAAGTCGAATACATAAAGGGAAGAGAAAATGTAGTTGCAGACGGCTTGAGTAGAATAGTGTACGACAGTAGAGAGAATGACAGACCGGATGAGACAACCGCTGAATCAACTATCTGTATTAATTTGAATGAGTTGTTTGACCCATTGGAGGACAATGCTGAATATGACATTGAAACGGTTCACAGTGCAGGAACTGATGATACCAATTTTATATCTGTTACTGAAAAACCTTTGAATTTGTTTAAGAATCAGATTATTTTCGACTACGGAACCAGAGAATCATCAAAGTTAAAGATAATACTTAAGAAAAAATTAAGAAACCTTATAATGGTAACAAGGGAAACCGATTTAAGAAATATAATGCTACAATACCTCCCAGAAAGAAGATTGGTAGCCATTTTTAGCCCGAATGACAACCTTTTTCTGAAATTTCAAGATATTTATAGAATGTACTTTGCAAATAACAAAAATCTGAGAATTTTGAGGTCTAAATTGTTGCTGGAAGATATTACAGACAAAGAAATTGTTCTAAGGAAAATTGAAACTGAACACCTTAAAAACAACCATCGTGGAATAAACGAAGTATTCACAAATTTAAAAAAGGTTTGTTTTTACACAAACCTGCAAAAAGAGATTCAAAAATTTATAAATAACTGCGAGGTATGTAATCTTGCAAAGTTCGATAGAAGTCCACTAAAGCATGCTTTTAACGTTACAGACACTCCTAAAAGACAAAATGATATAGTACACATAGATAGACCTTTGGTATCCGCAAAGGAACGTAATATACCTTACAAGCATAGATAAACTTACCAAATACGCCACGGCTGAAAAGCTTAAAGACAGATCCTGGCCTTCTATTATTAACGGATTGCAAAAGCGAATTCAATACTTGGGAAGGCCAAGGCTAATCATAATGGATAATGAGTTCGACACGTTAAATACAAAATGGTTTCTTAACGACAATGGAATAGACTTTCACTTTACAACTACTTATTTGAAAACTGGGAATGCGGACGTTGAAAGACTGCACTCCACATTAAACGAACATATTGGACTGAGAACGCCGATCCTAATAACGAGAGTGACTTGCACGGCAACGTATTTAAGGCAATATTGGCTTATAATGACACTATACATTCAACGACAAAACGTAAACCAGTTGACTTCCTTAATAACCTGATTTCAAGGGACGACTTGCAGGTTTTTGCTGGGGAGCAACATGAAGCAAAAAGAAAGAGGATCGAAGTATTAAACCAAAGAAGAGATCAAGTAGGTGATTTTTCAAATAAATTTGTAGACAACAACAGAGTTAGCAAATCTCGACCTAAATATAAAATAATTCAAAACTTTAATACACAGGGAAATTATTTATCTTCGAACGATAACAAATTTAAAAAGATATATAAAACTCAAGTGAAAAGGCGACAAAAATATCAAAATCACTAGACGAGAAATATGCAGACCACGCTTTTTACCTTTTCTTGAATGTCAAGTTTTACTGAGAATTCCTTCGTTTTATCTCTCCCCCAGATGGCAATGTTTCATGTTACACTGATGATCTTTTTGCAAGTGACATTTGGAAGAAGAGGCATTGTGCTGTGTTTAATACGGAAATAACAAACTTAACAAATACAATTCTACATATAATAAACCAATATGAAATAGGAGACATTATTAACAAAATAGAAAACAATATAAAAAATATAGACATATATAACAGAGATATTTTAAAGAGCGAAATTCGAATCATTAAAACTAAAATAAAAAGTATTAGTCCATTAGATAATTTAAGAAGCAAAAGAGGTTTATTAAATGCTGTGGGTTCGATCTACAAATTGGGTTTTGGACTAATGGACGAGGAAGACAGACAGGAGATTCTAGAACACCTAAGAACTACTGACGAAAACAGTCATAACGCTATACAAACCCTTAATCAACAAATTTCTATAAATAATCATCTCAATGACAGTATTACTATTCTCAAAGAAACCATAGAAAAAGACAGAACTAAAATCGAGCAATCTTTCCGTGAAATTAAGAACCGTAACAGCGAAATTGTGAAACATCTTTTGTATAATGACCAAATGCTTAAATTAAGATACTTAGAAAACAAAATTAACATAATACTGGACAGTATTGCTTCAGCACGTAATGGTATAGCCCATCCAAGTATTCTAACTTCCGAAGAAATTGAAAAACTCCAGATAGATTTCATAAAGTTAAAACTGATTAGAGTGGGAATAATGTTAGATGTATCAAACTGTATAGTAATTGCAATAAAGATACCCAAAAACTATATAACTGTCGAGGTTCTCTTAGTAACCCCAATACCCAATAGAGAATACTTTCAAATTGTCCAAGCAAATCAACTAATAGTAACAATAAATGAAAGACAGTATACTTACAATAAAAACCTTTTAATAAAAGAATTAAAACCTGCTACAAACTGTGTTTATCGAATCACTTGTAAACTCGAATTTAATAACAGAACTGAAGTAGAATATATAGACGATGAAACTATATTAGTTAAAAACGCAATCTCTATGGAAATAACACAAGACTGTGAAAGCAGAACACTTACCCTTAATGGAAACTACATTTTATCATTTGGAAATTGCAAAATAATAATCGGGGATAATGTATACTTTAATAAGAAAACTGAAATTAGAAACACTTTCTTTTATCCTACAAACAATTATAGTTTGACTGTTAATGAAACTATTAGTTTCGAGAAAATTTCAATGCCGTACTTTGAAAACATAAAAGAGATCAGGGAATTGAAGTATCATAGGAATGTATTATATGGTATCAGTACGGGTTTATTTTTATTTCTCCTCGAAATTTCGATAGCATTGTGCCTGAGATGCAAGTATAGGAAAACCAAACGGGATGTTGGATTTAAAATCGAAATGACTTCCACTGTTGACATTGCCAAAGTCGAAGGTGATGGAGCAGTACAGGGACCTTTAAGAACTAAATAAGATACGAATTTAAAAGTCTTGTTATGCTAATATAAGAAATTAAACATAATAAGTAGTAATAATTATAAAATTATTAAGAGAAAAAAAATCATACTTTAAATGTTAATTGTGAAACATAATCAAATTGAAAAAAAACTATAAAAATTTATTTATGCTCTTTTTTTTCAAAATAATATATAATGAACTTTAAATATTATCTTTAATTAAATAGTTATGTATAAAATTATACTGTTTCCGCAGGGACTGCTGAAACTGAGGGTGGCAGAGTCACATATAACTGTTTCCAATACCAACAACCCTAATAATTGTTTAAGGTTTCATAACGTATGTGAATTTGCTTTGCATGCGGATTCACACAATATGAATTTCAACTCAAGTTTACCGTGTGAATTTGCATTGCAGGCAAATCTCATTTTAGTTTAGTGTAATCCTATTATTAAGCAAAATTTATGTTTGTGAATTTTAGCATTTATTTTAGTTTGTAAGATATTTTAAGCTCAGTTAATAAAAAGTACTCAATAAAACTGGTAGTTCAATATCAAAACTATATACGAGTAAAAGAAAATAAAATAGAGAATAATACAAAGAATACAAGAATAATATAAATAAATGAGGAGAATAGTCAAGCTCCAAGGAAGACCGGTCACTTCATTTCCAACCTTAGTGAAATTTGGCTCGAAACCAAATGTTCAAGGCGAAATGGAAGTATAAATTGACATAACAATAACAATGAAGAGAAGAAGGAAAAACATAAAACACACATATGCAGGCGCATATAAAAGAAAGAAAATATACACAGATCAAATGAAACCATGACCGTTAACTTAAGGACATGGTGAGAGATTTGTGCAGACAATACTGAAACGATCACCACTATACAGTAAATATACCGAGTATGTGAAAATATAACAATTTATGTCTACATAATACACATACATATTATAATAAAACTATTAACAGCAAATGAAGAGTAATTCAAGCACTGTAGGAAGATAAAACAAATTTTTCTAAAAATCGCGAATATACTGAGAAGTTGTGTGTTAGTGTTCACAGTAATATGTTAATGATTGTCTTGCATTATTATAGAAAAAGAAGTTACAATGATTTTCATAGAGAACATTAAACTTGCATTTAATTTAATTAATGTCTTGCATTATTATAAAAAAAGAGTTACAATGATTTCATAGAGAGCGTTAAACTTTCATTTCTTCATTGACATTTAATTTTTGTTAATAAAAAAAAAATAAATTAATTAATAAAATAAAAGGAACACAAATTTTCTTTCGTCATATGCAAAATTAGAACATTTTATTGCAACGACTGCAAGCTTACGGGCACTAAAATAAAACAAAAGAGTGAATATACCTTAACATACAAAGACAGGAATATATATGTTTAAAAAAAAACAGAAAACAAAATATATAAAGACAAAATAAATAACTAAGCTTTAAAAGTTGAGTAAGCATAGGATAGATACGATATGTATGTATGTATGTACATACATGTGAGTGTTGAATATGAAATTTTTTCATAACAATATAAATGCAATTTTTTATTAAGTAATTTAGGTTTTCAAGGTTAAAAATCTTAGGCTAGTTCAGTTAATTTTACACTGAAAGAAAATAAATAGGAAAAAGAGTTCAGTAATGAAATTGCGAGTAATTTTTTGGGAAACAAGGAAAAATAAAAATATCTGTATGTGTATATTTATATATATGTATACAAATATATATAGCAGTAATAATATTGAAATAAAAAAACATTTATAAATAACTCCGTGTTGTTAAAGCCCAACTATTTTGCCAATCGGATAATTGCGTGAGTAACTAATACCAACTAAGAATTAAACCCTTATAAGATCTGTATTTTTTTTTTAATTTAACAACTAGCTAACAATTGTTACTTTGGAAACAAACAAGAATGTATAGAAGAAAATCTATCCATTTTTGTGCTATAAATTGATGTGCAAGTTTAAAATTTATTTGTAGAATTTAACATTTAATTTGCAATTTTAATGCAAATTTGTATTCTAAGATATGTGTTATCATTTTAATAAAAATTGGTTTTTTAAGTACATACAAAAGAAAAGGGAATATAACTAGTAGAGCTATAAACGAATTTTATATACATATAAGCTGTTTTATAATAACAGAACATGTAACATATTTGAAAGAAAAACAAAAAAAATTTTTTTTTCATGCGCATATTTATTTATTGTATCTTCAAAAAATGAACTAACAATAAGTATTCAAATCTTAAATCTAGATATAATAATTAGGCCCAACCATTATCAGGCATAAACTTAGTGATAGTAATCAATAATACATAAATATCGTATTAAGCACAAAAATATTTTCAAGCTGTTTCATCTCGAGTGTTGAGTATTAGAGCCATAGTGTCCCTCTTTAAGCGGATGTGTCCAGTAAAATTCAAGATGTTACGAGCAAGTGTATTAGGATGAGACTCAAGTTTTGTTAAGTATTTGCCTGCGTATTTTTTAATTTCTTTGGTCAGCAGTGGCATATTTAAATCACGATGTAAATTTTAATTTTTGATGTATCATGGAGCCGATGTTATTAGTCTTAAAATCTTGTTTTGCCTTTGTTGAATACTCTCTATATTGGAAGCTGAAGCAGTGCCCCATAGCTGTGTTCTGAAGCACCATATAGGTTTCAAGAGCGACTTGTATATCAAAAGTTTACAATCTAGACTCAGCGTGGAATTTCTACCAATCAGCCAATTTAACTGAGTTAATTTTAGTTTCATTTGTGTTAGCTTAGATTCAATGTGGTGTTTCCATGTAAGCCGTCGGTCAAGGTGTATACCAAGGTATTTCACATGTGCGTGTTGAGGAACAATTTGATTATTTATTCTAATGGGGGAAAGTATCTTTTCGTAGGGTAAATGTTATCTGAGTACACTTCTGTTCATTTTCTTTTATTCTCCATATGTTTAGCCATATATCTAGATGCCTCGTGAGAGTTTTCGTGCATACTAAGGCAGGCTGTGTCATCGGCAAATGTAGATGTGTGGTTGTTACTGCTTACAGGCATATCACAAGTATAAATCAAATACAAAACTGGCCCCAGTATACTCCCCTGTGACACACCGGATGAGATTGATTCGGGCACACTCATGAACTCTCCTTCCACAACAGTGAACTTCCGGGCAAGAATATAACTTTGTAAAAGATTAAGAATGTTTATTGGTAGATATGTCTTCAATTTTAAAATTAGGCCTTGATGACACGCTTTATCAAATGCCTAAGAAACATCAATAAAGAGGGCAGAACAATATTTCTTTATTTTTTTTCAAATGTTCTTCTTATAAATTGAACCAATCTATGCGTTTGTTCAATGGTGCTATGCTGATTTCTAAAACCAAATTGACGATCCGGTATGCACCCATTATCAGTTGGAATTGGGGTAAATTTTATCATGAGTAGCTCTTCGAAGAGCTTTGACGTTGTTGACAGTAAACTTATTGGCCTCTATGACTCAGCCTTGGTAAGATCTTTGCCCGACTTTGAAATCATTTTGACATTGGCAAGCTTCCAGTGGTGTGGATAATACTCCAGTCATAAAATGGCATTAAAAATGAATAACAGGATTCTAATTGCAATACGAGGCAACTTCATCAACATCTGATTACTAATTTCATCAATACCCGGAGCTTTCTTTGGGTTGAGTGCAGCAATTAGTTTTTGTACTTCATGCATCCTAAATTTTAAGGGTCGAGCATTTACACACGGCAAATCAACAAAGCCCGTGCATGTGTTTGGGGTAAATACGGATTTTAAATGCTCAGCAAATATGTTACCTTTTTCAGTATCACTTCTTGCCCAACCTCCGGTGCGCAGAGGTGGTTTAAACTCAATGGATTTTTTAAGCTTTCTCGCAGCGCGCCACAAAGAGTAATTAGATGCTGGTGTGACATCGAGGTTTTCCGGATAATTTTTAAGAGATGCAGTTTTTTCAGATGCAAGCAACTCTTGGAGTCGTTTAGTGCACTCTTTAAACATGATTTTGCGTTGTGGTGATCTGTGTTGTTGCCATTTCCTCCTAGCTCTTCTTTTTTCACAAACGAAACGTTCAATATCCTTAGAATAAATTTTGTTAAACCCAGTCTGCGGGTGGGAGGTAGTAGCATGTTCAGCATGCTTAATATTTTCGTTAAGATTCGCAATGTTAGATTCATCGGATGTTCTTAGCATTATGTTTTCCGTGCAATGACTACTAAGATATTTTTTGAATCTCAGCCAATTAACACGATTGATCATCTTTACATATGGGTGAGGTAAATCACTTCTTAGTGGTTTACAGATTGTAACGATAGTGGGAGAGTGATCGGAGGAGAGATCTAGGGAAGCTTCGACATGAACTAAATCCCTAGAAATATTTTTCATGACTCCAAAATTTATAACATCCGGAATTTTTTGTATGTCTGTAGGCCAGTAAGTGGGCTTTCCACTCGAAATGACGTCCAAGCCCATTTTTGAAATAGTGTTGAACAACGCTCATCCTCTAGGTGTAACAAGGCGTGAACCCCAGAACGTATGTTTTGCATTGTAGTCTCCAGCTGCTACGAAACAAGGCCCAAGAGATTTGTAGAAATCCTCGTATTCATCCTCAGTGATTGAGAATCTTGGAGGGGAGTAAATTGATGATATAACGAAATTTGTACAAAAATTTTCAACACAAATATTAGTTGTTCTGCATAGATCTTATAAAGAATATAGTGCTTGAGTCTTGACTTTATTAAAATTGCTGATCCACCGCATCTCTTCCTCTCGGGTCCTTAGTATCATATAAGGTGTAGCCATTCATTTTAAATAAGCTTCTCGAAGTCAAATGAGTCTCAGAAACCAACATTACATCAGTATTTTTTTCCGAAAGGAAGTGCTCGAGCTCATTTTTGTGTTGGCGAATGCCTTTTGTGTTTCAGAAATAGAGTAATTCACGGAAAAAATCTGCCTCCGTTAGAACAACACGATCTTCAATCAAATCTGATTAAAAAACCAAAAATTAAATAAAAATGTAAAGAATAATATACCACTTTGATTAATAGGAACTTTGAAAATTTGTGCTACTCAAACTACAGTTTAAGTGAGTTTTTTATTTTTTTTAACAAACACAACCCGCGAAGCGATTTGCTTGTCTACGGAAAACGCCCAGGGTCTATGGTGGGAATCGAACCTACGACCTCTGGACTCAGAGGCTAGCATCGCTACCACTCAGCCACAGGGGCAACCATATGTATATGAAAAAATGTATGTATGTCACACTAGATGTGTTTGAGTAGCCTTCCAATAATAGTTATTCAGTAAGCTTGTAAGGATTGGTTTACATTTCAAAATAAATGCAATACCTTAAAAGTGTACAAATTGTCATAAATTATCAAGTAGTGAAGCACAGCTTTTGATTATCAAGAATCCGAATCATATTCTTACGTCAGAGAAATATTTAGTTCTTAAGATTAAATTAATTTATTAAATAATGATGCATATATAGAAAAATTTAATTTTTGTATTTGAAACTCAAACATACAAATGATATTTATTGTATGCCAATACCACAGAATACACAGAAGTGAAGAAAGTGACAGGTAAAAAAACTTCAATCAGGTCTTTTAAAATTCGTCGAAATAAGAGAAAAATATACTGTATTTGACACTGTAATGTTTTACTACTTACCAATTAATACAGCTAATAACAAGCGTTGTAGTTTTATTGCACCAGAAAGAAGAATCAAAACAAAATCGCCGACAAAATTTGAGAGAAAACGAGACAGACAGAAAAATACCCTTATCTTCCTTCTCGTGACACTTCTGTATGTTCTGTGCCAATACTACACAAATATAAGTGCAACCGCACCTCAACTACACTCCCCAGAAACATGAAGATTGGCGTAAATGCAGTGAAGACAACTAAGAAAACAACAACAATAACAACAACAATCATCATCTAATTTTTATAACATAAGGCGTATAGTCTCCTGCCGCCAACAGTTAAGTAATATCCGATGCCACAGCTTTAAACTCAGCAATAACAACATAATTAACGAATTACATACATACTTGTATGTATATAGATGTCATATTACATGCATTAGATAGTTTCTTCAAAAACAAATAATAAAAATTTATAAGTACACACCAACAACAACAGCTGAAATATCAAGTAATGCTCTTATCCAACGGGAGTAATACATTGATGAACAATAATGGACCAGAACTACATACGAAATAAATTATTAACCCCCTTAACAGTCCCAGTAATATTTCAAAACAAATCTTTGTATACATTACAATACGGCAATAAGCCGTCCAAAGATCTAACCATCCGTCCAAAGATCTAGGGTTTGCCGCAGCTAAGGGCACAGCCATCCAGCAAGCATCCAAAGCAGGGGGATTCCAAGGTTACAAACAAACCTTACAGTGAGGTTGCAAGAAACCCACTGGTAAGGGCTATTCTTGACCGTAGTAACTGCGACGGAGCAATCGATCATGAAAAATGGGGATTGATCTGTCAGAAGCTACTGAATATTTACCTGCAGGACACTGATGTGAATCATGGGCATTCGCCGCAATTCAAAGAATCAGGCTTGTTTCAAGGACACGTGAAACTGGTCTCCTGCATGGACGAGTTATCGGCGTCCAAACTAAAGGATATCATCCTATCCCTAGGGGAAGTGTGGACCAGCGCAAGACTGGAATTGGTCCCGGTCAGTGAGATACCTCGTAGGCCGAGAGCAATTGCTGTCATTCCGGCTGAACCACATGACCCAGCGAAGATCCTGGACATCTTCCGGAAAGGTATCCCGGACCTACCAACCAATGACTGGAAGGTAGTAAAGGTTTTCGAACCGTTTGGTGCTCGTAGCAAGGCGATCGTAGTCCTTAATAAGGAGACTCTGGGAGAAGCAAGGGATCATGTACTATGGTTTCATAGGCATCAAACTGAGCATCTACCAGAGTGATGACAACCCCGATCCCGAAAACCCCGTTGCAGCAGAGGGGTCGCAAGGGGTACAGGTTGATAATACAGCCAAGGCCAACGCGGAGGCCATAGTTGAAACTGCTAATTCAGTCGCTTAGGGGTGCTCCCAAACAGACTCTTGTCTGATTGGGGACCTCCTGGATAGACTTGACTTCGTAGATGATGAAAACGCTCTTCTGGATCCAAACCCAGATGACGCAGACATCGTTGTCAACTACGAACCTGATATCTGAGAATGGCGAAGGTTATCCAGATTAATCTTCACCACTCGAAGGCAGCCTCAGCGGCATTAACCAACCGACTCGTAGAAGGAGGGGTGGATATTGCGCTCATCCAAGAACCATGGACAATCAATCGTAATATTCTTGGACTCTGCGCAAAAGGTTACAGACTACTGTATTTAAGGAAATCAGGTAACAATGATAAAAACATCAGATCCTGTATAATGGTGAAAACCAATTTAAATATCTTCATTCTGTATAATTTCCGTGATGAGAATACAGTAGCCGTAGCATGGGAGACGGGAGAAACCACAGTGTGGTGGCTTCGCTCATGCTACATGGCCTTTGACCACGCGGACCCCCCATCAAACATTTTGGTCCAAAAGGCAGTCAAGGAAGAAAGTAAACGGGTAATCCTATCTTAATAGGCGCTGATGCAAATGCACATCATCATATCTGGGGAAGTTCAGATACAAATGTAAGAGGTGAGTACATATTTGATTTTATTATGGGCAATAATCTGGCAGTAATAAATTATTGTTCAGAACCAACATTCGTAGTCTCTAATAGGCAGGTGGTATTAGAAATAATTCTTGTCAATTCGAGGCACGCTCATTTAATTAGTGAATGGAGGGTCTCTTCGGACTGCTCGTTCTCTAACCATCACTATTTAACATTCTTAATTAGCATTTCAAATAGGAATGCAAGATTATACATTAACAGATGTAAAACAAACTGGGAGCTACAGAACCAAATCCTCACCAACTTGATTGCACAACCTCCAATTATAGGAGTGGCTGCGGATATTGACTTAGCCGTAGATACGGTAACAAATGCATTTAAATAAGCCACTGGTCTATCAGTAGGGTATTGAAGAGAGTTCTGGAAATAGGAGCAGGGAGAAAAAATAGTGTGGTACTTATATACGTGGAAGTTTTTGAAATTGTGTGTGAGTAATGAGATTCGCAACAGGGCTGGCACGACTTGGGTTGGCTTGGGTGAGTTTGGTCGGGGTTTGGGTGGGGTTGGTTAGGATTTGTATACTAATTTTGTATGAGAAAACTAACAACGATGATATAAGTGCCAACCTATTGTATTGTTGTTCTGTTGTCAAAAGTTCTGTTGTGGTTTTTTCTTTTTCGTTGATATGTATGAATGTGTGTTTGAAACAGTTGATTTAATTAAGCTGTTTGAATACAAAAGCTTGATCCTAACCATACACAACAAACTTGATAAGAAATAAAAACCCAAAAATAAATATACTATTTATGTATTTATATATTTTATTTATTAATTTGTTTGAAAACTTTATAATATAATAAAAAATAATAAAAAAATTAATCTTATATTGAAGTATGTATATATATAATATTATTGAAGTTCATCTTTATTGATCCAAGAATTATGTTGATTGGAAAATCCCAACCATTTTACGTACGCCTGGTGTCCCTTAGTTTTAATAACATTTTCAATCAAGTATGTATTTGGAAAATATGTCTTTAATAGTTCATGTCCATAGAATCCACCAACAATCGGATTCCTTTGATAGTCTTCTAATAAATAAGTAATGGGGTTTGTGTTCTGTAAAGTACGAATTTTAAAAATTTCAGTTGTCCAGTTTGGAGTATATCCTTTTGAAAAAATATGTTTATATTTGCTAATTCCAACGTGGTCTCCAACTTTTAGTTTACCGAATTTATATATTTTGGGATGATTATAGACTTGTTTTAGTATAGAACTTTCATTTTCTGTGTTAACAGACTTTGGCGTCATTCCAATTGTTCTATGCTTTTTATTATTATATTGATTAATTAAATCCTTGCATATATGTATCCATTGATAATTTCCTTGTAGACTAAAATTTTTCCACATCATTCCTTTTAGAGTTCTATTAAATCGTTCTACAATAGACGCTTTCATGATACTATATGTAGAATAGTGGTTGATATTATGTTTTATCATCAAGTTTTGAAATATTTTATTATAGAACTCTTTTTTGGAATTCTCTTTAGCGAAAAAATAGATTGCATAGCATTGGTTATATCTTCACTACTTTTAGATTTTACGGGTACAGCCCAAGCA
This sequence comes from Nowickia ferox, assembly GCA_936439885.1. NCBI lineage: Eukaryota > Metazoa > Arthropoda > Insecta > Diptera > Tachinidae > Nowickia > Nowickia ferox. The sequence goes on along the minus strand of OW387024.1, from coordinate 49,841,852 downwards.
AACTTTGAAAATGTATCTATAACTGTTAAAATAAATCTATAGCCTTTGTTATATTTTGAGTAAACACCCATTTCAACAAGATCTGCTTGCCAAAGATCATCAATTCCCTTGATCACCACTCGACGTCGAATGAAATTTCTACGTGCTTGCTTATGAAGCTCCTGAACCACTTCTTGTCGCTCCATTTCTAACGTCTATCTTAGATTACATCAATTTAAATGCTGCTGATATTGAATTTAAATCAAAACGATTTATATATCTATGTTTAAATGGTTTGTAATGAGCTTCGGTTTTCATTTAGACGTTCTTCAACTGAATCAATTTTGTAATTAAATAATGATCTCATTTCTTTTAGTGATTGATTGAGATTATTTGGTATTATACTTTGATCATGTATTAATTTACTTAAACGTGTTTCTACATTATCAAATTTTTCTGTAGTCAACACGTTTTGTTGATGTATTATTTCGTTAAAACGATCCTCCATTTCCTTAATTCTCTCCATATATATTGTATCCAGTTGTTTCTTTATTTCACTTAAATAACTTTTCATGTAAATTTTGTTTACAGCATCGTTTTCCAATACAGGACTAGCAATATTTTTTATTCTCCGCAAGTTAAAGTTGAAATTACGATCACTATCCAAATGAATCTTGAAATGTTGATTTTGGTATCTTGCAGATTTTTCAATATAATGTCCAAACTTATCGATAGGCATTTTATGAATATGAATTGTTAAACATTTTTAAGTCTATTTATATAATAATTTTTGCTTCTCTCAATTCCTCAATAATTGATACAATTTCAAAAGACGCAATCTATCAACCAATTCATTAGGATCATCCCAATAAACATAATTATGCTTTTTTCTATTCAATTTCATTAAATCTTTTTCCTTATGAATTTTCTGTTGTTGTTTAAATAGGTTTTTAATAATCGTTGTATATTTAATTGAACGATTTCCTTTAATTTGACCATTAATACTGTTATTTCGTTTATGGACATTAGTCATCTCCAATATTTGTTTATAATTATTTAAATCTGTTTTATTATAACTGATTGGTTTCTTATGAACTAACAATTCATATAAGCCTGATGTGAAGGGCCATTTTAAATTACCTACAGTAATATTGGTTGAATTGAAAGTGATGGGTTCATTACCCAGTCTCCATATTTGATTTTTATCCTTATGAGGACCATAGGTTTTATCATATATATTTAAGTTAACTTTTGATAAATTATATTGAATACTTTGATTGGGATGTATTGCAATGGTGTTATCATCATCATTGTTATCATCCTCATTATCAACATTATCATTATTATCATCATCATCATGGTCATCATCATGATCATTTTCATCATCAAATGATTGAAACGTGTTTGAACTTTTCTCGATTTTCTTGTTATTAAAGTTTGGAGAAAACGTGTTATAATCAAGCTTACTCTTTTTATATGGTGTACTGAAGGCAACTTTATTATTCTCAAGATCATGTTTAAAAGAGTTATCCGGATATTTTTCATGTTTTATAATGGTGTTATTATTATTATTATTATTATTATTATTATTATTATTATTATTATTATTATTATTATTATTAGTTGATTGAACTAATTCTTTTAATGGTTTTGATATTGGTTTCAATGTCTTTTCCAACAATTCATCATTTGCAATTTCTCCAAGCAAAATATTCCTATATTTCTTTTTTAAAATATTTCGAGTTTTAATAAGATTATTAACTAGATTTGTGTTCATATTTATATATTGAATTAGAAACAGATTCAAAACAGATCAGTTTAGCAGTTAGCGGTTTAATAGTTGAGAAGCTATTAGTTTAATAATTAATCTTGTACTGATTTTAAAATATCTGTAATGTTTCTTTTATAGATTTATAAATATATCGAAACCTTTTCTATATCGACCATTATTCATAGGATCATCTTTGTTAATAACTAGAAAACCATATTTTTCTTTCCAACACTCGGCACATAACTTATGAAATGTTTTTAAAGTCATATCAGAACCAACATGATCATTGTAAATATGCTTAATATTCATTACATCCTATTTAAAAATTATAATCATATTTGCATTATCGCGAATCAAGTGTTTTGGTATACGTGTATAGGTTTGGCATAAATAAAAACTATCAATATCTTTATGACGGCCCATACAGAAGTAAGAGCGTACATGATTTTGTTTCTCACAAGCTATATCGTCGAATATAAATACTGAATTTGGTTTAACTTCGTCTGGCGATAGAACATCATCATTATTGGAAAATGATGAAAAATTTATCTCCTTGATAGGTTTAATTAGACTTTCTAAGTACTTATATTTCGGTTCTTGTGTTGACTTTGAATATAAGTAAATATTTTTAAATTTCAATCCATGAGGACTTTCAATAAGACTGATCATCACATTTGTTTTTCCACAATTTGATGGACCTACAATAAGAGCTCGAATAGAATTCGGTAGTAATGAGCTATGACGAATTTTATTTGATGAATCGAACTTTGATTCGATATTCTTTACGTTAATCCTTTTATGTTGTTTAAAAAAGCGCATTCTGAAATCTAATGATAACATAATATATAAACCAGTCTCTTTTATTTGTTTTCAATCAATTTGATTTTAATCTTTAATCGACAAAGTATCAATAGATATGACAATCATTTATAAAAAGATATTCAATCGTCATCCATCCTTCATTGATAAAGGTTTTCTAAATAAAATAATTAATAAACTTCCCATTGAACTTCATCTACCCGGTTATCAATTTTGCGGACCTGGTACAAAATTAAAGAAACGTTTAGCTAGAGGTGATCAAGAAATCAATCCATTGGATACTGCTTGCAGAGAGCACGATATAGCATACTCAAACAATAAAGATTTAGAGAAAAGACATATTGCTGATAGAATTTTAACTGAAAAGGCTTGGCAAAGGGTCAAAGCAAGCGATAGTAGTTTGGGTGAAAAATCAAACGCTTGGTTTGTTGCTACTGCAATGAAAGCAAAAACAAAATTCGCTATGGGTAACGTTAAACTAAAAAGTCGTCTCCAGTAAATACCCACAAACTATTTACACATGCATTGAAAAGTGCAAGAAATAATATAAAGAAAAGTGAAAACTTGAAAGATGCTATAAAGATTTCACGAAAATTTGTAAACAATATTTTCAAGGGGAAGAAAAAATCGTTAATAAAAACATCTCGAATAATACCGCTACCAAAATCTGGAGGTTTTCTTCCACTTGCCCCTATATTTGCTGCATTGGGTGCACTTGGTGGTTTAGCTGGTCGTGTATCTGGTATTACAAAAGCAATCAATGCAGTTAAAAATGGAAAGGAACAGCTGACTGAAGCAAAACGACACAATAATACAATGGAAGCCATTGCGATGGGAAAAGGCATGTTCTTAAAACCATATAAAAAAGGTTTTGGATTATATTTAAAGCCTTATCAACAAAATTTTTAATGAAGCTACCTAAAAGAGCCCTTTCTGATGTAGACTTGAGAAAATATGCAAAACATATTCCAAATTTTAGAGGTGTGTTTATGTGCAACACTCTTCCAAGTACATCATTTAAAAAAGAATGTGGAATAATTAATCTGGATACTTCAAAGGGATCTGGCACACATTGGGTAGCGTACTGGAAAAACAACAATCAAATTGAATATTTTGATAGCTTTGGTAACTTGCAACCACCGAAACAATTAATAAAATATTTAGGAAAAAACATAAGTTATAATTATGATAGATATCAAAATTTTAATACAATAAATTGCTGCCATTTATGTTTAAAATTTTTGTTTTCGAAGCTAAACTAAAAAGAAACTATAAATGTTTTAATAAAATACATTGATTAAGAATTTGTTTTATTTATAAATAAACATATTATTTCATTTATTAAAAAAATTTCAAAATAAATATAATTAAATAATTTTTCTAATTTCGCTTGTTAGAGGTGAGTATTCGATTAAACGATCATGAATAACTAAACAGTATGCTGATGTATTATCTGGAATTAGTTTGTTTGCTTCAGTATCAAATTCAATTCGTACATCAATAGGTCCTATTTTAACAGCCTCATTTTGATGTGAAACATCAACAACAATAAGCGGTGCATAAGTCTTATATTCATCAACATTTAATAATGGTTCAGGTTCTCGCATGTAAAAGTTTTGTTGAAATTTTGCATACATATTATATAGAACAGAATACTGACCCATTTCGAAACGATTATTTAAATCATCATATGGATATGACTCTGAGTTTAGATATACTTTTAAATTAGAGATATTACAATGGTCAAATATATTTCCTTGTTCTTCACTTTTCTCTTTTTGTAAACCAATTATAAGAAATCGTGGTCTTTCGTTTTGTGGAGAAAGCTTTACATTCCATAAAACCTTTGTACTCTTTGGTAAAACAGGATTTACATGACAGTCCCAACTTCTAAACGCAATTGATATAGAATGTTTGCTGTTGATTATCTTAAACATTTCCAATTTTGCAAAGTCCGATAGTTGAATGTGTGGCATTTTCCATGTTATATCCAGAATTGTTAATTTCAACTGATCAGTTGCATTTGTAGAATAATATGATCTCTCATCGGATGTAGAACGTTGAAGGATAAGCTCATGTTTCGAATTTAATAGTATTTTGTTATAATCTTCAGCAAACCCCATCAACATTTTCAGAGGTATACAACAGCTAAAATGACTTTTTTGTAAAACAAAAGTTTCGTTAAGACACCAACCAGCGTTTTTTAGTGTAGCACTTTCAGCCTTATTCAACGATACAAAATTTTTCATGGTGGATGAAATTCCAAGTTTACGTGTACGATCAACTTCAAAACCATTAATTTCGTAACGAATTTCATCAAACAAATATGAAGCAAAGTTGTTTTTTAATTTCACATCTATAGCTGGAACCTCTTTGGTTGCTTCATTCTTTACTATAAAACCATGAATGTAAATCATACTCTCACTTGGTAAGACGAAGAGATCCTGATTTTGAATTGGTATACGAATCTCATCGTTGTTGTTAAATGATTTTAGATATGGAGAGTAACTATGATATTCCCTTTTTACAATACTCTCATCATACATAGGTTTTTGAAGAACATTTAGTATTTCATTGATTGTTGAAGATTAAATCCCAACGATTTTAAGTATTCTGTATTAGATGAGGACAACAGTTTTTTATTTTTTATACTTTCTCGAATGTGAGTTGGTGCGGTATTGAATGGAAATCCTCTTTGCACTATGTTTTTATTGTAAATGATCATTATTCTGGTTTGAAGTGGAGTCTAAGAGTGATTTTTTCTCCTCTAAAATTTATAAGTTCACCGTCTTGATTTAAGATTCTAATCGTTATGTTGTTTATTTGTTGACAGTTGACGGGTAAATAAATAACATTTCGAGGTTTTTCGTTTATTTTATATCCTGGAGGAACATCAAGAGGAAATTCATGAATAGCATGATTCGAAGTATTATTAATAAATGAACCGGTTGTTAAGTTGCTTTCAATGCGTATTGTATTAACATCCGTAATATGTGCAGGTAAATCAGATTCAAATAACTTTGTAGTATTCAATGAATTAACATCTACAATCATCACTTCCAAAGATTTATCATTTTTATGATTTTGATTAGTATTATAATAGTAAGTTGAATTTACTTCTAGTTTTCTTTTACTAAATCCAAGTAACTTTCCTATACTCTTTGGTTGTGAAAAATCTATATCCATTGATGAGGTTATTTCAGTTTTAAGTGTGTTATTGTTAGCTTCAATTATTAGATAAATTGATTCATCGATATCTCTTAAGCTTGAGTTTAGGAAAAAATCAATATCTTCAAGTTCGTATGAACCAACTGGAATAGTAATAATATGATTTCCTATATGAAACAAATTGTTGTAAACATCTACATTGGGTATGGAATTGAATGTTACAAAATCAATAAGTCCACAAACATATTTTGTAGGGAGTTCAATTGGAGGAAAATATTCTCCAACCAGAGTTGAAGTGTTTCCGTTTAAAGATATTGTTATTGACATTTCAAGTATTCAGAATGAACTGATGTTTGATGATTATTTTACCTGATTTAAGTGTTAAATAATAAATAAAAAAAAAAAAAATGTCTTTTATAATTTTATGTTTTCTTTATTAATATTTGATTTAATAAACTTTCTTAAGAGTATTACATTTTTTTGAGCACATATACAATATTTTCTATGATAACAACAAACATTCACAGATTTATCATTTTGATATAATGTTTTTAAATTTGGGCAAATTAGATCGTCTAGGTTATAAAAATAAATTTTATCCTCAAAAATATCTTGAATCCACTTAATTTTTTCTAATCCTTTAGCATAACAAATAAAATTTTTATCTTTAACATGCTCAATATAATATTCCACAATATTTGCTAAGGTTGAATCGCCATCTTTCCATTTTAATCCATGATGATGATTATAAAGCCAATTGATTGAATATTTTTCTTTTGTTGTCAACAATGAATATGGAAAAGGTGGTTTAATAATAAATGTTTGCACTTGTATATATTGAAATACTCAGTTCTTTTCCGATGAATTTATTGTTGAGATAGAAACCTTGTACATCTACAACTAATATTCTCTCCTCAGACATTGTGCAATACTAATCAAGTCACAACGGCGACGACGACTGTAAAACTGTTTTTAAATTATTATAAAAATTCATTAACAAATGTTCTTATATACTTTTTATTCTTACTAAAATACAAGTTTGATAAAAAGTTGTGGTCAAGAGTATAAAAAAATTAGTGAACAGAAGCCGAAATTAGTTGTTCTGAATGATAAAGTCTATGTTTTTAAATTATTATAAAAATTCATTATACATAATGCTTGTTCCCAACTTTTATCGATAAGGGAACATTTACAGGTATCAGGTCCACAAGTTGTTTCATTGTTGGACCACACACAATTGGTGTAATGATATCCAAATTTTGATTTACTTTTCTTATAAAATGCATATTCATCGAATTGAGTTTTTAATTTCTTCAAAATAATCTTATGTTCATACCACAAAAACCTTTCTTCGTTCAAGAAGTCATGTAAAATTTTCGAATAAAACTGATTGTTCATTATTTTTCTTATTTTAATTTTTTTATTTATGTTAAATAAATGTTCTTAACACATCAACAACAAAGTTTATATTAAGTAGTAGTAAATGTATTTCATCATATTAGTTAATTTATAATATTTCCATATCCAAATCATGGGTATAATCTTGAATGTTGATTAATGTCATATCGGATCGGTATGTAGTATCATCCTCAGAAACCGTCTCAATTTCACCATTACTTAAAATTCTCTCGTATTCAACTTGACGGTATTCGAAACATGAAATATTTAATCGACGTTTCAAGTAATTGCTGTCATATGTACAACGGATTCTCAATTTTATATTATCTTTGTATTGAAGTTGAAAATGTCTATAAAATGGAGTCGAACTTTCAATTATTCCTGCAATATTTTTTTCTTTTTTTACTAAATCTTGTCTAAATGCTTCAATAGCTTGTTCGACAGTAAAAGATTGATTTATAGGTGGTGGTGGTGAGGAGTCTTCTTGTTCTTCGCTTGATTTATATTCTGTTTTTGTTGTTGTTGTTGTTGACTCGATGTTTTTATTTAAATCATTAGTAAACTTTAAAAGTTTGAAATTTAGTTGTATGCTCACAGTATCATTATTTGGTAATTTAATTGCAAATTCTGTATTTTTAAGTTCATTTTCACTCAAATCAATAGATAATGAAGTTGAAAACACTTCTATGATATAGATATATGAAAACAATATGATAAAAATATTTTTCATTTTAGTTTTTCTTTTTAATATATATGTTCTTAGGTTAGCGATATATTTTTGAATGAGATGATAAGAATTGTTTCTTATATTTATATACTAACTTAATAATCTTCATATTGAAATGAGTCATCACCACCGCTAGCACCACCAGCTGCTTTCTTAACTATACTATTATTAACCATTTTCTGGGGGAGGAGAGGTTTTTGTTGATTTTTATTCAATGAATGGATACCAGTCTTACCATTATAAGATTTAGTTGCATATTCACCTATTTCACTATAAACACATGATGGTTTGTATGAGTATACATTTATATCTTTAAAACCACCCTCATAGACTGTTCCGACTAGTGATATCATACCACCAATAACCTCAATTTTTATATGTTGATTGTGACTAAATTGAAATATTGGAATATTTGTTGGCATTTGTTGTCCTCTATTAAGAGAAAAAATTTGCGTTCTAGTCCCTCCTTCTGCGGTTAGAAACACCTGCATTATAATATCCAAAACTATTGCATTTATTATTTGAAAAGTTTTCCACTGTGCATGACAAGTACAATATTTATCACCAGTTTTTAAAAATTGACCCCAATACATATTTATCAAAGTTTTTAATTTAACTGAATCTCTTTATATATAACTGAATCTCTTTATATATATATATATATATATATATATATATATATATATATACTTAACCGCAATTGATAAGAAGTTATTGAAATAACTAAAAACGTCTTATACTATCAATTACTGGATATAAAGAATCAGTTTGAAAGTTCGTTTTACGGTGAAAAGTTGAAAGCAAAAAAAAAAAAAATGAGGGCAAGCTTAAGAAAATTGTTTCAAAATCCTAATATTACATACTTACCTTTAAAGGATATGGAAGAAAATACTATATATGAAATCAACAAGATAGATCGAGTAGATACAAAATATGGCGAAAGTATAAGATGTCTTCTAAATAAAGAATATTACATTTATTTACCTAAACGATTTCTGATTATTACTAAAAATCAGATGGATTATCTAAACACAACTCCACACATTTTAAAGAAAGTTAAGGAAGTGAAGGGATTATATACTCTAATTGTTAAAAAGAAGAAGCAATATGTATTCTACAACAACAACTTGTATGACAGTACTGAAGAAGATGATGATGATGATGATGATGATCATGATGATGAAATAAAAAACATATTTTAAATAAACCTCGAAACAGAAACTTTTTTAAAATTATGAAAACATATGTAACAATAAAAGCCTCCAAAATCTAAAATTTCTCACGTATTTAATAAATTAGGAACTTTATAAAAATGAAAAACCGCAACGGAAGCTTTTAAAAATTAAAACCTGCAACATTAAAATTTCTACCACATTTTTCATGTTTAGAAATAAACCACGAAACAGAAACTCTCGCGTATTTAATAAATTAAGAACTTTATCAAAATGAAAAACCACAACATTAAAATTTCTAGCACATTTTTCATGTTTAGTAACAAAATTACATTTCTAAATTTTGTATAAAAACCGCCTCTAGTTTTACTTTAAGTATTATTCAAGTTAAGTAAACCGCTAAAGATGGAAGCACATTTAAAAACCATATTTAAAAAATCCCAAAATAAAACCATTCTCCCTATAAAGGAGATGGTTTTTAACCACAATTATGAAATTACAAAGATGGAGCGTGTACAGACATGCTTTGGGATGAAAATTCGTTGCTTGGTGGAGAGAAATAAATATATATACCTGCCCAGTATATTCAACGATACCATCGATGATGATACTATTGCGGAATTTGACCGCAATACCTACTACCTTTCCAAAGATAGGAAAGGAAGCAGTAAGGTTAATTATGAATTAACTATTAATGCAAAAACAACAGGTAATTTCTGGTAAAAAAAGTTTTTATTTATTTATTTATTATTAAATCTAATAATTTATTATTATCGTTTTAGTTCGAGATACACCAAAGAAGTAAACTGAATGTTATTGAAGTCAACCACAAACAGAAGCCGAAATTATTTGTCCTGAATTATTATGTTAATAATAAATGTGCTGTTATTATGTTAATAATAAATGTGGTTAATTTAAGTATTTGTTTGCTCATTTTTTTTAATTTTGTTTGTTTTTATACTCTTGACCAGAACTTTTTATCAAACTTGAATTTTAGTAAGAATAAAAAGTATATAAGAACATTTGTTAATGAGTTTTAATTAAACAATTGATTTTCATTATTCTAAGAAAACGTGTCACACGCAAAAAAAGAAAAAACATATTCAAAAACCGTCATCAGTGATTGAAAACTATATTAAACAAGCATTCTTAAAACAGAAAATTATAATTTATATATAATTTAAAAACTGTTTAAAATCATATTTATATAAAAAAGTTAAAAAACTACGTAAAAGTAATCCTTTAAAGCGAAATTGTGAAATATTTAAATATTTATATAAACATCTTCACTAAGTCCAGGTGTGTGTTGTAGATATTAAGAGCAAATCTATAATTTGTGTTTATTTTAATTTCAAATACTTTCAGTACAGTACTTCCATTTCTGGTGTTATATCATGTACATCTGTGAAGTATGTGGAATGTCTTTCGCATCCAAATTTAATTTTAAGAGACATTTTAATAATAAACATATTGAGTCAAAATCAAACAAAACAAAACTAAATTTAAAAAATTAAAATATTGAAGAAACTCCATCATGTAGCTATATACGATGTGAAACTTGTAAATTAAATATAAGAAAAGGTTCTTGGTCTCATCATTTGCGAACTAATGATCATAAAAAAAATAATAATCGTTTGTTTATAAACAACGATATATATATAAGTAAAAATTTATTTTCTAAGCGTATTCAAACTTTTGTATACGAAAATAAAAAGGTAGATGAGCTTTCAAAAAACATTTTATTTTCGAATGCAAAAGAAAGTATTATAAATATTTTAAAAAATATGTTATTAGAACATCAAAATATAAAATTTAATATAGAAGTTTTTATATATAAAATTCTCAAAAACTAATGAAATTGAAATTGATGATAGCGCACTAATTAGTATGAAATCTTTTCAAACGAAAATGGTAATAGTACAATTAGAACAAGATCTATCAAACATGTACGATAATCATAGTATAGAAATAGCAACCAAAATGGATGAATTTCAAGAGAGTGACAGTGGTTGGTCTCTAGTTTGTATCAATAAAATTGAAATAAACGTTAACAAGTATTGTCCTATAAAAGCATCTAAATATTTGGAACTACCAATATTTATCAGAAATAACAAAGCGTGCGTTAACATTAAAAATAATGATAATTATTGTTTCAAATGGTCTCTTATAGCTGCATTAGAAAACAATAATTTAAATTCAAAATATTTACATTATAGTAACGTTATCACACAAAGCTTAATAACACTAACAAATGGAAAAACAATTGATTTCACCAACTTAACCTTTCCTCTATCTATTGCTGATATTAAGATATTTGAGAAATACAATTTAAATATAAGCGTGAATGTTTTTGGATGTGATGTGATAAAAAAAGAAATCGTTGGACCATATTATAAAACAGCTGATGAAAAAATTAATCATATCAATTTACTATACATTCAAGATGATGAAAACGATGAATCACATTATGTTTGGATAAGAAACATAAGTCGTTTATTGAGTACACAAGTTTCAAAACATCTAGGTGCTAAATATTTTTGTAATTTTTGCTTACACTATTCAAGCAGTGAACTCTTGTTATTAAAACATAAACAAGAATGCAATAAAATTGTCACCAAAATGCCTTCGGGTCTTAAGGATGATAATATATTGCAGTTCAAAAATTTTAAAAATCAAATAGATGTACCATTTGTTATCTATGCGGATTTTGAATGTATATTAAGTAAAATAAACAACAAAAATTCTAATAATATCACAAGCATTCAAAAACATATACCTATAGCTTACAGCTACTACATAAAATCATCTTTTGATTCTAAACTGAATAAGCTTAGAACGTATACGGGTGACGATGTTGTTAAAGATTTTGTTCAAAATTTGATTGAGGATGCACGTTTTTTGTGTACAAACTTTCTAATGAAAGTAGTGCCAATGAATTCTCTATTACCCCATGAAGTTGAAAAACATTATAATACTAATGAGTGTCATATATGTAAACAAATTCTAGATGATGATGATAGATGTGCTGATCATTGTCATTTAACTGGTCAATATCGCGGTCCAGCTCATTGGAAATGTAATATTAATTATCAATTACCTAACTTTATTCCAATAATTTTTCATAACTTTTCAGGCTATGATTGTCATTTGTTTATAAAGGCTCTAGCAGATTATGCGGGCGATATAGATGTTATACCACTTAATAAAGAATTGTGTATATCTGTTAGAAAAAGAATTCAAATAACTGACAAATATAATTTAGAATTACGTTTTCTCGATTCTTTTAAATTTATGTCGTCTAGTTTAGATAAATTATCTAATTATTTGCATGACGATAACTTTAAAACACTGCAATCAATATATCCAAATCATTTAGTGTTTAATCTTTTGAAAAGAAAAGGTATATTTCCTTATGATTATATCGATTCAGTTGAAAAATTAAATGAAAATGTCTTACCTTCTCGTGAACAGTTTTTCTCTACATTAAATAATAAAGAATGTACTATTGTTGATTATGAGCACGCGTTAAGTGTTTGGTCTACATTTAACTGTCAATCTCTAAATGAGTATATGCTTTTATATCTAAAAACTGATGTACTTCTTTTAACTGATGTATTTGAAAATTGTCGTTCTGTTTGTAAATCAATATATCATCTTGATCCATGTCATTACTATACAACACCTGGTTTATCGTGGGATGCCATGTTAAAAATAACGAAAATTAAATTGGAATTATTCACCGATATAAATATGTATAATTTCATTAAAAAAGGAATAAGAGGTGGTATTGTTCAATGCACAACACGTCGAACAGTTGCAAATCATAAATATATCAAAACATATGATTGCTCTAAACCCTCACAATATCTTATGTATTTAGATGCGAACAACTTGTATGGTTGGGCAATGTCTGAATCTTTACCAGAAGGTAAATTTGAATGGATTGAAGATATAGATAGCTTTGATATTTCGAAAGTATCTGAAAACTCTGATTTTGGTTACATTTTAGAAGTTGATTTAGACTATCCTGAAGAACTACATGATAGTCATAATGATTTACCGTTTTGTGCTGAACTTAAAAGTCCACCAATACAACATCATAATATAAAGAAACTAATTCCCGATTTAACTAACAACAAATCATATATAACTCACTATCGAAATCTTCAACAGTGTATTAGAAATGGTTTAAAATTAGTTAAAATTCATAGAATATTAAGATTTAAACAATCAACTTGGTTGAAACAGTATATCGATTTAAATACCTTTCATCGAACCAATGCCAAAAATGAGTTTGAAAAAATTTTTTTTTAACTTTTAAATAATGCGGTATACGGTAAAACTATGGAAAATGTTGAAAAACGTAAAAATGTAAAAATCGTTAATGCTTGGGAGAGTGAACACAACCGTTTGGGCGCACGAGCTCTTATAGCAAAACCTAATTTCCATAGTTCAACACATTTTACCGATAATATGATTGCAATTCAAATGAGTATGGATAGCGTAACATTTAATAAACCTATATATTTAGGGTTTTCAGTTCTAGAACTATCTAAATATAAAATGTATGACTTTCACTATCAGTATATGCAGACAAAGTTTAATGAAAATTTAAAATTAAATTATATGGATACTGATTCTTTAATTTACACAATAAGAACAAACGATTTTTATAAAGATATTTACAATGATCTTCATCTAAACTTTGATACATCAGACTATTCAATTAATAATGTTTTCAATTTCTCCTTGCAAAACAAAAAAGTCTTGGGAATGATGAAAGATGAGAATAATGGACATGTAATGTTAGAATTTATTGAGCTTCGATCAAAAGTATATTCAATAGCTGTTGACGATAAAGAAGAAATCAAAAAAGCTAAAGGTGTAAAAAACTCTGCTTTAAAAAAACTAACTATAAATGATTACCGTAACTGTTTGATAGATAAAACCATGTATCACGATAAAATGTATATATTTAAATCTATCCTACATGAAATTTATACACAACAAATATCAAAAGTTGTATTAAGTTATGATGATAATAAACGTTATATAAGAGAAGATGGTATTAATACCTATGCTTGGGGACATTTCAAAATAAACAAAAATTGAAATTTTAATAAAGTCTAACAGCCTGTTTGTAGAACGCGACTAAGGCGACTCACGACGAGCCGACTCATGGACGAATACGTAATGAAAAGCGTTTGTACAACGCGACTCGACTTTGTCGTGCAGCTTACGTTAATTCGTCTATTTGTCAAATATATACTAAATCGTACTGTTGCCAACATGTTAAAAAACAATTTTAGTTTATATTTTTCATACAAAATTGTGTTTTCAGCTGAAAAAAACGGCAGCCCTATTCTTGAAACACAACTGACATGCACATAAATAAAATAAACAATTAATGTAAACAAAAGTGTATAAATTTTTTAATTTTGTTTATAAAAGTATTTGTATAAAGGTAAGTAATTTAAGGTTGTTTAATATTTTTTGTTTCATGTAATTGATGTGCATACATAAATGTATGTACATAAATACATACATACATACGTACTCATAAACAAAGAAATATTTTAATAATGGTAAGAATCTGCTTTGTTCAATTTTCAGATTTACAAGTGTCCCAGGCCGAAGAGAACGTATGTGGAATAACAATGGCTAGAGCAATATTATTAGGAGATGAAACTAATAATATTGGCGAGTTGGTAAGTAAAATTGAAGCATTGATGATCAGGCATTATTTGAACCAAACCCTTTGTTTATTTTAACTTTTAGTTCGCACATCATATTCTAACATATGAAGATAATAACGTTAACGATAATAACGTTTTCTTACACTGCCGGCCGGGCTTAAGAATTTTCTCCACCATGGTATTTCCTGACACGATGCAGCCTAATAAAGATTTTCTGCCTCGTAAATTTTTCTTGCCTAATAAAGATTTGTACGAAATTTTCTATAAGATAAGATACTTTTTTTTAATTTTTGAGAGGTTCCCTAAACTTGATTAAGCCAAAAATTTTTTTGCAAATGATTCTTTTATTTAAAAATGTTGTTTAAAGTATGTATATTAAGTACAAAATGAAAATACATTTGAGCAAGTTAACATTTAAAAAAAAATATTTTTTTTTTCAAATGATTGTTTTTAACCCCGACCAAAAAAAAAAGGTGTTATAAGTTTGTAGTGTGTGTCTGTGTACATGTGTGTATGTACGAGTCCTCGATTTCTGTTTGAAAGGTGACTTGATCAAGAGTGTTCTTAGTTATGTTTAAAGAAAATTGGTCGAGCCTTTGAGAAGATATCACATCTTTTCTAGATATACCCTCTTGAATCTATGTGTCCTTAACGGCGTAGCTCCCAAACGGCTAATTTGTTTTTTTTTCGTTTTTTTAACCAATTATTGTATGATTGGGCAATGAGGAAATGAAAACTACACATTTGCTTGTAGTTGTTTCTCTAAAACAAATAAGATACATAAAACTGCTTTTATCATAAGTACCATATGATGTGGACCGATTTTCTTCAAATATAGATAAGAAAATATTGAATCAAGTCACCTTTCAAGCACAAAAAACTAAATCAAAACCGGTCCAGCCGTTAAGTCTGTACATTGACTTGTACAGATACACAGATACACAGACGCACACACTACAAACTTATAACACCCCAACTGCTACCAAACTGTGGAGTTCCCGTGGCAAAATGTGAAATTTGCTCCATACATGCCACCAATTGGCTAAGCTGCAGCCTTGTTGTTATTTTGATGCTAAAAATTTAAGCAATCAAAACAAGAACAATCTTAATATGAAAGTTTACTTACCTTTTCCTTACTGGAAATTTCATTTGTTTATTTTTTCCATTCCAATTCCATTTTATTAATTTTTTATAGTTTTGTTTATTTTTGGTTTAAGACGACTAGAATTTATTAATCGCCCACCTTGACGTTTATTGTGAGTCAACTCGTGTTGTACAAACCCAAATAAACTGACATTTGTTACGTTTTTTAATGAAAATCTTCAACATTCGTGTTCTAAAACCCCAAAAAATAAATAATGCTAACATTCTAGCGCTTATTATGGACGAGTCGCGTTCTACAAACAGGCTGTAAATCATAAAAAAAGGTTTTTTCTTTTACAAATACAATACTTATTTATACATATTTATATTATTACACATATATATATATATATATATGTAATAATATATATATACTATTTTTGCTCCCTGCTCCTATTTCCAGAACTCTCTTCAACACCCTACTTCTATCTTGCAGGGCATCTATACAATGCAAAAATAGGAGACTACCTTGGTGGTCTGATAGCATAGCAGAAACTCGTAAGAACTGCAAACAACTTTTCAATGTGGCAAAAAGGACAGGTAATTGGTCACTTTATAAAGCCTCATTGAATAATTTAAAAAATGAAGTCAGGAATGCAAAACGCAAAACTTGGAGAAAATTCTGTAACAAAGTAGAATCCCACTCTGAGACTAGCAAGCTGCGTAAAATCCTAGCGAAAAAAGCGTCGATACCCAGTTACATCCAGAATAATGATGGAAACTGAACTACTAGACTACTAGATAGTAACGGATCTTTAGAGGTCCTAATTAACACTAATTTTCCGGCCTGTCAACCTTATAGTGATACTCAACAAGTATACCCCTCCCATGCCCAGACACATGTATCCATAGACATTACTGTAGAGAAAGTGAAATGGCCCCTCAATAGCTTCCATCTATTTAAATCTCCAAGTCCGGATGGTATTATTCCTGCGGATCTGCAACATAATGAAGATCTAGTAATCCCATGGTTACTTGAAATGTATAAAGCCCTACATTATATGGTCATATATTCCAATTGCATGGACTAAATATAATGTGATCTTCATACCCAAAAGGGAGAAGGCATCACATACCAAGGCGAAGGATTTTATACCTATTAGTTTAACTTCCTTTCTTCTAAAAACACTTGAGAGAATAATGGACGTTCATATTAGATTATTAGATCAGTCATTCATAACTCTCAACTGTCGGCCTCTCAGCATGCATATACCAAGGGCAAATCGGCTGAGACCGCCTTACATTCGCTTGTAGGATAAAAAAGCATAAAAATTATACCATGGTATCCTTCATGGACATTGATCCGACGGCAATCATTCAGTCTCTCAGGGAACTGAGGGTTGATCGAGAGATCTATCAGCTCATTGAAAAGTTGTTATTTCGCAGAATTACCACTTCTATAATAAAAACAACCACCATCACCAGGCAAGCCCACAGAAGTACACCTCAGGGTGGTGTGCTGTCACCCCTGTTGTGGAATGTGACGGCCAATAATCTGCTCAAAAAATTTGATTCCATGAATATTAAAACAGTTGGATACGCAAATGATGTAGCGATTCTGGATATCTGGATTCCATCTGAATACTATATCACAGAGACTAGAAACAGCACTAAATGAGGTTAGTGCCTGGTGCTCATGGAGCGGACTTAGTGTCAACCCGACCAAAATGGAACTGGTACTCTTTTCTAGGAGACACGAAGTTCCCCACTTCAACCACCCAAAGCTAAATGGAATTACCCTAACCCTGTCGTATAATGCCAAATATCTGGGTGTTGTCCTCGATAGCAAGCTCTCCTGGAGGGAAAATCTTCAGGTAAGAGTAGAAACGCAGTCGGGGAATAAGTCCCAAGAGAGTCGGTTGGATATTGGAGATTTTTATAAAACCTATACTTTTTTATGGAACTTCAGTCTGGTGGAATCAGTGCCGTATAGAGGGAACTCTCCGCAAAATGGTACTCATGATAACAGGTGATCTAAGATCAACGCCAACAAAAGCGCTTTTCGCTATGTTGAGTTGGCTGCCAGTGAACTTAGCGGCTAGAAAGCTGGCTCTACGTACCGCCGTCAGACTAAACACAATAGGCGCATAGAATTACCGACTTTGGGGTCATGCAATCATTTTGCACTCCGAAACCCTACTTCAATAGGAATTTTCAAATTTCATTGATAGAAGGGTTTTTCACATTGAACGGAGCCGTACAGACGAATATAGTATATTACAGGCAGAGTTATCTGCCATTAAAAGAGCGATTCACTGGTTAAGATTCTATCGGATCTCGAACAGAGATATCCATATCATAACTGACAGCAAAACTGCTATTAGGTCTCTCATAGGTGTGTACACCACATCTGTTCTCGTCCAAGAATGTCGCAAGGCTCTCAACGGAATTGCACAGAACTCAAATATTCCACTAAGTTGGGTGCGGGGACACGGGACTATTTCAGGAAACATAGTTGCGTATGACCTGGCAAAGAGGGGAACCATACTTACAGAGATTGATATTAACAATCTCTGTGGTCTCCCACTCTCATCCTGCTGGAGACGTTTCGATGTTACCTTTCTTGAAATAGCCCAAGACAGATGGCGCAACGAGCCAACCTGGCCTTGCCTAAACTCCCATAGAACGAAAAACCTCATGAACTTCAATAGGAAGCACTTGAGGGACCTCGTGGCCACTTTGACCGCTCACTGTGCCATCGGAACCCATGCTAAACGTATGGGTCTCCCGTATAATGACTACTGCTATAGTTGCAATGATGGAGGAGGAAAATGTCCTGCACCTCCTGTGTCATTGTCCCGCTCTGGAGGATCTCTGGCTGCACCTCTTTGGCAGAATATCCTTCGGGAGCTTGTCTGAGTTATCGGAAATTGAGCTTAAAAAGCCTTGAGCCTTTATATAAGGAACAATAGCTGGTATAGCCGCTAACT
The DNA here is from genome assembly GCA_936439885.1 of Nowickia ferox. Classification (NCBI taxonomy): domain Eukaryota; kingdom Metazoa; phylum Arthropoda; class Insecta; order Diptera; family Tachinidae; genus Nowickia; species Nowickia ferox. Next base: position 49,823,049 of record OW387024.1, on the reverse strand, counting down.
TACCCCTAGCCAAATTAGGACCCACTCTTACCTCACTTCTCTAAATATAAATGTCATATCTCTCTACCTCTGTCCCTCTCACCCTCCTTTCTCTTTCTCTCTCTTTCTTTATCCTTCTAATACAGGTAGCACAAAGGTATTATTATGATGGACCCAAGTGAGCTAGACTCTAATTTTTCTAACCTTCCTTGCCAGCAGCCTGCTAACCTAACCTAACCTATACATTACTACTCTATGAAATCAACTACAGAGCATTGACATTCGCCCATCCGTCCACATTAAGTGGGACGATGCTGTTCAGTTGCTGTTGCCTAAGTGAGGTAGTTCTTCATATTGCTATCAAAAAAAATTGATAAGATAAGAAAGTTTATCGCAAATTGGTGCAAGCTTACTTTTAACGTTACTACAGGCAGCTCATAACTCTGAAGATATTAAAAGTAGAGGAAAGAGAGAAACACTATCTCTAACAATTTACTAAAGAGTGAAAACAGAGACCGTAGCTGTAACGAATTAGAAGTAACTTCAAAGTGAATTTAAGGGGACAATATGTCAGTAACTCATTTAAAGATGGATACAAATATGCAACATTAGATGTCGAAAAAGCCGGTATGTGTACTAGTAATATTGGTTACGATGAACCAACAATGCAAATAACCCATATGAAAGTGTACGTGACATTCGTTCCAAGATAACCGCCAGTTACATATGAAACTAGCCATCCATTACATAAATCATAATTTTTCGACCCTCAACACATCTACGAGTATGTTCACCTGGGAACAACTTTATTGGCGATACTGATTTATGGATACATCTATACTCATCTAAGAACGTAGTTCATGGTGATGCTAATAGCTCCAGAAATGGTATCTCTGCACAAAGAAGAAAGTCAAGAAGTACTTTAAGGCGAGATAACTTCAAGACATAAGGATAAACAAAATCACATCAACCTGATTGAGATGTCAGAAATCAGAAGATCAAGAGAAAATACTGCGTATCTTCTTTCCGCCAAGGGGGAGGTATTTTGTGATTCGCTGGCACTTTCTTATATATTTTATAGAAAAGATTACATACATATTGTTTACTTAAATATTTTATAATAAACAAATAGATCTTTATTTAAGAATTCAGACACAAGCATTTTGATCCAATTGGGATACTTGGAAAACATCTATAGCTAAATGTTTTCTTCCGCCAAGGGGGGAGGGATGTTGTGAATCAAAATTGAGCAGCTCTCGTACACGTACTTTGCACTAATTTGTTGACGCAGCAGCAACCAGTTCATTCACTTGGTTGCTTGATATTTTCTTTGCACTGACAAATTGTGCAATATCGATGTGTCGTAATTGGGTCAAAAGCTATCAGTTGTATTAAGTCAGTTGCAGGAGTTTAATAAGAATAATACAGAATACCTGCGATTCCCAAGGGACCCTCCAGGTTATAAACAATAATAAAAATACACTTAACATACTTGACTCCTTTTATTTATTTTTTATTGAGCCCCTTACCTTATTTACCAGCTGTGTCGACAACTTTTCATTATGTGCGCGGATTGTCGGGCCTTTGTGTGTGTTCCTCGCTGGTGCATTCGGTTACATAGTGTCCACACCTGATGAATTTATATCATGATGAATGTCAAATTGATATCATAATGAAAATTCATCACGTATAGATTCAATTTATTAATATGGCAGCGTTATGATATAATCATCAAAGCTTTCTGACTGATATATTCATCTTGATATCAAATGTCATTTTATATATCACTGTGCATTTAAAATTTATTTATGAAACAATTTTCGTTTAAAAAAGACGGCATAACAATTATTTGTGACCAGAAAATTAAACAACACGCAAATTAGATATTTTTCGCAAGTATTTTGCAAATATTTGTCTGATTCATCATGATATAAAATCATCACCGTCTACCACTTTGTGCTGATATTAATGAAAAAATAACAGTTGCTCTGCCGGCGTTATATTAGGAGTTATGATATAAAATCGTCAGGTGTGAACACTATGTTAAGGACAGCCCTTACTTGTGTCCGTACGAATAGTTATTTGTCTAACATATGGTCTACACCTAACATAATAATAAAACATAATTCATTCGCAGAGAGAATTATGTTACGTGTAGACTTCAAATTAGCGTTATCTCAATCTTATAAGATTTTTTATAAGAGCTTTGTTATAAGAAATCCTATAACAACAATAGTAGATTATTAATGGCGGTCTGAGTCCAAGTTTGGGAATTCAGAACCGGGAAAAAAGATAAATGCGGGCAACCCTGTTGCATATGGGGGATTTTGGAGATTCATGCTGAGATTTTCTTAGATATGTGTGTGTATGAGTTTGATTCTTTGTTGATGTGTATGTATGTATGTATATATCTACTTGTGTGTACAGCTTTTGTTATGTAGAGAAACGTTGTGCTTACTGTAGATGGATGTATCTGTGAATGTTTGTATATGTGTATGCATGTGTGTATGTGCATATGTGTGCGTTTATGTATTTACTTGTATGTTTGGCGGTGTCCACTACTTTTGTTTTAGTGGCAGACAAACATTATACCCTGTAGGAAATGTCAATGGTGACAATGTGCTGACTCGCTTTTGACTTTGTCACTAGTGTTACTCTATAATTATTCCTCATGCAATACTTTGTGCTATAGACATTTAGCATGTGCTTGTCATTGAAAATCTACTAGTAACACTAAAACCATTGATTAGGTAGTGACTACATAGTTCTTATGCGGTCATGAGACATACCAACCAGACAGTTAGCTACCAGTACATTTCTATAATTTACGTACATACAAATGTATGTATATTGACAAGTTATTGACAATTCCACCACAAATACACCATATCTGTTTTCTGACAAGGGATCTGTGTATTTGTGTGTATGTAGTGATTGTTATTTGATAGACTTTGGTTTGCTCCTCTGAGTTTTCGATGCTTTTCTTATGTATGATTATTATTGTATGTATACATTTATTTTTGGGGTCTCTGGGGAAATAATATAAAAGCTGTAGGTAGTAGCAACCCTGATAGATGTTTGGAATGGAGAGGGATAGGGAATGCATTTGGTAATGTATGTATGCATGTTTATGTTGTTGGATTAATGTATGTGATCGTATCTATTTTTCCTTTGAAGAATATCATTGCTTGTGTGAATTACATCAACACTTCTTCATGAATATTTACATATATGTGTATATATGTTTTCTACGCTATTGACATTGCTATTCTTATGGAGATAGAAAAATATTGTGTTGGCATAGGTTTTATATGTACAAGTGCATTTCAGATATTAAATATTTTAAGTCCCATCAGGTTGACAAGCAGAGTTTTATGAATAGGGGTAATTATATTTTTATTTTAATATATTTTACTTTAACAAAAACTTATAGAGGGACCTGCACTCACGATGTGTGTATGTGTGTGTGTGTGTGTATGAATTTCATCATATGTTGTAATAAATTAGATTCGATGACTACTACGCGATTCTCATATAAAGTATATAAGTAGAAGAAATAATGTAGATTGTCATCATTCTGCTCTGATATCTCAACAAGTGACAACCTATTTTCCCAACCAAAATTTCTAAAGTGATTGAAATCCAAACACTATAAAAGTGCTAGAACCAACTACTGTTTGTTAAAAACTTATAAAGAAAAAATGGAGAGTGAAATCGAGTTTTTAAAAGAATTTGTGGAGTTAGTCGTAAAAGTAATCGATAACTAATATGCAAAATTTGTTGCTGAGAAAAGTGTGGTGGAAAGTTAATTAAAATACATCGCATTAATGAAAATATTCACATATTTTATTAAACAAGTTTTTTTTACTAAGAAATTTTTTTTATTGAAAAAAAGAAAAAAATTATCCACGGCAAAATAATATTTATCGATAACGTCAAAAATAAAGTATTATTTAACATCTTTAGCATTCAAGAACAGCTGACTTTCTTTCATGGTGCTTGTAACGCGTACAAAAGTAGAAAGTAGACCTACTTTTTGCTTTGAACGCGCCTACGCGTTCTGCGCTTTTTGCAATGTAACTTGTCACATACTATTACATTGATTCTACTTTTTTGACAGATGCATAGGAAGCGTAACGCGCAAAAAGCGAGCTATGGACCTCTACCTTAAGCGTCAAGCAAAAAAAAAAAAAAAATCGCCGAAACCCTAAAAAGTCGACAAAAACTGAAAAAATCGTTAAAGAAGAAACAAGCGCCGTACGGAACTCTTCGTGTACGAGTCAAAGTCGTACTTTACTAAATTTATGCATAATAATGAATTTTTTAAAGTCATACAACACTGTGCAACAGCATTTTTTTTGACAGCAATGCATCAATTAGTTAAAACAATCAAATAAAATCAATTGAACGACGAGCAATTAATTTTACTGGTGCAGGCCAGTGAATGCATTTACAATAAAATTTGTAGAAGCTAAAAATTTGTTTGTTTGACATACGGCTTGTTTTTAAAAATTCTATAAGTACACAAAGTTTCTAACGTTAGAGTAAGCACATTGCGGGAGGCTAACAACAACGTTCGGTTAACGAGACCTGTATTAAAGAATGTTCAAACTCATCATTTCAATTATGCAATGAAATGAATTGGAACCTAAGAGAATTACATGTGCACATATGTACGAGTATGTATCTTTAGGTTAGCAGGCTGCTGGTAAGGAAAGGTGAAATTTAGAGACCAGCTCACTTGGGTCCAATACAATGATCCCTTTGTGTTGAGTATGTATCTTATGTGCATACATATTTATTCATTGGCGTAATTGAAAAAATTTCTAGGGGGAGGCATTGCGATTAGTGATTTCCATGAATAATATTGAAATAGATAATTACAGGCCATTTTTAATAAAATTTCATTCTAAAAATTCAAATATCGCTACTGAAAAGTTCGTGCGTAACAAATACTGTATTCGTTCATTATAACAGAATTGTGTATTATTTGTTGGAACCGACAAAATTCGATTGGCTACAAATTCGGTTATCAAAAGAAACTCTTGGGGGGCAATGACTCCCCACGCCAGAACGGCCTTTCTACGCCTATGTATTTATTAGTTTCTTGAATGGAATTTTTTATCAATTAAATTAAATGTTGCATCCACATGCTAATTGCTGGCTATTTAATAATTTCTTTTTTAATGAAATTTTTGTAAAAAGAAAAATAAACGCTCCATTGGGCGGTTCAAAGCGTCTTTAGCTCAAAACTAAAAGTAAATGCATGAATGAATAAACATCATTATTGCAAGTTTGATAATGATGTTTAACACCACCTAAATAAATATGTACATATGTAACTATCGTCAGCTGAAATGCAAACGGACGTAACTACACAAAAATTCGAAATCGAGTTTTTGATTGATTATGGTTCATTTTATCAAACTAAATGTTCAGGCATATATTTAGACCTCGGTTATCAAAAATGATGACTTTGTTAAAGAAATTCAAACGGACGTAATTACGAATGCATCTATTTTTTTATTGCAAAGAACGTAACTAACATAAAATCTTAAATACCTATACTATATAAAAAGGAAACAAATGGTTAAAAATATATACGAGTAGTATGTATGTAAGTATCCTTACTACAAGTAAATTTCGAAGAAAATTTTCAAGAACACTTTATTATTATTGATGTTGAAACGTTGTTTGTTTCTCCTGTAAAAAAATATTAAAGTGTAGTTACGTCCGTTTGCATTTAAGGTGACGGTATGTACATAAGTATGTATGTATCGTCATTATCATAATCGTGATCACACTTTTAACTGCTATTAAAAGCACAACTGTAAATGGGAATGTGAATGAAATAATTAAATGGGGGAATGAACGAGCCAGTCAGTCAAGCAGCCTGCAAGCCAGCATAGAACGTGCGAGTGAGAGAGCGACTGCACAATTGTATTCAATGAATTCTTCAAAGTGATAGAAAATGTGTGTTTATAGTGTATAAAAAATAATTAAATAAATCGTTTATAAATAAAATAAATTGCTTATAAATAAAATAGTTAAATAAATTGTTTATAAATAAAATAATTAAATTAATTAATAAACAAATAAAAAATTAAATAAAATGAACACTACAAATTGTACCATCTGCCATAAAGTCTTTATGACTCAAACGCAACTAAATCAGTATATGGAAACGCACTCATATGCTAACCAATCAAAGGCTATGCTTGGAACTAGTAAGCTAAGTCTTCAAAACAAATATTGTGAGGATTGTGATGAGATGATTCCATCAAATGGTTGTATGGCTCATGTCAGAACCATAAAAAACAAAAACAGCTGTAAGCCAGAACAGATTAACAACAACAAAAATGTGGGTGTCTCGTTTCCGGAGGAGTTTCTCGCATTTACCAAGAGCTCCATAGTACAACAACTCAATGAACGTAGTAGGATACATACTACATTTAAATTTAATATGGAGCTGACATGTGATTATATGAAAATGGTGAATGATGAGATGAATGTTTCCCAACTTGTACATATTTCGAAAATGATGTTGGTGCCTTTGTCTGACTACATAGAGGAGATGTACAAGAAACAAGCCGAGGAGCTAAGAGCCAAAATGGAAGAATTTCAAGAGAGGCATAACGGATGGACCTTGATTTCAATAAATACTCTTGAAGTTAATATAAACAAGGCGTATAATAAAAGGATCGAATTTTATCCCTCTCCCAAAAAATATTGCAGACAAGCATGCATGCATAAATATCGAGAACTCTGATGTTTATTGCTTTAAATGGTGTCTCATTGCGGCTTTGTACAAAAATAGCGGTCTGAATCCTAAAAAACGGAAAAACTTTAAAAACTATAATATAACAAACATTTCTGATGAGAATATTAATTTAGGAGCAATTGTGTTAAATTTTGAAGGCCTAGAGTATCCACTCCCATTGAAGCAGATAAAACAATTCGAAAATCAAAATGATCTGAGCATCAATGTATTTGGCCATAACGGCACATCGCTTATAGGACCATACTACATAACAAAAGGAGAAAAACACATTCATATTAATCTCTTATTGCTCCAGTCGAATGAAAACTTCCACTATGTACTCATCAAGGATATATCAAAGTAAGTTTCATTTGTGCATTTATGAAAAATCTGCTTTCATCTCTATTTAAAAAGTTACTTCTTATCGTTATATTTATTTATATCGTATTGGTATTTTCTATATTTTCTTCAGACTCCTTCGTTCCAGCATAACATCGCATGATCATAAGATCATGATATGCAACACCTGCTTATATCATACACATGATGATTATGCGTATAATCATCATAAAAATGTTTGTGGGAAAAAAATCATCAGAATGCCAGAAGATGAATCTATTATCAAGTTTAAGAACTACTACAAACAGTTAGATGTATCATTCGTAATCTACGCGGACTTTGAGTCTATTTTAGAAAAAGTTGATAATGATGTAAGTAAAAGTACCACAAATGTACAGAAACATCATGCTTGTGCATTCGGTTATTTTATTAATTGTAGTTTCAAGAGAGAAAATAATTTATATAGCCATTATTTTGGGGATGATTCGGCGAATATATTTATCAAAAAAATTGTTGAAGATTGTACAGATATTTATTTAAATTATTTATTTAAAGTTAAGAAAATGTTCATAACCCCAATAGAAATAGCTCAATATAATAATGCAAAAAATTGTCATATATGTAAGAAAATATTAAATAACGATAAAGTTAGAGATCATTGTCATCCTACGGGCAATTATCGTGGGGCAGCTCATAGCGAATGTAATTTGAATTATAAAACACCTCAGTTCATACCGGTTATTTTGCATAATCTTTCCGCATGTGATATACACCTATTTTTCAAAGAACTTTTTTCTATAAAATATTCTACAATAAAAGTGATTCCCCAGAACACAGAGAGTTATATCTCTCTTTCAATTTTCATCAGATTAGATGAAAAATATGGATTCGAAATAAGATTTATAGACTCGTTTAGATTTATGGCTTCGAGTTTAGATACGTTAGCGAAAAATCTTGATAGCAATGATTTTAATACTACTCGGTCATGTTTCGTTGATAAATATTTCCATATTTATCCTTCCAAATTTATTAAACTTTCTTAAAATTCATATTACTGACTACATGATCCCTATAGACGTATACGTGGTTTACACAATGTTTAAAAAACGTTTTTAAGCTAAAATTCTATTACGAATACAATTTTAGTGAATTTTGCTTAAACAACATTCGAAATGTTGTTTAAAATTTTTATGAATTCAGCTTTAAGCATTAGTAAGAGCCAATGCAAATGTTATTATAATGTTTAAGTAAGATGAGAAAAATATTAAGCACGTCTATAGGGATCATGTAGTCAGTAATATGAATTTTAAAAAAGTTTAAGAAATTTGTAGTGTTGGAAGGATAAATATGAAATAAATATGGAATTTTGAATATAAGCACAGATAATGAATTAACTGATGGTCGCTACAGAAAGCAATTTGACTATTTCATAACTATATAAACTACTGTTCATAAAAATATATTTTAGTTATTAATCTAACTTTAAACTTGATACATCTATTTGCTATAACCTCATCTGAATCAGATAAGCTGATATGAAAACCAGACCAGGTCCTGCTAAGTTGATCTGAAAACCAGACCAGGTCCTGATAAGCTGATCAGAAAACCAGACCAGGTCCTGATAAGCTTATCTGAAAACCAGACCAGGTCCTGATAAGCTGATCTGAAAACCAGCCCAGGTCCTGATAAGCTGATCTGAAAACCAGACCAGGTCCTGATAAGCTGATCTGAAAACCAGACCAGCTACCTGATAACCTGATCTGATAGCTGATACCTGATCTAATAGCTGATACCTATTCTGCTATTTTCTATTAGCAAACATGGATGAGATGGTGTTAAAGCAGTATCTAATGAAATTTAATGGAATTTCATAATATTGTGAAATTCAATTCCTCTTGTGCAGAACCTTTTAAAGATAACAAAACTGTGCATGTTTAAGCGATATGAAAACAAACAACAAAAATTTGCAAATAAACAAAAAAAAAATTTTTTTTTGATCTAGTGAAGTAAAACCAATAGATAAGCAAAATATAAAAATGTAGACATTTGTAGTTAAAATTTCTATTTAGTAAATTTAAGCTGAAATAAAAACCATTTACATATTTTATTATTTTTTCAATATTTTATTTAACAGTTTTTCTTAAAAATCTTAGCACTAATACAAATTCAACTCTATGTATAAATAAAAATATACAGATATAAAAAGAAAAAAAAACATTAATCTAATATTTTATTTTTATTTACAAATAATTTAGGTATAGGTAAAAAGATAAAAGTTTTAAACCATTCAATTTTAACATGCTTTTGGGTGAATAAAATACTAAAATTAATAAGATATATTCATAAACAAATAAGTAAATAATAAATAAATTAATAAATAATTAAATAAATACATTAATAAATAAACACAATTAGTACAAAATTAAATTAATAAATAAATTAATAAACAAATAAGTAAATAATAAATTAATTAATAAATAATTAAATAAATACATTAATAAATAAATACAATAAGTACACAATTAAATTCTCGTTGTCATCTTACATGCAATTTAGTAGGAATCATTCTATTCTACATCCATTGTTTCATTGTTTCGGTCTATGTAATGTCCCCAAGCGCGCGTTTTTATTTTATCTTTCATTATATTTCTTTTATCATCAGAAAAGCTAAGTGCTATTTTATGTAGTTTTTGGGTATATAGTTGATGTGTTTTAGATCTAAACAAAAAAATTTCATCCGAGATAATTTTGGATTCGAATAAGCAACTTTTGTAATCATTAATGGACAACTTTTTAATAACAGACTTTTTGACCCCTTTTGATTTTTTAACAGATTCCGAGCGAAGAGTCGATAGAGAATACATTTTTGCTCTTAACCCAACAAACTCTGTCATTATATCCCAATTGTTTTCATCTTTCATCATTCCCAAAACCTTCTTATTGAGTAGCGGCAAACGAAATTGATTATCTATAGGATATTCTGACGTATCAAAATTCAAACTAATATCATTACGGATGTCATCGTAAAAATCATCAGTTTTAATTGAATAAATAAATGAGTCAGTATCCATATAGTTGAGAGAAATGTTCTCTCCAAACTTAGGCTTCATGAAGCCATAATGGAAGTCATACATTCTCCACTTCGATAACTCCAGTACTGTGAAACCAACATATATGGGTTTATCATATAATGGTTCCATTTTTTCTAACTCTACCGCATACATATCACAGAAAATTTTGTCAACTGCTTAAAATTTGGTTTCGCAATTAATGCTCTGAGACCTAAATGATTCCTGTTTGTCGTTTCCCAAGATGACGTAATTCTAATGTCCCTACGTTTTTCAATGTTTTCCATTGTCTTCCCGTAAACAGCATTGTTTAAAAGTTTGAAGAAATCTTTTTCAAAATTATTTTTAGCATTTGTCCTATGAAATGTGTTTAAGTCAATATATTTTTTAAGCCAAGGGGATTGCTTAAATCTGAGTATTCAATGGATTTATTTTAAGATGAGGCCATTTGAAATGGCTTGTTTTAAAATTCTATAGTGTATGGTGTAATTTGTTTTTGAGTGTAAGTCTGCAACTAATTTTTTGATTTTGGATGCCCCCAGGGCCTTATTTTGGGGACAAAATGGCAAATAATTATGAAGATCATGCACTGAATCGGGATAATCTATATCCACTTCCAAAATGTACCCATACTCTGCAGTATCAGAAATTTTTTTAACATCAAAATCAGTATCACATACCCACTCAAATTCACCTCAAGGAAGATATTCCGACATCGCCCAACTATACAAGTTGTTAGCGTCTAAGTATACAAGAAATTCTGATGGTTTTGATGCATCAAAATTTTCCAAATATTTGTTATTCGCCTTCGAATATCTTTGCGAGCATTGAACTAGTCCACCTCTAATTCCGTTTTGCATAAACATATACATTTCGGAATCAGTGAACTGTTCCAGTGAAACTTCTGTGGTTTTCAACATTGCATCCCAAGATAAGCCTGGTGCTGTATAATAGTGGCAGGGGTCCAAATCGTATATATCTCTACAAATTTTTCTAAAATTTTCAAACACGTCGGTTAGAAGAAGAACATCTGTCTTTAAGTAGAGTTCAGTATAGTCAAGGAGGGTTTTACAGTTAAACTCTCTCCATATTTTTTGAGCATGTTCATACTCGACTACATCACATTCTTCATTCATTAGAATATTGAAGAACTCTTCTCTACTAGGGAGTTTAATTTCCTTAAACTTAGTCATGGAATCCATGTAAGAGTACGGAAATACACCCTTTCTTCTACTCAGGTTGAAATGAGCTTCATCAACGAAACATGACCGAATAGTATTAAAATCATTGCTATCAAGATTTTTCGCTAACGTATCTAAACTCGAAGCCATAAATCTAAACGAGTCTATAAATCTTATTTCGAATCCATATTTTTCATCTAATCTGATGAAAAATGAAAGAGAAATATAACTCTCTGTGTTCTAGGGAATCACTTTTATTGTAGAATATTTTATAGAAGAAAGTTCTTTGAAAAATAGGTGTATATCATATGCGGAAAGGTTATGCAAGATAACCGGTATAAACTGAGGTGTTTTATAATTCAAATTACATTCGCTATGAGCTGCCTCACGATAATTGCCCGTAGGATGACAATGATCTCTAACTTTATCATTATTTAATATTTTCTTACATATATGACAATTTTTTGCATTATTATATTGAGCTATTTCTATTGGGGTTATGAACATTTTCTTAATTTTAAATAAATAATTTAAATAAATATCTGTACAATCTTCAATAATTTTTTTGATAAATATATTCGCCGAATCTTCACCAAAATAATGTCTATATAAATTATTTTCTCTCTTGAAACTACAATTAATAAAATAACCGAATGCACAAGCATGATGTTTCTGTATATTTGTGGTACTTTTACTTACAGCATTGTCAACTTTTTCTAAAATAGTCTTAAAGTCTGCGAAGATTACGAATGGTACATCTAACTGTTTGTAGTAGTTCTTAAACTTGATAATAGATTCATCTTCTGGCATTCTGATGACTTTTTTCACACAAACATTTTTATGATGATTATACACATAATCATCATGTGTATGATATAGGCAGGTGTTGCATATCATGATCTTATGATCATGCAATGTTATGCTGGAACGAAGGAGTCTGAAGAAAATATAGAAAATACCAATACGATATAAATAAATATAACGATAAGAAGTAACTTTTTAAATAGAGATGAAAGCAGATTTTTCATAAATGCACAAATGAAACTTACTTTGATATATCCTTGATGAGTACATAGTGGAAGTTTTCATTGGACTGGAGCAATAAGAGATTAATATGAATGTGTTTTTCTCCTTTTGTTATGTAGTATGGTCTTATAAGCGATGTGCCGTTATGGCCAAATACATTGATGCTTAGATCATTTTGATTTTCGAATTGTTTTATCTGCTTCAATGGGAGTGGAAACTCTAGGCCTTCAAAATTTAACACAATTGCTCCTAAATTAATATTCTCATCAGAAATGTTTGATATATTATAGTTTTTAAAGTTTTTCCGTTTTTTAGGATTCAGACCGCTATTTTTGTACAAAGCCGCAATGAGACACCATGTAAAGCAATAAACATCAGAGTTGTCGATATTTATCATTGTCTGCAATATTTTTTGGGAGAGGGATAAAATTCGATCCTCTTATTATGGACGCCTTGTTTATATTAACTTCAAGAGAATTTATTGAAATCAAGGTGGATCCGCTATCCCTCTCTTGAAATTCTTCCATTTTGGCTCTTAGCTCCTCTGCTTGTTTCTTGTACATCTCCTCTATGTCATCAGACAAAGTCACCAACATCATTTTCGAAATATGTACAAGTTAGGAAACATTCATCTCATCATTCACCATTTTCATATAATCGCATGTCAGCTCCATATTAAATTTAAACGTTAGTATGTATCCTACTACGTTCATTGAGTTGTTGTACTATGGAGATCTTGGTAGATGCGAGAAACTCCTCCAGAAACAAGACACCCACATTTTTGTTGAGGAGAATATATGTCTCGATTCTCCCATCGAAGTTACTTATTCTTCTAGTGAGAAAATCGTTAATCTGTTCTTGCTTACAGCTGTTTTTGTGTTTTATGGTTCTGACATGAGCCATACAACCATTTGATGGAATCATCTCATCACAATCGTCACAATATTTGTTTTGAAGACTTAGCTTACTAGTTCCAAGCATAGCCTTCGATTGGTTAGCATATGAGTGCGTTTCCATATACTGATTTAGTTGCGTTTGAGTCATAAAGACTTTATTGCAGATGGTACAATTTGTAGTATTCATTTTATTTAATTTTTTATTTGTTTATTAATTAATTAAATTATTTTATTTATAAACAATTTATTTAACTATTTTATTTATAAGCAATTTATTTTAGTTATAAACGATTTATTTAATTATTTTTTATACACTATAAACTTGTTTAGCAAACAGTAGTTGGTTCTAGCACTTTTATAGTGTTTGGATTTCAATCACTTTAGAAATTTTGGTTGGGAAAATAGGTTGTCACTTGTTGAGATATCAGAGCAGAATGATGACAATCTACATTATTTCTTCTACTTATATACTTTATATGAGAATCGCGTAGTAGTCATCGAATCTAATTTATTACAACATATGATGAAATTCATATACACACACACACACATACACACATCCCCACAATTCATATGAGAATCGGGGGACGTGAGTGCAGGTCCCTCTATAAGTTTTTGTTACAGTAAAATATATTAAAATAAAAATATAAATACCCCTATTCATAAAACTCTGCTTGTCAACCTGATGGGACTTAAAATATTTAATATCTGAAATGCACTTGTACATATAAAACCTATGCCAACACAATATTTTTCTATCTCCATAAGAATAGCAATATCAATAGCGTAGAAAACATATATACACATATATGTAAATATTCATGAAGAAGTGTTGATGTAATTCACACAAGCAATGATATTCTTCAAAGCAAAAATAGATACGATCACATACATTAATCCAACAACATAAACATGCATACATACATTACCAAATGCATTCCCTATCCCCCTCCATTCCAAACATCTATCAGGGTTGCTACTACCTACAGCTTTTATATTATTTCCCCAGAGACCCCAAAAATAAATGTATACATACAATAATAATCATACATAAGAAAAGCAACGAAAACTCAGAGGAGCAAACCAAAGTCTATCAAATAACAATCACTACATACACACAAATACGCAGATCCCTTGTCAGAAAACAGATATGGTGTATTTGTGGTGGAATTGTCAATAACTTGTCAATATACATACATTTGTATGTACGTAAATTATAGAAATGTACTGGTAACTAACTGTCTGGTTGGTATTTCTCATGACCGCATAAGAACTATGTAGTCACTACCTAATCAATTGTTTTAGTGTTACTAGTAGATTTTCAATGACAAGCACATGCTAAATGTCTATAGCACAAAGTATTGCATGAGGAATAATTATAGAGTAACACTAGTGACAAAGTCAAAAGCGAGTCAGCACATTGTCACCATTGACATTTCCTACAGGGTATAATGTTTGTCTGCCACTAAAACAAAAGTAGTGGACACCGCCAAACATACAAGTAAATACATAAACGCACACATATGCATATACACACATGCATATACATATACAAACACTTACAGATCCATCCATCTACTGTAAGCACAACGTTTCTCTACAATAACAAAAGCTGTACACACAAGTACATATATACATACATACATACACATAAACAAAGAATAAAACTCATACACACACATATCTAAGAAAATCTCAGCATGAATCTCCAAAATCCCCCATATGTAACAGGGTTGCCAGCATTTATTTTTTCCCCGGTTCTGAATTCCCAAACAATCTTATGAAATAAACTGTCAAAAAATATACGTACATGAAAATAAATTAGTATGCATGTTAGTGTTTATTAAAATAAATGAAAAACAATGTTTTGGACAAAATTTCTGGGATTTTATATGTTTAAATGTGTTTAATTTGATTTGTAAATTCAAATTAATGTGTGAAAAAGTGAAAACAAAATAAATAATTATTCATAAATAATACATGTTAACTTGATGAGAATTTGCATAAAATGAAATGTTATAAAAAAAGTAAAATTACGTGTTCCTGTTGTATGAGATGAAGAGAAATATCGGCATTTTATTTTTGTTATTTTGCCTACGTTCTGCCACATATTATATCAGAGTTAATCGCAGTTGTGGACGCTATGTAAGCAAAAGAAACCAAACAAATTTTATTTGGGCCCCAATCCAAGCACGCCTCTACGATCTATGTGTTTCATACAATTTATTAGATTTTAGTTTCTTATTGATATTTGACAACTTTTAGTTAATTTTTTCTTTTTTTTGTGTATTTAATTAAAATATTATTTTATTTTATTTATGGGTTATTTGTGTTTTACAAACATACTCTATTCATAAATACTGTTCCTATACACCTAGATATGTACATATTTATTACATTAATAGGCAGATTTTGTAAAGATTATATTCCCCAGACGTTTCAAACTCGTGTGAAAAACAAAGATAATTTGTTCAATCAACTTATTTTGATTTCCATACAAATTTGTAAAACGGACCAAACGCTTGGGCTTCCAAAATCTACCCTTAAATGTTTATACGTGTTTATGTATTTACGAAATATGGTATTATTTATTAATTTAATTCTTAGTTTGGATTTCAATTACATAACCGCCAATACACTTAGACTTAGACTTACATATTCTAATTTCTTAGGCATATTAAATTTATTTTCTTTTTCAATTCAATAACTGCCAAAACATACTTGAATTAGTTAATTCAAACTGAATTTGTATCCGTTTAATTTTTTGGTATATTTCTATTTTTTTTCATTTTAATTTTTTGCTTTTTTTTAATTTTTCTTAAGTTTTGCTTTCTTATTATTAATAAATTGCTAATGATCTGTTTGATTTTCTTTCATATGTATTCAAATTTTTAATTTAGAAGAAAAACAAAAATAATTACTATCATTGTGGATTATGGTATATGCTGGAACCAATTTTCATTCTAATTTTTAAATGAAGGCTCAAGAAGACTATGTGTAGCCATGAAATTTACAACCACGAACCGATTATTTATTTGTTTTTTCTTTTTAATACGTCAAACATCTAAGTATAAATTTCGTTTTGTAGCTTTTTTCTATGGAGTATTTCGAGAATTTCTTTTTTTTATCTACTCTATTTATATACTTATTAGTAGTATGGAATTCCCAGTCCTGCGACAATTAAAATTGTGAAATTTTGAAATTTAAATTACCCAAATTTTAAAATTCTTGGAAATTTGTTAAATTTGATACCTACGAGGGTGGTTCAATAAGTCCGTCCGATTTTTTGTTTACATAAGGAGTTTTTTGTTTACATAAGGAGTTTTTGTTTACATTAACTGTTTTTTGTTTATATTAAGTGTATGTATGTTTGTATGTATGTATGTATGTATGACCGTGGGAACTTGTGCGCGGAATATTTTGTGGGAATACATTAAGGGGTTTATAGGTTTGAAGCTTTTATATTAATATGATTTTCTAATGCCTACGGGATAACATCTTTATTTTTTTTCAAATGCCGACGGGAAAACATGTTTATTTTTTTTCGAATGTCGACGGGAAAACGTGTTTATTTTTTTCAAATGCCGACGGGAAAACATGTTTATTTTTTTCAAATGCCGACGGGAAAATCATGGAAATGATTTTTCCTAATGCCGACGGAAAATTTGTGGGTGTGTCTAGCTGTAGGAATTGAAGTCTGGCTGTGATTGGTGGAGGACGAGGTGTGTCTAGATTGTGCGACCTTAAGGCTGACCGTGATTTGGGTAGGTGAGTGTGTTTTGTAATAATAACCGCGGGAATTCGGTGACGTTTATGCTTGTTGGAATTTAAGCCAAGCTGTGCTTGTGGGGGAGGGGTGTATTTGAGGCAGATCGACTGGTGGAGGGCGGGGAGTTGTTGTGATATGTATCCGTGGGAATCTGTGTACATGTATGTATGTATGTCTGTAAGAGTTTAAGGCTGTCTGTGATTTATGAAAGGCGAGGTGAGAGTGTGCATGTAATACATATCAGTGGGAATCTGTGTATATGTATGTTCGTAGGTGTTTAAGGCTGATTGTGATTTGAGGTGGGGGAGGGTGTTGTTGTGATAGATAGATAGAATGTGCCTATGTGTGTGTGTGTGTATATGTATGTATGTATATGTAGCAGTTTAAGGCTGTCCTTGATTTGAGGTAGGCGGGGGTGTTATTGTAATATGTATCTGTAGGAATTTGGGTGTTTATATGTCTGTAGGAATTTTTGTGCATGTATGTCTGTAGAAGTTTAAGGCTGATCGTGATTTGGATTGTTGAGATTGATCGATTGTATGTGAGCTTGAGAATTTGTGTATGTATATCTGTAGGAAATTTATGACTTATCGTGATTTATGATGGGCGAAGTGTTCATGAAATATATAACCGCGCAATTTGTGTGTATGTCTGTAGGAGTTTAAGGCTGATTATGATTAATGAGAGGTGAGGTGAAGGTGTTCATGTATATGTATCCATATTTGTGTGTATGTATCTCCATATGAGTTTAAGGCTGATCGTGAATTAGGTTGTGAGATTGATAGATTGTATGTTACCTTGAGATTTTGTGTATGTATATCTGTAAGAACTTTAGGCTGACTGTGATTTGTGAGGGGAGGCGCGTTGTTGAAATAGGTTTAATTTTTCGTAGATGAATTTTAGTATATGTTTGTGTATGTGATTTTCTCACCATAGTATTTATATGTACATAGAAATAAATTATTTCTCATATGAAAATTTTTTGCTAGAAAATATTATCATATTTCTGAACTTCCCTAATCCTAGTATGTTTTTCATATTGGAGGATGAGATTGCTTTATATTTTATCAAGCTTAAATTTGTCCAGTGTTGAAGTCTGTCGGTCAGAAATTTGTTTATATTTATATAAATATTAATTTCAGATTTTGCAAAATTCTTTTTTACGATCGTGGCGATTTTGTCTGTGTGTATGCGCGATAGAGTTTGACTGGTCTGTGATAAGTTTGTTTATTTAAGTACATTTGTCTTCTTCGACTTTCGTCTTCAAGCGTCAATAGCTTGGAGTACGGTTTGTATGTTTTCATGATGTAGATATGTAAGTGTGATTGTTAAAATCCAATAAATACTTGAGTATGGGTAAGAAATTTGATATGTACATATGTACATATGGATCTACAAATTGATTTTATGTATGTATGTATGTACATACAAATAAGTCTGGGGCTCCCTGTTTAAATACATTTTTTTTGTCATGTGCGGTCTTTTATTGCTGTTGTAAATATTTTGTATATAGATGTGAAATATCTCAATAGTTTTTTTTTTATTTGAAATTAAAAAACGTTCTTTTAATTTTTAGATGTATTTACTTATTTAAAAGTTTGTTAGGAGTTTCTGTTTTAAGTAAAATTGAATTCCTCTCTAGTTGTAGTAACTATAGTAGAAATATTTAATATATTTTATTTCCATTTATTTAAAGTTAATGTTGCCTATATAGTCACCGTTAGAAATTTTTCGGTGTAAAATTTTTCCAACCATCGTCTTTTTTCTTCACCTTTTACATATGTATATTTTAGAACACTTTGCTTCTCTTTCCTTTTTTATTGATAAACATTTAATATCAAATGGTGGTTTTATAACGAAATTGTTATACTCATTATTATTGAAAACATCCGCTACTTCTTTTTGTAATGAAAATCATTCGAATTAATTTTGAAACCTTACAAGTATATTAAAACTATTTTTTTCATTCATATTACTTAATTTATAAGACTTTCCGGACTTTCTATTATTCGATCATCAGTAAAAATGCAGTAGCTGAGGTCCTTGCTTGCTGTTTCAAATTAAATTTCTATATCAATTGACACGCTTTTGAATAAATGGAGCTTTTATCTTAAACTCTGATGCAGTTACAAGCGCTGGAAATTCTTTCATATACGAGTAGTAGATACATATCATATAGATACATATCATATAGAACTGCATAACTTTCATGTTTTAATTTTATATTAAGATCATCATATGGATATGAGACTAAATTTAAATGTACTTTTAAATTAGTCAAATCACAATGAACAAACTTATTTTCTTCTTGAAAAGCGATCAACAGAAACCGAAGTCGTTTTCTGGGAATTTTGGTCTATCCTCTCGACGGTTCCTCTAGTATACAATATGACTTTGCATGTCGGAATTTCTGACTGTCCTTTGTCGGCGTTATGGGTGATTAAATGTTAAAATTTTAATTGCCCAAATTGTACTAATTGATAATGTTACTATCTTTACATTAATAGACTATATGTTTATTTTATGAAGGGTGATCGTCTATGCCTTTTATGGTTTTTTGTAATTGTTTTATTTTTAAGTTTTTTTTTTCTCTCATTGTATTAAAGTTTAGCGTATTGTATACATATTTCTGCTATGTTTAAGTATGCTTTGTTTTCATAAGAGACAGGCTTTATATATCAGGTGGTCAGTCAGTCTCTAGTTTTATTTATTTTTTTCTTCTGATGTATAACTACTTTTTTTGATTTTACTACTTGAAATAAAGAACATTAATATAATTTTTAAATCCATTATTTTTAATGAAAATATATACATATGTGAGTGTGTACATATGCAAATGTATTCATATCTACATACATATATGCGAGTATATGTATGTATGTAGAAATTAGTTTACATACAAAGAAATACATGTTTAATAAACAAGTATTGCACCAAATCGATCTTCAAAAACTCAGTCACCTCTACCATGAATTCAGCATAGGTGTTTTCATATAGTATCAGAAACATTGGAATATCTACGTTTGAAGGAATTTTTGCTTGAAATATTTCTACATGCAGGTTTTTGTTTGGACAGTTTCGGAGAAGAAATAATTTCCCCATTCACCCGTAGTGGCCATAATTTTTAAAAGATGTGACACAAGCGTCCGAGATGTAGTGGTGTTTCAGTTAAAAATCTATACTATTAGAATTTACGATTTCGCTATTTTTATTCTTTTACAAAGTAGATACATATTTATGTATTTCATTTAGCATAGAAACATAATATTTCTTTACTTACAAAATTATGTGACGTGAGGAATTCTTTTAAATTTGCATGCTTCGGCATGCTTTCAATATTTTGTCTGTAAATTTATTTAATACTCATACAGATACAGATATAAAGTAAGATCTGCTTATATTGTATTTTACAATTTATGTATGCTTCAGCATGATTCCAGTTGAAGTCCATATTTATTCAGTATATTTGTTTGATACTAATTCATACACATATATATTCTTAAAGATTGGATATCTAAACCCAATTTATGTAGTTTATCTATATTTTCTAAAGATTTGATAGCTATAGAAATGAATAGAGTGAAGATCTATTATAATAGCCCATGGGCATATTTTAAAATTTCGCTTGCTAGAGCTTTCGAAATGGAAAATGTAAAATTTTCACTATAAAAAGTGATAATATTATGTGTTACTGAATATTATACTGTGTTGTAATTTATTTTGAACGCTCAAGTTTTCACAATATTTCATACAGGCCAACAAGTTTAGAGAATTTCCAGTATATTAAGTTAATTATCTTTCTTAAGACCTATCATTCCTTCAAAAATACAAACCAAACTAGATTTTTCCTGTTTAATTTTATTTTTTACTTTCATTAAATTTCATCATTTTGTTCATAACCAAATTATTATATTTAGCAGCTTTTTCTCATTTGTTGAGTTAACTTTAATCGGAAATATTACATTAAGTAATACTTTGTATATTTCAATACACTTATATGAACCATCATCACATAATTCCTTTGGATGATCTATTAAATCATTCTACTATTGATACTTTCATATTAAGTAATGTTTAATATTCTACTTATGCATGAATTTTCCAGTGTCTATTAAAAAATTCTTTACAATCATCCATTTGTAAGTTTTTTGGTACTCGTAACATTTCAAAAATATTTTCCACAGCCTAGGTTTTTTCGAATGCAGCTTTTATTTTCAACGGTATTGACCATAGAAACTTTGAGAATGAATCATTTACAGTCTACAATAATCAATAATTTTTATTTTCTGTAGAATAGTTTCCCATTTCACCTAAATCAGCTCCATAAAAGATCAACTATTCCTTTCATTACATATCTACAATGCACAAACAATTTTCGAGATTTATTATAGAGTTCGTCTACTAAATTTCTTTTTAAAGACATTGAGTTATTTTAAAGATTTTTTGGAGAGTGTTGTGATCTACTTGATGCACTTTCAGCTATTTATACTATCATGTAGTTCATTTTCCAATCTATAAATTTTATCGTTCAGCTGTTCAATTTGTTTTTTCAAAAGATGATTTGATTTTTAGTATGTATTTTATCAATTTTATAACTATCTTCTATCTCTAATTGTATTTCACGTTGTACTCCATCAATTTGCATTTTAATATATTCTTGAATTATATTAATTTCTTAAGCTGTATTATTAATTTGTACTATAGTTTATCGTTTTGAGCTTCCAGAAACAATTTACTGATAACATCATTCTCCGTCAGTGAATGATGATGATTCTCTATCCATGTTTTATTATCAATTATTAAAGAAAATAAAGCTACTATTAGAGCCTATATTTGACCATCAACTTGTATTTTATCTTCATTTAGTTTTAGGTTACTATCACCAAACTTCCATTCATTATTCAAATCTTAAAGCGGGCCATAGTTTGTATCTAATTCAATTCTTCTTTCCAAGACTGATAAATGAGTATAAGTGTCTTCAGAATTGGAAGTCTATGAGTAAAAATCATCTTCATCATCCTCATCATCATTCTCAGTATTAGCATCATTAAATAAGATGATATCATCAAATATTGTTCCTTCAGAAAGTTTCTTCGGTGTAGTTGTCTCTATATTGACTGATGGCTTTAAACTTATATTATTTTCAGCTTCTATCTTGATTTTACTTTCTTCTTTCTTGTGAATTCTTTCAATATTTCTAGAACTATTTATGAATTCTTTGAGAGGTTCTGTTATAGGTTTAAATGTATCTTTTCTAGATCACATGTATCTATTTCACCAGTTTTTATACTACGAAGCTTTTTCTTCAAGACATTTCTTGTCAACACCAACTGTTTTAAAATTTTCTCATCCATGTTTAATAATAGTAAATAACAGGTATCAGCTATCAGATCAGGTTATCAGGTAACTGGTCTGGTTTTCAGATCAGCTTATCAGGACCTGATCTGGTTTTCAGATCAGCTTATCAGGACCTGATCTGATTTTCAGATCAGCTTATCAGGACCTGGTCTGGTTTTCAGATCAGCTTATCAGGACCTGATCTGGTTTTCAGATTAGCTTATCAGGACGTGGTCTGGTTTTCAGATCAGCTTATCAGGACCTGGTCTGGTTTTCAGATCAGCTTATCTGATTCAGATTGGGTTATCAGTTTACAAGTAGCTGACCATTTATAACATTTAGATGAATGCAGTTTAAGGTGAGATGAAAAACGAAAAAGTAAACTGTTATGTAGTCAAATTCTCTTTTTTTCTATAACGATCATCGTTTAATTCAATATCGTTGCTTATAATCAAAATCCATATTTATCCTACCAACATGCTTTATATTTGTCTTGGAAGTCTTGGAAGGAAGAATTGAATTAGATACAAACTATGGCCCACATCAAGATTTGAATAATGAATGAAAGTTTGGTGATAGTAACCTAAAACTAAATGAAGATAAAATACAAGTTGATGGTCAAATATAGGCTCTAATAGTAGCTTTATTTTCTTTAATAATTGATAATAAAACATGGAAATACTATGAGAAATTTGATTTTGAAAACTATATAAAATATATAATTTCTACTAATACATGGATAGAGAATCATCATCATTCACTGACGGAGAATGATGTTATCAGTAAATTGTTTCTGGAAGCTCAAAACGATAAACTATAGGACAAATTAATAATACAGCTTAAGAAATTAATATAATTCAAGAATATATTAAAATGCAAATTGATGGAGTACAACGTGAAATACAATTAGAGATAGACGATAGTTATAAAACTGAAAAAACACATACTAATAATTAAATCATCTTTTGAAAAAACAAATTGAACAGCTGAACGATAAAATTTATAGATTGGAAAATTAACTACATGATAGTATAAATAGCTGAAAGTGTATCAAGTAGATCACAACAAAAAAAAATTTTAAAACAACTCAATGTCTTTAAAAAGAAATTTAGTAAACGAACTCTATAATAAATCTCATAAATCTCGAAAATTGTTTGTGCATTGTAGATATGTAATGAAAGGAATAGTTGATCTTTTATGGAGCTGATTTAGGTGAAATGGGAAACTATTCTACAGAAAATAGAAATTATTGATTATTGTAGACTGTAAATGATTCATTCTCAAAGTTTCTATGGTCAATACCGTTGAAAATAAAAGTTGCACTCGAAAACACCTAGGCTGTGGAAAATATTTCTGAAATGTTACGAGTACCAAAAAACTTACAAATGGATGATTGTAAAGAATTTTTTAATAGACACTAGAAAAATCATGCATAAGTAGAATATTAAACATTACTTAATATGAAAGTATCAATAGTAGAATGATTTAATAGATCATCCAAAGGAATTATGTGATGATGGTTCATATAAGTGTATTGAAATATACAAAGAATTACTTAATGTACTCGTATACAATATAAAAGTTCATCTCACTATTTAAATGATTGCAATTAAAGTTAACTCAACAAATGAGAAAAAGCTGCTAAATATAATAATTTGAAGATGAACAAAATGTTGAAATTTAATGAAAGTAAAAAATAAAATTAAACAGGAAAAATCTAGTTTGGTTTGTATTTTTGAAGGAATTATTAGGAATGCTAGGTCTTAAGAAAGATAATTAACTTAATATACTGGAAATTCTCTCAACGTGATGGCCTGTATGAAATATTGTGAAAACTTAAGCGTTCAAAATAAATTACAACACAGTGTAATATTCAGTAACACATAATATTATCACTTTTTATAGTGAAAATTGTACATTTTCCATTTCGAAAGCTCTAGCAAGTGAAATTTTAAAATATGCCCATGGGCTATTATAATAGATCTTCACTCTATTCATTTCTATAGCTATCAAATATAGACAATCTTTAAGAAAGTAAATGTGTATAAATTAGTATCAAACAAACTTACTGAATAAATATGGACTTCAACTGGAATCATGCTGAAGCATACATAAATTGTAAAATGCAATATAAGCAGATCTTACTTTACATCTGTATCTGTATGAGTATTAAATAAATTTACAGAAAAAATATTGAAAGCATGCCGAAGCATGCAAATTTAAAAGAATTCCTCATGTCATATAATTTTGTAAGTAAAGAAATATTATGATTCTATGCTAAATAAAAAACATATGTATCTACTCTGTAAAAAATTCAGAAGAGTGAATTCTTAAATTCTAATAGTATAGATTTTTAATTGAAACACCACTACATGTCCGAGTCTCGCGTCACTATCGATAGAAGCATGCTAAGGCATGCATGCTAGCAAAATATATAAATCTGTTAGAAGGTAATGAGAAACTTGTTTCTGATCATTAATTTGTAGACAGCAATTATATCTGGATCAAACCAACTCATGAATGAAATGTATACAGATATGGTTGATGGTGATGAGGACCTTTTTTAGGTAAGAAATTATTACATCTGAATGTGATACAACCCAGCCTACGTCAACAATAACTTCAAGGGGTTCAACCAGCAAACCTCATGTAGAAAAACTCGATGTAAAAATTCTCTCAAACATAGATATTCTAATGTTTCTGACACTATGAAAACACCGACGGTGAATTGATGGTGGAGGTAACTGAGTTATTTGATATTGATTTTCTAGAATAGTTGATTATTAAACATGTATTTCTTTGTAGATAAAGTAATTTCTCTATACATACATACATATATTTACCTATATGTATATATGAATACATTTAAAAATTACACAAATATTCTCTTTTTCAAGTAGTAAAATCTGAAAAAATAGTAGTGACACATTAAAAGAAAAAAATTATTAAAGAGAGGGACTGAGTGATCAACTGATACGTACACTTTGTCTGACAGGTAAATAAAGCGCACTTAAAAATGTCAGAAATATATGCACAATAGCTGAACTTTAATAAAATTAGAAAAAAAAATCATCTAGAACATCAAATAAAAGCCATAGGCGAGTAACCTTCATAAGATAAACATATACCTTATTAATGAAAACATATTATCAGTATGAAGTAACATAAATTGAGGAATTAAAATTTTAACATTTAATTGTCCCTTAATGCTGACAAAGAGTAGACAGATATGTTGACATCTTGTATACTAGAGGAACCGTTGAGAGGCCAGTCCTAAATTGTAAGAAAACGATTTCGTTTTCTGTTGATCGCTATTCAAGAAGAAAACAAGTTTCCTCATTATGATTTAACTAATTTAAAAGTAGATTTAACTTCAGTCGCATATCCAAATGATGATGATCTTAACATAAAAATTAAAAATAAACGTTATGCAATTCTATATTATATGTACTCGTATCTAAGATTCCAACAAAGCTATTATATGAAAGAATCTCAAACACTTCCAAATGCACTAAAGTTTAAGATAAAAGTTCCTTTTATTCAATAGCGGCTCAATTGATATAGAAATTTAATATGAAATAGCAAGCAAGGACCTCAGCTACTACATTTTTACTGAAGATCGAATAACAGAAAGTCCGGAAAGCCTTATAAATTAAGTAATATGAATGAAAAAATGGTTTTAATAGACGAGTAAGGTTTCGAATGATTTTCATTACAAAAAGAAGTAGCGGATGTTTTCAACAATAATGAGTATAACAATTTTATTATAAAACAACCATTTGATTTCAAATGTTTATCAATAAAAAAGGAAATAGAAGCAAAGTGATTAACAAAAAACTATCATCACCTAAGCTGGACTGCTGGATCAGTTTCATTTCAAAGCATTTGTCATTTTTTAAAAGCCAATGCAAGATGTTCTAAAATATATGTAAAAGGTGAAGAAAAAAGATGATACTTGGAAAAAATTTTACACCGAAAAATTTCTAACGTTGACTATATAGGCCACATCAACTTTAAACAAATGGAAATAAAATATATTAAATATTTATACTATAGTTGCTACAACTAGAGAGGAATTCAATTTAAATTAAAACAGAAACTCCTCACAAACTTTTAAGTAAATACATCTAAAAATTAAAAGAACTTTTTTTTAAATTCAAATAAAAAAACAATGGAGATATTTCACATCTATACACAAAAGACCAGGCGAATATTTACAACAGCAACAACAAAAGACCGCACATGACAAAAAAATGTATTTAAACAGGGAGCCCCAGACTTATTTGTATGTACATACATACATCAAGTTCTCGTTGAACCTTCATAGTGAACACACGTCATAGCGGATGAAACAAACAAAACAATAAAAAAACAAAAACAAAAAACAATAAAACATTCAAAAAATATTCGTAATACAAAATTAACTTTGATAAATAAGCAAAGCAAATATTGCAATTTTTTTTTTTTTTTTTACATAGTCAAAACAACAAAAACAAACAAATAACCGCAAACAAAGTACCCTTGAGGAATACTCTACATGAGTACCTCAAATACAAAAAAATGTGAAGTGAGTTCTAACGGCAGAAATGCATATTTTACTGTGAGTTCTGAAACTCTTAATGAAAACAATAGAAATAAAAAATCTTATGAAAGTAATTTTTTAACGGCAAAGCCAATTTTTCGTCAGCGATCAATTTCGCTTTGTCCAATGCCAACTAGTGATTCATTAACATTACAGTTGCCTAGTACTTCTTCATATAAGTCAGCGATTTCATCCCCTTCGGGCTCGTGTTCATCACTTAACCAAGTTATCACTACAGATAGCAGCAGTTCAAAACCCAAGAATTACTTAATGTACTCGTATACAATATAAAAGTTCATCTCACTATTTAAATGATTGCAATTAAAGTTAACTCAACAAATGAGAAAAAGCTGCTAAATATAATAATTTGAAGATGAACAAAATGTTGAAATTTAATGAAAGTAAAAAATAAAATTAAACAGGAAAAATCTAGTTTGGTTTGTATTTTTGAAGGAATTATTAGGAATGCTAGGTCTTAAGAAAGATAATTAACTTAATATACTGGAAATTCTCTCAACGTGATGGCCTGTATGAAATATTGTGAAAACTTAAGCGTTCAAAATAAATTACAACACAGTGTAATATTCAGTAACACATAATATTATCACTTTTTATAGTGAAAATTGTACATTTTCCATTTCGAAAGCTCTAGCAAGTGAAATTTTAAAATATGCCCATGGGCTATTATAATAGATCTTCACTCTATTCATTTCTATAGCTATCAAATATAGACAATCTTTAAGAAAGTAAATGTGTATAAATTAGTATCAAACAAACTTACTGAATAAATATGGACTTCAACTGGAATCATGCTGAAGCATACATAAATTGTAAAATGCAATATAAGCAGATCTTACTTTACATCTGTATCTGTATGAGTATTAAATAAATTTACAGAAAAAATATTGAAAGCATGCCGAAGCATGCAAATTTAAAAGAATTCCTCATGTCATATAATTTTGTAAGTAAAGAAATATTATGATTCTATGCTAAATAAAAAACATATGTATCTACTCTGTAAAAAATTCAGAAGAGTGAATTCTTAAATTCTAATAGTATAGATTTTTAATTGAAACACCACTACATGTCCGAGTCTCGCGTCACTATCGATAGAAGCATGCTAAGGCATGCATGCTAGCAAAATATATAAATCTGTTAGAAGGTAATGAGAAACTTGTTTCTGATCATTAATTTGTAGACAGCAATTATATCTGGATCAAACCAACTCATGAATGAAATGTATACAGATATGGTTGATGGTGATGAGGACCTTTTTTAGGTAAGAAATTATTACATCTGAATGTGATACAACCCAGCCTACGTCAACAATAACTTCAAGGGGTTCAACCAGCAAACCTCATGTAGAAAAACTCGATGTAAAAATTCTCTCAAACATAGATATTCTAATGTTTCTGACACTATGAAAACACCGACGGTGAATTGATGGTGGAGGTAACTGAGTTATTTGATATTGATTTTCTAGAATAGTTGATTATTAAACATGTATTTCTTTGTAGATAAAGTAATTTCTCTATACATACATACATATATTTACCTATATGTATATATGAATACATTTAAAAATTACACAAATATTCTCTTTTTCAAGTAGTAAAATCTGAAAAAATAGTAGTGACACATTAAAAGAAAAAAATTATTAAAGAGAGGGACTGAGTGATCAACTGATACGTACACTTTGTCTGACAGGTAAATAAAGCGCACTTAAAAATGTCAGAAATATATGCACAATAGCTGAACTTTAATAAAATTAGAAAAAAAAATCATCTAGAACATCAAATAAAAGCCATAGGCGAGTAACCTTCATAAGATAAACATATACCTTATTAATGAAAACATATTATCAGTATGAAGTAACATAAATTGAGGAATTAAAATTTTAAAATTTAATTGCCCTTAATGCTGACAAAGAGTAGACAGATATGTTGACATCTTGTATACTAGAGGAACCGTTGAGAGGCCAGTCCTAAATTGTAAGAAAACGATTTCGTTTTCTGTTGATCGCTATTCAAGAAGAAAACAAGTTTCCTCATTATGATTTAACTAATTTAAAAGTAGATTTAACTTCAGTCGCATATCCAAATGATGATGATCTTAACATAAAAATTAAAAATAAACGTTATGCAATTCTATATTATATGTACTCGTATCTAAGATTCCAACAAAGCTATTATATGAAAGAATCTCAAACACTTCCAAATGCACTAAAGTTTAAGATAAAAGTTCCTTTTATTCAATAGCGGCTCAATTGATATAGAAATTTAATATGAAATAGCAAGCAAGGACCTCAGCTACTACATTTTTACTGAAGATCGAATAACAGAAAGTCCGGAAAGCCTTATAAATTAAGTAATATGAATGAAAAAATGGTTTTAATAGACGAGTAAGGTTTCGAATGATTTTCATTACAAAAAGAAGTAGCGGATGTTTTCAACAATAATGAGTATAACAATTTTATTATAAAACAACCATTTGATTTTAAATGTTTATCAATAAAAAAGGAAATAGAAGCAAAGTGATTAACAAAAAACTATCATCACCTAAGCTGGACTGCTGGATCAGTTTCATTTCAAAGCATTTGTCATTTTTTAAAAGCCAATGCAAGATGTTCTAAAATATATGTAAAAGGTGAAGAAAAAAGATGATACTTGGAAAAAATTTTACACCGAAAAATTTCTAACGTTGACTATATAGGCCACATCAACTTTAAACAAATGGAAATAAAATATATTAAATATTTATACTATAGTTGCTACAACTAGAGAGGAATTCAATTTAAATTAAAACAGAAACTCCTCACAAACTTTTAAGTAAATACATCTAAAAATTAAAAGAACTTTTTTTTAAATTCAAATAAAAAAACAATGGAGATATTTCACATCTATACACAAAAGACCAGGCGAATATTTACAACAGCAACAACAAAAGACCGCACATGACAAAAAAATGTATTTAAACAGGGAGCCCCAGACTTATTTGTATGTACATACATACATCAAGTTCTCGTTGAACCTTCATAGTGAACACACGTCATAGCGGATGAAACAAACAAAACAATAAAAAAACAAAAACAAAAAACAATAAAACATTCAAAAAATATTCGTAATACAAAATTAACTTTGATAAATAAGCAAAGCAAATATTGCAATTTTTTTTTTTTTTTTTACATAGTCAAAACAACAAAAACAAACAAATAACCGCAAACAAAGTACCCTTGAGGAATACTCTACATGAGTACCTCAAATACAAAAAAATGTGAAGTGAGTTCTAACGGCAGAAATGCATATTTTACTGTGAGTTCTGAAACTCTTAATGAAAACAATAGAAATAAAAAATCTTATGAAAGTAATTTTTTAACGGCAAAGCCAATTTTTCGTCAGCGATCAATTTCGCTTTGTCCAATGCCAACTAGTGATTCATTAACATTACAGTTGCCTAGTACTTCTTCATATAAGTCAGCGATTTCATCCCCTTCGGGCTCGTGTTCATCACTTAACCAAGTTATCACTACAGATAGCAGCAGTTCAAAACCCAACGTCCAAATCGGTATGGACAGATACATAACTGTGGTAAAGCGTGGGCGAAGCCCAAATTCTTCTAAAATTTCATCTGCTCCAAAGATGTCTAGGGATAACAGCGCGTCCTCTACTAATCGTCAAAATCGTTTTTCAATATTGCAAGACAATAACGACAAGCCCGCTGCATCATCGCAAAAGTCTTTTAAGCCACCACCTATCTATCTGAGAGAAAAAAATTCCAACGCGCTTCTAAAACAACTACTTTCGGCCATTGGTGAAAATACCTTCCACATCATTCCAATTAAACGAGGTAATATTGACGAAACAAAAATCCAAATTTATGATGAAAAAAATTTCCGAACAGTTGTTAGTGATTTTGAGAAAAATAAAACAAATTTTTACACTTACCAATTCAAGAGTGCTAGAGGCTTACAGATAGTACTAAAGGGCATAGATTCATATGTTGACCCCGAAGAAGTAAAATGCGCACTTATCGAGCAAGGATTTAAAGTAAAAAGTGCTACTAATATAATTAATAGAGAAAAGGTCCCACAACCCCTATTTCGGGTTGAACTGGAGCCGAATGACATACAATTGAAAAAAATGAAACCCATCCTATTTATAATGTGAAGTTTCTCTTACACCGAAAAATCACAGTTGAAGAGCCACGCAAGCGTTCAGGTCCCGTACAGTGCCATAATTGCCAAGAATATGGTCATACAAAATCCTACTGCAATTTACCTACAGTTTGTGTTATCTGCGGTGAATTGCATGGCACTGCTAGCTGTACCAAGCCAAAAGTTCAAGCAGAAAAAAATGTAGTAATTGCGGAGGTAATCACACCGCTAACTACAGAGGATGTCCTGTATATTCTTTTGTTAAACAGACTATGGGACAAAAACCTAAATTAACTCCAGCTCAATCAGCAAATGCTTACTCCGCCACTTTTCCTCCAATGAGCCAACCAAGTACTTTACGAGTATCGTATGCGGATGCTGTTAAGACAAATTCAATTCCCACGCAGAAAGTGTCCCCACCAACAACAAGTAATTCGACAAATGCTAACACAAGCTTTAATTTCAGCCGCCTTGAAGCCACTATTGATAATCTAGTGCAAACTATAAACAACTTTACTACAAATATGACTAACATGATGCAAGAAATGCTACGAATGCAGAATACTCTGCTTCAAGCATTAATTAACAAGCCATGAACACGTTGAAAATATGTTTCTGGAACGCAAACGGCATCCGCCAACACAAAAATGAGCTCGAGCACTTCCTTATGGAAAAAAATATTGATTTAATGTTGGTCTCTGAGACTCATTTGACATCAAGAAGCTTATTCAAAATAAATGGTTACACTCTATATGATTCAAAGGACCCGAGAGGGAGAGCATGCGGTGGATCAGCAATTCTAATTAAGTCAAGACTCAAGCACTATGTCCTTGACAACGTTTGTGAAGAATATATGCAAGCAACGAATATTTTCGTAGAAAATTTTTGTGCGAATTTCGTGATATCATCAATTTACTCACCTCCCAGATTTGCAGTTACAGAAGAGCAGTATGAGAAGTTCTACAAATCGCTTGGATCTTGTTTCCTGGCAGCTGGCGACTACAATGCAAAACATACGTACTGGGGCTCGCGTCTTGTTACACCTAGAGGTCGAGCGTCGTTTAATACAATTTCAAAAATGGACTTGGATGTCATTTCGTGTGGGGAGCCCACTTATTGGCCTACTGACGTACAAAAAATTCCGGATGTAATAGATTTTGGTGTCATGAAAAATATCCCTAGGGACCTAACTCACGTGGAGGCCTCTCTAGATCTCTCCTCCGATCACTCTCCCACAATAGTTACAATTTTTAACCCACTAAGGAGTGATTTGCCGAACTCATATGTGAAGATGATAAGTCGTGTTAATTGGCTGGGGTACAAAAAATATCTCAGTAGTCATTGTACGGAAAACATTAAGCTAAGTACATCCGATGATATTGAATTTAACGTTGCCAATCTTAACGAAAATATTAAAGAGGCTGCTGAACATGCCACTACTTCCCATCCGCAGACTGGCTTTAATAGAATTTATTCTGCGGATATTGAACGTCTTGTATGTGAAAAAAGGAGAGCTAGAAGAGAATGGCAACAACACAGATCACCCCTAAATAAACTCAGACTTAAAGAATGTACTAAACGACTCAAAGAGTTGCTATCGTCGGAAAAAACAGCATTACTAGAAACATTTCTAGAAGGTCTCGATGTCACGTCAGCATCTAATTACTCTTTATGGCGCGCTGCTAGAAATCTTAAAAGACCCGTTGAGCTTAAATCACCACTGCGCACTTCGACCGGAGGATGGGCAAGAAGCGATAGCGAGAAAGGTAACTTATTTGCTGAGCATTTAAAAGCTGTATTCACTCCCTATTCATGTACGGGCGCTGTTGATTTGCCGAATGTAGTTTCTCTACCCCCTCGTCCCATAAGGTTTAAGCTGTGTGAATTACAAAAAATAATTGCTGAACTCAACCCGAAGAAAGCTCCAGGTATTGATGGAATTAGTAACAAGATGCTGATGAATTTGCCTCTAATCGCAATAAGAATCCTGCTATTTATTTTTAATGCCATTTTGCGATTGCAGTATTTTCCACATAACTGGAAACTGGCGAAGATCAAAATGATTCCAAAGCCGGGTAAAGATCTTACCAAGGCTGAGTCATATAGGCCTATAAGTTTACTATCAACAATCTCAAAGCTTTTCGAAAAGCTGCTCATGACTAAATTTTCCAAAATTTTAGCTGATAATGGGTGTATCCCGGATCATCAATTTGGTTTTAGAAGTCAGCATAGCACAATTGAGCAAACGCATAGGTTGGTGCAAGTTATAAGGAAGACATTTGAAGAAAAGAAATATTGTTCTGCCCTCTTCATTGATGTTTCTCAAGCGTTTGACAAAGTATGGCACGAAGGCCTAGTTTTAAAATTGAAGACATACCTGCCAGTAAACATTCAAAAACTTTTGGAAAGTTATATTGTTGATAGGAAGTTCACTGTTGTGGAAGGAGACTTCATGAGTGTGCCCGAATCTATATCTTCCGGTGTCCCACAGGGTAGTATTCTGGGGCCAGTCTTGTATTTAATATATACTTGTGATATGCCTGTGAGCAATAATATCCATACCTCTACGTTTGCCGATGATACAGCCTGTATGAGTATTCACGAAAGCCCTTCTGAGGCATCCCGCAATCTCCAGGAACATATTACCCAGTTGGAAATATGGTTGAACTTATGGAGAATTAAAGTAAATGAACAAAAGTGTGTCCATATAACGTTTTCCCTAAGAAGAGATACTTGTTCCCCCATTCGAATAAACAATGAGAATATTCCTCAACATTCTCACGTGAAATACCTTGGTATTCACCTTGATCGAAGGCTTACGTGGAAACATCATATTGACTCTAAGCTAACTCAAATAAAACTTAAGTTATCTCAAATACATTGGTTGATTGGCAGAAATTCAACACTCAGCCTAGACTGCAAACTGTTAATATACAAGTCGCTTTTGAAACCAATATGGTGCTACGGAATTCAGTTATGGGGCACTGCTTCAGCTTCAAATGTTGAGAAAATCCAACGAAGACAAAACAAAATTTTACGTTTAATAACATCGGCTCCATGGTACATTAAAAATTCAAATTTACATCGTGATTTAAATATGCCACTAGTGACTGAAGAAATTTCAAAATACGCAGGCAAATATTTAACTAAACTTGAGTCCCATCCTAATCCCCTTGCTCGTAACATCTTGAACTTTACTGGACACATCCGCTTAAAAAAGAGGGACACCAAGGCTCTAATACGCAATACCTCAGATGCAACTTTTTGAGAATAATTTTTTTTGCTAGTACATAATTATTGTATTAATAACTACTATCACTAAAATTGTTTTCGGCATTGGTCGGACACATTAATTATATCTAGACTTAAGATTTGATTACTTATTGTTAGTTCATTTTTTTGAAGATGCAATAAATAAGTTATATGTATTAAAAAAAAAAAAAAAAAAAAAAAAAAAACATACATACATACATAAAATAAATTTGTAGATCCATATGTACATATGTATGTACACATATTATCAAATTTCTTACCCATGCTCAAGTACTTGTTGGATTTTAACAATCACACTTACATATCTACATCATGAAAACATACAAACCGTTCTCCAAGCTTTTGACGCTTGAAGACGAAAGTCGAAGAAGACAAATGTACTTAAATAAACAAACTTATCACAGACCAGTCAAACTCTATCGCGCATACACACACACGCCACGATCGTACACAAGAATTTTGCAAAATCTGAAAATAATATTTATACAAAAATATAAACAAATTTCTGACCGACAGACTTTAACACTAGACAAATTTAAGCTTGATAAAATATAAAGCAATCTCAACTTCCAATATGAAAAACATACTAGGATTAGGGAAGTTCAGATATATGATAATATTTTCTAGGAAAAAATTTTCATATGAGAAACAATTTATGTCTATGTACATATAAATACTATGGTGAGAAAATCACATATACACACACAAACTAAACTTCATCTATAAAAAATTAAACCTATTTCAACAACCCTTCCCTCACAAATCACAGTCAGCCTAAAGTTCTTACAGATATACATACACAAAATCTCAAGGTAACATACAATCTATCAATCTCACAATCTAAATCACTATTAGCCTTAAACTCTTATAGACATACATACACACACATACGGATACATATACATGAACACCTTCACCTCACCTCTCATTAATCATGATCAGCCTTAAACTCCTACAGATATATACACAAATTGCGCGGTTATATTACATGAACACTTCGCCCCTCATAAATCACGATAAGCCTTAAGTATCCTACAGATATACATAAACAAATTCTCAAAGTCACATACAATCGGTCAATCTCAATAATTCAAATTACGATCAGCCTTAAACTCCTACAGACATACATGCACAAAAATTCCTACAGACATATAAACTCCCAAATTCTTATAGATACATATTATAATAACACCGCCCGCCTACCTCAAATAAAGGACAGCCTTAAACTGCCACATATACATACATACATACACACACACATAGACACATTCCATCTTTCTATCACAACAACACCCTCCCACCCAAATCAAGGACAGCCACACACACATACGCACATTATATCTATCTATCTATCACAACAACACCCTCCCCCACCTCAAATCACATTCAGCATTAAACTCCTACAAACATACATAGACACAGATTCCCACGGACACGTATTACATGAACACTCTCACCTTGCCTTTTATAAATCACACACAGCCTTAAATGCGCACAGATTCCCAAGGATACATATTACAACAACACCCCGCCCTCCACCAGCCGATATACCTCAAATACATCCCGCCCCCTACCAAGGACAGCTTGGCGTAAATTCCAACAGGCATAAACGCCACCGAATTCCCACGGTTACATCATCACAATCAAGACAAACCCCGCCTTCCACCAATCACAGCCAGACTTCAATTCCTACAGCAAGACACACCTCGTCCTCCAAGAATCATAGCCAGACTTCAAATCCTACAGCTGGACACAGCCACAAAATTTCCGTCGGCATTAAAAAAATCATTTTCATGATTTTACTGTCGGCATTTGAAAAAAATAAACATGTTTTCCGTCGGCATTTGAAAAAAAAAGCATGTTTTCCCGTCGGCATTTGAAAAAAATAAACATGTTTTCCCGTTGGCATTTGGATATCATACACATATAAAAGTCTCAAAACTATAAATCCCTTAATGTTTTCCCACAAAATATTCTGCGCACAAGTTCCCATTGTCATACATACATACAAACATACATACATTTAATATAAACAAAAAAAAACAGTTAATGTAAACAAAAAACACTTAATGTAAACAAAAAAACTCAATTTCTCAAATTTCAGACAAATTTCACAAATTTCAGCAAAATTTCACAAATTTCAGCAAAATTTTAATATTTCAAAAATTTCAGTCCAGAATTTTTAGAAATTTCACAATTTTAATTGCGGTGGTATCCCCAGTTCCCTACTACTAACAACTGCATCAACAAACTCTGCCAATTCCAATGAGTACTTCGCATGCTAAGACAGAAGAAGATAATTTGAGATGTTATAAAATATCAAGAGCATTTAAAAATAATATAGTCACATATGGATTATACAATAAAAAAGACCAATTACTCTTGGAAGAGTTTGTTGGAGAAAACAAAAATGTTTTAATAGAGATGCTTGAAAGTCATTTACTAAGTCACACAATAATAAAATTTAATATAAGTATTGTGGGAGAATATCTAAAAATTGTGGGTGAGGAATTGGAGCTCAATATAATTCATCATAGAGCTAAAATGAGTTTGCTGACGACGGCAGATAATGTAGAAAAGCTATTTTCTAACCAAATCTCAGAAATTAAAAATAAAATGTCCGAATTCCAAGAGAGGGACCTTGGTTGGACTTTGATAAGTATAGTTCGGGCGGAAATAAACATCAATAAAGCATATCTCGTCAGAGGATCAAATTATGTATCTACTCCTGAAAAAGTTTATAAAGAAAAGCTTGCATCAACATACAAAACAATGATGGATATTGTTTCAAGTGGTGTCTGATTGCTGCAAAGAATAGCACGAAATATAAACATACAGAACGTTGTAGTTCTTATAACGTCCAAGATATTACCGCTGACATGATTTATACGCGAAATGGTGTAGCCTTAAATTTTACAAATTTAAGGTTTCCATTAGCACTAACTAAAGTTAACGAGTTCGAGGTGAATAATCCAACAATAAGTGAATGTTTTTGGGTACGATGAAGCAGCTGATGAGATCATAGGTCCTTATTACGTGACCAAGGACGAGAAAATGAACCATGTCAACTTGCTGCTTTTAAAGAATGCTGTAGGGCATCACTACATATTGATAAAGAACATAAAGTAACATAGGTAAGTTAAAAAATTATACACTTTAATATCATACTACATATACTTATTATATACGTTTATGAAATATGTTCGTTTTATTTATTTACTTTTTTCTATTTTTATTTTTTTTTATCATTCACAGACTTTTACGGAATCAAACTACAAAGCACCATAATAAGTTAGATTTCTGCAATAGCTGCTTGCAGTATACGCATTGGGAGAACGTCATGTCTAATCATAAAGCAGAATGTGGAAAGATAGTAACCACTATTCCAACAGGTGCGGATGCTATTCTGCAGTTTAAGGGACATCAAAGAAAAATGGATGTGCCCTTCGTGGTATATGCAGACTTTGAGTGCATCTTGGAGAATGTAAATGATAGCGTAAGTAACAAAACTAGTTTAATTAAAAAGCACACTCCTTGGGCATTTAGTTTTTATATTAAGTGTCTCCATGACAAAAAGTTAGATAAGTTAAGAGTATATACAGGGAAAGATGCCTCACAAAAATTTGTATCATTTTTAATTCAATATTGTGAGGAAATATATAATAATCATTTAGTAAATAATAGACAAATGGATATTTTATCCCCTTCTGATATTTCTAATTTTTATAGTGCGATGAATTGTCATATATGTGAAAAACTTTTAGGTAAGGATTGTGTTAGAGATCACTGTCATATTAGCGGTAAATTTAGAGGCGCAGCCCACAAAAACTGTAATTTAAATTACCAAATACCCAAATTTATACCAGTTTACAACTACTAGTATACCAGTTTACAACTACTCAAATTATGACTCACATCCTCTCAATAAGGAGCTTTATACATCACTCTCCCAATTTACAAAAATGAGCGATGGTCATAATCTTGAAATCAGATTTCTTGATACAATACGCTTTATGGCTGAGAGTTTGGAATCATTGGCTTGCAATTTGTCAGATAATGATTTCAGCACTATAAGATCCTTATTTCAGTCAGAAAAAGAGTTTCAGCTCATTAAGAAAAAAGGTATTTTTCCGTATAAGTACCTAAACTCATTCCAAAAACCAGATGAATGTTAGATCCCTTCAAGCAGTGAATTCTTTAATAAGCTGAACAATAAAGAGTGTTCTTTAGAGGAATACGCACATACTGAAGAGGTATGGAATACTTTTGGTTGCAAAACAATGAAAGATTACATGGAACTTTACTTAAAAACAGACGTCCTCTTACTAACATATATTTTCGAGAACTTTAGAAAAGTTTGCAAGGGTATTTATGAGCTGGATCCATGTCAATATTGTACAGCTCCTGGACTTTCCTGGGATGCAATGTTAAAATATACAAAAATTTTATTAGAATTATTGACGGGCATAGACATGTACAATTTTATGAAAAAAGATATACGTGGGGGAATCGTACAGTGTAGTCAAAGATATTCAAAGGCAAATAATAAGTATTTACAAGATTTTGATAAAGAAAAGCCTTCAGAATTTCTTGTATACTTAGACGCAAACAACCGCTAGTATTGCGCGATGTCGGAATATCTTCCTTATGGTGGGTTCAGATGGTTATCGCATGACGAGCTGAGTCTGGACCCAAAAAGCATAGCTGATAATGGAACAGACGGTTATGTATATGAGGTCACTTTGGATTATCCTTCCCACCTACATGACTTGCATAACGACCTTCCTTTTTGCGCTGAAAACAAAAAAGTTATGCAAGCGAAGTATAACAAGTTGATAAACGATTTCTCTACAAAGCAATCATATGTGATACACTATAGAGTTGTTTTAAAACTTAGAATATGGCTTAGTTTTAAGGAAAACACATCGTATTCTAGCATTTAAACAATCTCCATGGTTACAAGGCAATATTGACCTAAATACCAGACATAGAGCCACTGCTAAAAATGCTTTTGAAAAAAACTTGAAAATGGAAAATGTAGACAAGAGGAGAGATGTTAAAATTGTCAATAGTTGGAAGAGAACGAATTGTAATCATTTGGGGGCACAAGCTTGGATATCCAAACCCAACTTTCATTGGTTGGTTGGTTGGTTTACGTGGCTACCCACTACACGCAGGCATTCAAATAGAATCTAGAAGATTCCTTTTTTAAAGGACCACTTCACTCATCGGTGTCAACCTATATAGAACCGTACCTGAGTATTCTCATACGGTGATCGTTACTAGATCCAACCTGTCGCGTTGAGATATCTGATAAGGTCATTCAACCCAATCTCAGATAGATCATCTAGTACATGACTGCCTAAAAATTTGTGTCTCGAGAGATGCAAATCTGGGCATTCGCAAAGAAAGTGAAAGACTGTTTCTTCTTTGCTTACTTCTTGACAACTTCGGCAGAATTCATTGTAGGATAGACCTGTCTCTACGGTTTCTGTTTGTTAATTGTATTGAGCGCCTATCATTGTAGCAAGGCCACATTTTCTTAGCAACCTTGCACGTGACTATATTACGCCATCTACTGTCAGCCTTATACAGATAGTGCTTGAAAATATAGATTTTAATAGAACCAAACGGCATGGCTACCGATTCGGCATTGGAAACATTCATAGAGGAGCCAGCTCTAGCAAGCTCATCCGCCCGTTCATTACCTAAGAAATTGCTATGTGCTGGAACCCAGAAAAGGGTGAGGTCAGTCTGACCACCCAGTCTAGATAGCAAACTCTTGCATTGCCCGACTAGAATAGACGAGGTGATATGTGATCTTAGGGATAGTAGTGCTGCCTGGCTGTCGACAAAGATACCAACTTTACCCTGTATCTGCCTATCAATCAGCATTCTAGCCGCTTCCCTAACTGTCAAAATTTCAGCCTGAAATACAGTTGCTTCGTTTGGGAGACGAAAGGAGCATTCTGTACCAAGATCACCTGAAAAAACTCCAGAGCCGACACCGCAGATCATTCTTGATCCATCAGTGTATATACTGACGTCATATTCCCTTATCATTTTGTCTCCCTTCCACTCCCGTTTGGATGGAATCAGAACTTTGAACCTCTTGTCAAAGTTTAGATGAGGAACCATGTAATCAGTAGATTTCCTCAGCATGGGGGGTAGTTGATCCAGGATTCTGGCATGGCTATATGACCTTGATCTCCACAGCCCATATGCCGCTAATCTTGTCGCACTACTTGAGGATACCGCCAATATATGAAGGTCGATCGGAATAAGGTTTAGTATAGTATTCAAAGCCTCTGAAGGACTAGTACGTAAGTATCCTGTTATTCCTACGCAAGCGAATCTCTGTATTCTATAAAGTTGATCTACCACGTATTTCTTACTTGTGGCAGGCCTCCAAACTACAGAGCCGTATATTAGTATAGGACGCACAATTGCTGTATACATCCATTTAAGCATTTTGGGGTTTAAGCCCCATTTAGCTCCAAACATCCTACGACAGGAGTAGTATGCTACCGTTGCCTTTTTAACCCTGTGTTAAATATTCAGTTTCCATGAGAGTTTTTGGTCCAGTATAACTCCTAGATATTTTGCGTTGTCTGATAGCGTCAATTCATGATTATTCAACCGAGGAAGTCTAAAGTTCTGTACCTTGGCCTTTGTGGTAAATAGTACCAGTTCCGTTTTGTTTGGGTTCACTCCCAGTCCACAGTCTGTATTCCAGTTGC
The DNA here is from genome assembly GCA_936439885.1 of Nowickia ferox. Lineage (NCBI taxonomy): Eukaryota > Metazoa > Arthropoda > Insecta > Diptera > Tachinidae > Nowickia > Nowickia ferox. The sequence continues at coordinate 49,781,946 of OW387024.1, read as the reverse complement.
TAAGTGTGCCCAAGTCGTTGGACATGATATCACTTATCACGTCCATGAACATCCCTGATACCATTATTACCACATCGTTCGCGTACGCTACAACTTTAACCCCCAAGGCATCTAATCTGAAAAGTATTTTGTTAACTACAAGAAGCCAGAGCAAAGGTGACATCACACCACCTTACGGTGTCCCACGGTTAGCCCATTTCGACCTCTCACTGTTGCCTAATTTAGCAGTGACATTTCTTGCCCCCAGCATGGTTATTATCCAGTTGCGGATGTAATCCTCAACATCAGCATCCTGGAGAGCATTTTGGATGGCTGTCACTGATACATTATTGAAAGCACCTTCAATGTCTAGGAAGGCAGCCAGGGTGTATTGTTTATGCTCCAGGGATCTCTCTATGAACCTTACCACTTCATGTAGTGCTGTTTCTGTAGAGCGTCCCTTAAGGTAGGCATGCTGACTATTTGAGAATCCTGACGATCCTAACAGCCCTTGCCTTATATGACTGTCTATTAGTCTTTCCAACGTCTTAATCAGGAAAGATGAAAGACTGATTGGTCGGAAGTCCTTTGCGTCTTCATGACTTCTTTTCCCAATCTTCGGAATGAAGACAACTCTGACTCTTCTCCAGCTGATTGGAACGTAACTAAGAGAGAGACAGAGATTATAGAATTTAGAAAGCCAGGGGATGATGGAGCTTTTCGCGCTCTGTAGCATCATTGGTATGATGCCATCCGGACCTGGTGATTTAAACGATGAGAAACTGTCAATTTCCCAGGAGATTTTATCTTCAGATATTATCTCACTATAAACAGCGTAAAGTTGCCGACTGATAAAGCTGTTCACAGCAGGTGTATCCTTACAGCCAGGAAAAAGGGTGTTAAGTAATATGTCTAAGGATTCTGCAGAGGAATCTGACCAGGAGCCATCCACCTTTTTTACAAAAGTTAGCCAGGACCCTAGCAAGTCTTGCTGAATCTCTGGTACTATCTATGGACTCACAGAAATTTCTCCATGAGTTGCGCTTGGCAATTTTTAAAGCTTTTTTTGTAAGCTTTTACCTTTTCACGATAGGGTTGCCACATTTGCGTAGAATGGAGAGCTCCGAATTCCATTAAGGAGGATAGCTTTTCCTAGCTTTTTTTATGGGACAGGAGATTTCAAAGGCTCTGTTAATAGCCTTGTTGAAGATCTCCACATTGTGTTCGAGTCCTTCGATGTTCTCTATCTCTGGTGCTCTTTTTAATTTTTGCTTCAGAATTCCATTGAACTTAATCCAATCTGTTCTCTTCGGGTTTCTAAAGCAATATTTTTCTTTGTTATGTAGTTTAACTTCGAAAAGTATCCAATTGTGATCCGAAAAGGACCTCTTATTGGATGCCCTCCACTTGTCAATAAGAAATCTAAATTTGTCGTTCGTGAGACTAATGTCCAGAACCTCTTTCCACCCGCTAAATCTGTCCGAACTCAAAAAAATAAAGGTTGGCGAGTTACCGGAGTTACAAATAGTTAGATTGTTAGAGTTAATGAAATCTACTCACCTCTGTCGTTGATTTCACTGCTACCCCATATTGTGTGCCTAGCGTTGGCATCAGAGCATATAATGATGTCTTCATTGGCATTTAAGGATGACAAAACCGCTTTTAGTTCATCTGGCGGTGCTGGCTTGTCATGTGCCATGTAACATGAGGCTAAAAGAAAGCTCCTAGCTTCAGGCAACTCGACCTTAGCAACTGTTAGGTCCGCTGAGCTGAACTGTGTGCAGAGAAAAATGTTGATATGTTTTTTGGCTATTATGCATGTTCTTGGCAGTAGATTATTAATAGCGGAGATAGTCCAAGTTTGGGAATTCAAAACCGAGAAAAAACAAAAATTTTGGCAACGCTGTTACGAATGAGGGGATTTGAGATTTCGTTAGGCTGGTTGTGTGTGTGTGTGTGAGTTTGATTCTTTATTTATGTGTATGTTTGTATACTTGTGTGCACAGCTTTTGTTGTTATTGTAGAGAAACGTTGTGCTTACAGCGGATGTATCTATACATGGATGTTTGTATGTGTGTATGACAGTGTGTGTGTGTGTGTGTGTGAGTATGTGTGTGTGTGTGTATTTACATGTTTGTTTTATGGTGTCCGATACTTTTGTTGAACTGGCAGATAATCATTATTATATCCAGTAGGAAATGTTGATGGTGAAAATATGCTGACTAGCTTTTCACTTTCACTTGTCACCAGTACTACCAGTCATTGAAAATCTACTAGTAACACTAAAACAATTGATTAGGTAGTGACTACGTAGTTCTTATGCGGTCATGAGACATACCAACCAGACAGTTAGTTACTAGTACATTTCTATAATTTACGTACATACAAATGTATGTATATTGACAAGTTATTGACAACTCCACTACAAATACACCATATCTGTTTTCTCCTTCTTTTATACTGACGGATAGAAGAAAACTTATTATACCAAATTGTTACTAGAATTTTAGTGTTGACACAAAGACACTAGCTCCCAGTCTGACTGTAGGGTAGTGACAAGGGATCTTTGTATTTGTGTGTTATTGGATAGACTTTGGTTTGCTCTTTTGAGTTGTCGTTGCTATGCGTATGTAGGGTTATTGTATGTATGCATTTATGTTTGCGATCTCTGGGGAAATAATCTAATAGCTGCAGAGAGTGGCAACCCTGTTGGAAGTGGACAGGGAATGTATTTGGTAATGTATGTATATGTTGTTGGATTCATGTATGTGATCGTATCTATTTTTGCTTTGAAGAATATCATTGCTTGTGTGAATTACATCAACACTTTTTCACGCATATTTACAAATTAATTTATATATGTTTTCAAGGCTATTGACGTTGCTATTCTTATGGAAATAGAAAATATTGTGTTGACATAGGTTTTATATCTACAAGTGAATTTCATATATTAAATGTTTTGAGTCCAATCAGGTTGATAAGAAGAGCTTTTGAAAAGGGATAATGATATTTTTATTTCAGTATATTTTACTTTAATGTAAGAATTATAAGAAATAGGTTTTGGAGAAATACAGCAAAAACTTATAGAAGCTTTCACATGGCCCGATTTTTCTCGTACCTTTATATTGCAACCTGATGCTAGCGATTTTGTTCTGGATGTTGCTGTGTATATGAATTTCATCATATATCGTAATACCAACAGAGAATTGGGGCAAATGTGTATGTGCGCGTGTATGTATATATATATATATATATATATATATATATGTGTGTGTGTGTGTGTGTGTGTGTATATGAATTTCATCATATGTCGTAATAAATTAGATTCGATGACTACTACGCGATTCTCATAAGTAGAAGAAATAATGTAGATTGTCATCAGTCTGCTCTGATAACTCAACAAGTGACAACCTATTTACCCAATCAAAATTTTTAAAGTGATTGAAATCCAAACACTATCAAAGTGCTAAAACTAACAACTGTTTGTTAAACAAGTTTATATGGTATAAAAAATAATTAAATAAATTGTTTATAACTAAAATAAATTGCTTATAAATAAAATAATTAAATAAATTGTTTATAAATAAAATAATTAAATTAATTAATAGACAAATAAATAATTAAATAAAATGAATACTACAAGTTGTACCATCTGCAATAAAGTCTTTATGACTCAAACAAAACTAAATCAGCATATGGAAACGCACTCATATGCTATCCAATCGAAGGCTATGCTTGGAACTAGTAAGCTAGGTCTTCAAAACAAATATTGTGAGGATTGTGATGAAATGATCCCATTAATTGGTTATATGGCTCATGTCAGAACCACAAAACATAAAAACAGTTGTCAGCAAGAACGGATTGGAGATTTTCTCACTAAAAGAGCAAGTAACTTCAATGGGAGGATCGAGACATATATCCTCCTCAACAAAAATGTGGGTGTCTTGCTTCCGGAGGAGTTTCTGAAATCTACCAAGAGCTCCATAGTACAACAACTCAATAAACGTAGTAGGATACATACTACATTTAAATTTAATATGGAGCTCACATGTGATTATATGAAGATGGTGAATGATGAGATGAATGTTTCCCAACTTGTACATATTTCGAAAATGATGTTGGTGACTTTGTCTGATGACATAGAGGATATGTACAAGAAACAAGCCGAGGAGCTAAGAGCCAAAATGGAAGAATTTCAAGAGAGGGATAGCGGATGGACATTGATTTCAATAAATTCCCTTGAAGTTAATATAAACAAGGCGTCCATAATAAGAGGATCGAGCTTTATCCCTCTTCCAAAAAATATTGCAATGAAACGTGCATTCATAAATATCGAGAACAATGATATTTATTGCTTTAAATGGTGTCTCATTGCGGCTTTGTACACAAATAGCGGTCTGAATCCTAAACAACGGAAAAACTTTAAAAATTACAATATTACAAATATTTCTGATGAGAATATGAATACAGGGGAAATGGTATTAAATTTTAAAGACTTAGAGTTTCCACTCCCATTGAAGCAGATAAAACAATTCGAGAATCAAAATGATGTGAGCATAAACGTATTTGGTCATAATGGAACATCACTTATAGGACCATACTATGTAACGAAAGGAGAAACACACATTCATATTAATCTCTTATTGCTCCAGTCCAATGAAAACTACCACTATGTACTCATCAAGGATATATCAAAGTAAGTTTCGTTTGTGCATTTATGAAAAATCTGCTTTCATCTCTATTTAAAAAGTTACTTCCTATTGTTATATTTATTTATATCATATTGGTATTTTCTATATGTATTTTCTTCAGACTCCTTCGTTCCAGCATAACATCGCATAATCATAAGATCATGATAGGCAACCTGCCTATATCATACACATGATGATTATGTGTATAATCATCATAAAAATGTTTGTGTGAAAAAAGTCATCAGAATGCCAGAAGGTGAATCTATTATCAAGTTTAAGAACTACTACAAACAATTAGATGTACCATTCGTAATCTACGCGGACTTTGAGTCTATTTTAGAAAAAGTTGATAATGCTGTAAGTAAAAGTACCACAAATGTACAGAAACTTCATGCTTGTGCATTCGGTTATTTTATTAATTGTAGTTTCAAGAGAGAAAATAATTTATATAGACATTATTTTGGTGAAGATTCGGCGAATATATTTATCAAAAAAATTGTTGAAGATTGTACAAATATTTATTTAAATTATTTACTTAAAGTTAAGAAAATGGTTATAACCCCAATAGAAATAGCTCAATATAATAATGCAAAAAATTGTCATATATGTAAGAAAATATTAAATAACGATAAAGTTAGAGATCATTGTCATCTTACGGGCAATTATCGTGGGGCAGCTCATAGCGAATGTAATTTGAATTATAAAACACCTCAGTTTATACCGGTTATATTGCATAATCTTTCCGCATATGATATACACCTATTTTTCAAAGAACTTTCTTCTATAAAATATTCTACAATAAAAGTGATTCCCCAGAACACAGAGAGTTATATTTCTCTTTCAACTTTCATCAGATTAGATGAAAAATATGGATTCGAAATAAGATTTATAGACTCGTTTAGATTTATGGCTTCGAGTTTAGATACGTTAGCGAAAAATCTTGATAGCAATGATTTTAATACTATTCGGTCATGTTTCGTTGATGAAGCTCATTTCAACCTGAGTAGAAGAAAGGGTGTATTTCCGTACTCTTACATGGATTCCATGACTAAGTTTAAGGAAATTAAACTCCCTAGTAGAGAAGAGTTCTTCAATATTCTAATGAATGAAGAATGTGATGTAGTCGAGTATGAACATGCTCAAAAAATATGGAGAGAGTTTAACTGTAAAACCCTCCTTGACTATACTGAACTCTACTTAAAGACAGATGTTCTTCTTCTAACCGACGTGTTTGAAAATTTTAGAAAAATTTGTAGAGATATATACGATTTGGACCCCTGCCACTATTATACAGCACCAGGCTTATCTTGGGATGCAATGTTGAAAACCACAGAAGTTTCACTGGAACAGTTCACTGATTCCGAAATGTAACGTAATTAGAGGTGGACTAGTTCAATGCTCGCAAAGATATTCGAAGGCGAATAACAAATATTTGGAAAATTTTGATGCATCAAAACCATCAGAATTTCTTGTATACTTAGACGCTAACAACTTGTATGGTTGGGCGATGTCGGAATATCTTCCTTGCGGTGAATTTGAGTGGGTATGTGACACTGATTTTGATGTTAAAAAAATTTCTGATACTGCAGAGTATGGGTACATTTTGGAAGTGGATATAGATTATCCCGATTCAGTGCATGATCTACATAATGATTTGCCATTTTGTCCCCAAAATAATGCCCTGGGGGGATCCAAAATCAAAAAATTAGTTGCAGACTTACTCTCAAAAACAAATTACACCATACACTATAAAATTTTAAAACAAGCCATTTCAAATGGCCTCATCTTAAAACAAATCCATAGAATACTCAGATTTAAGCAATCCCCTTGGCTTAAAAAATATATTGACTTGAACACATTTCATAGGACAAATGCTAAAAATAATTTTGAAAAAGATTTCTTCAAACTTTTAAACAATGCTGTTTACGGGAAGACAATGGAAAACATTGAAAAACGTAGGGACATTAGAATTACGTCATCTTGGGAAACGACAAACAGGAATCATTTAGGTCTCAGAGCATTAATTGCGAAACCAAATTTTAAGCAGTTGACAAAATTTTCTGATGATATGTATGCGGTAGAGTTAGAAAAAATGGAACCATTATATGATAAACCCATATATGTTGGTTTCACAGTACTGGAGTTATCGAAGTGGAGAATGTATGACTTCCATTATGGCTTCATGAAGCCTAAGTTTGGAGAGAACATTTCTCTCAACTATATGGATACTGACTCATTTATTTATTCAATTAAAACTGATGATTTTTACGATGACATCCGTAATGATATTAGTTTGAATTTTGATACGTCAGAATATCCTATAGATAATCAATTTCGTTTGCCGCTACTCAATAAGAAGGTTTTGGGAATGATGAAAGATGAAAACAATGGGGATATAATGACAGAGTTTGTTGGGTTAAGAGCAAAAATGTATTCTCTATCGACTTTTCGCTCGGAATCTGTTAAAAAATCAAAAGGGGTCAAAAAGTCTGTTACTAAAAAGTTGTCCATTAACGATTACAAAAGTTGCTTATTCGAATCCAAAATTATCTCGGATGAAATGTTTTTGTTTAGATCTAAAACACATCAACTATATACCCAAAAACTACATAAAATAGCACTTAGCTTTTTTGATGATAAAAGAAATATAATGAAAGATAAAATAAAAACGCGCGCTTGGGGACATTACATAGACCGAAACAATAAAACAATGGATGTAGAATAGAATGATTCCTACTAAATTGCATGTAAGATGACAACGAGAATTTAATTGTGTACTTATTGTATTTATTTATTAATGTATTTATTTAATTATTTATTAATTAATTTATTATTTACTTATTTGTTTATTAATTTAATTTTGTACTAATTGTATTTATTTATTAATGTATTTATTTAATTATTTATTAATTTATTTATTATTTACTTATTTGTTTATGAATATATCTTATTAATTTTAGTATTTTATTCACCCAAAAGCATGTTAAAATTGAATGTTTTAAAACTTTTATCCTTTTATCTATACATAAATTATTTGTAAATAAAAATAAAATATTAGATTAATGTTTTTTTTTCTTTTTATATCTGTATATTTTTATTTATACATAGAGTTGAATTTGTATTAGTACTAAGATTTTTAAGAAAAACTGTTAAATAAAATATTGAAAAAATAATAAAATATGTAAATGGTTTTTATTTCAGCTTAAATTTACTAAATAGAAATTTTAACTACAATTGTCTATATTTTTATATTTTTTTTTTGTTTATTTGCAATTTCAGCCACAATTTAACAATTTCAGCCACAATTTAACAATTTCAGCCACAATTTAACAATTTTAATTGGCCCCGAATCCCCAGTTCCCTACTACTATCTCAAGTTTGAAAACATATATTTATACTCAAGTTATCTATATCAAGCCAAATATGAACACCTGAAGAAATTAATTTCATCAATTAAAGGTACAATGATTCAATTATAATATTTAACGCTGTTGCGCATGAGAAGCAATACGTGTATATTTTTGTATTGCGCGACATAAGAATGCTGACTCATTCTGCATGTGCAAAACTTATAGCACAATTCCTAATACACGCATGCATGCATACATACACACATACATACAGGCAAAGTTAAAAATGCAAATAAACATGAAGCAAAATTATAACAAGGTCAACTCAAAATTATTTTAAATATGGATGCAGTCAATTTTAAAATCTGGTGGTTTACACCAGGTTTAAAAAAAGTTTTTAAGCTAAAATTCTATTAGGAATAAAATTTTAGTGAATTTTGCTTAAACAACATTGGAAATGTTGTTTAAAATTTTTATGAATTCGGCTGTAAGCATTTAATAAGAGCCAATGCAAATGTTATTATAATGTTTAAGTAAGATGAAGAAAATATTAAGCACGTCTATAGGGATCATGTAGTCAGTAATATGAATTTTAAAAAAGTTTAAGAAATTTGTAAAGTGTTGGAAGGATAAATATGGAATTTTGAATATAAGATAATGAATTCAATGAGGTCGCTACAGAAAGCAATTTGACTATTTCATAACTATATAAACTACTGTTCATAAAAATATACTTTAGTTATTAATCTAACTTTAAACTTGATACATCTATTTGCTATAACCTCATCTGAATCAGATAAGCTGATCTGAAAACCAGGTCCTAATAAGCTGATCTGAAAACCAGACCAGGTCCTGATAAGCTGATCTGAAAACCAGACCGGGTCCTGATAAGCTGATCTGAAAACCAGATCAGGTCCTGATAAGCTGATCTGAAAACCAGACCAGGTCCAGATAAGATGATCTGAAAAACAGACCAGGTCCTGATAAGCTGATCTGAAAACCAGACCAGGTCCTAATAAACTGATCTGAAAACCAGACCAGCTACCTGATCTGATAGCTGAAACCTGATCTAATAGCTGATACCTCTTATTTGCTAAACAAGGATGAGAAAATTTTAAAACAGTTGGTGTCGATAAGAAAGTATCTAATGAAATTTAATGGAATTTCATAATATTGTGAAATTCAATTCCTCTTGTATAGAACCTTTTAAAGATAACAAAACTGTGCATGTTTAAGCGATATGAAAACAAACAACAAAAATTTGCAAATAAACAAAGAGAAAAATTTTTTGATCTAGTGAAGTAAAACCAATAGATAAGCAAAATATAAAAATGTAGACATTTGTAGTTAAAATTTCTATTTAGTAAATTTAAGCTGGGGGTGGCGTTGGCTGAAGTAGTTAGCACGTTGACTACAAAAGCTAAGGTCCTGGGTTCGAGCCCGGTCTCCGACAGTCATTAAAAAAAAATAATAACACCACGCATTTTTCTGATGTGCATTAGTGTCCTTTGTATCAGTTGTTGTGGGAAAAGTTGTAGTGATGCAGGCATAAGGCACTGGTCACTAAAAACTACACCGGCATCATCAGATACTAATCCTAATGTAACATCAGAGCGCCCTCCTTCGTTGTGTAGCAGAATCATTGGCGAAGTAAAATAACTAATAAAATGGCTACTAAACACAGCTTCAAAATTTAATACGCCTCATTTAACACCAGAAGGCGCTGCAACACTGCATTATCAAAAAAGCGTGCAAAAAGCAGAGTTGTAACAGAATGAAGCTTTCCTCCATCTTCCTTCACCATTTGTCTTCTCTATCACTATCCCTTCCCTATCACCCTCTCTCACTATCTTCTCTTCAACTAACAGGTAACACAAAGGGATCATTGTATTGTACCCAAGTGAGCTGGACTCTAAAATTTCACCTTTCCTTACCAGCAGCCTGCTAACCTAACCTAACCTAATTTAAGCTGAAATAAAAACCATTTACATATTTTATTATTTTTTCAATATTTTATTTAACAGTTTTTCTTAAAAATCTTAGTACTAATACAAATTCAACTGTATACATAGAGTAAAAATATACAGATATAAAAAGAAAAAAAAACATTAATCTAATATTTTATTTTTATTTACAAATAATTTAGGTATAGATAAAAGGATAAAAGTTTTAAAACATTCAATTTTAACATGCTTTTGGGTGAATAAAATACTAAAATTAATAAGATATATTCATAGACAAATAAGTAAATAATAAATAAATTAATAAATAATTAAATAAATACATTAATAAATAAATACAATTAGTACAAAATTAAATTAATAAATAAATTAATAAACAAATAAGTAAATAATAAATTAATTAATAAATAATTAAATAAATACATTAATAAATAAATACAATAAGTACACAATTAAATTCTCGTTGTCATCTTACATGCAATTTAGTAGGAATCATTCTATTCTACATCCATTGTTTTATTGTTTCGGTCTATGTAATGTCCCCAAGCGCGCGTTTTTATTTTATCTTTCATTATATTTCTTTTATCATCAGAAAAGTTAAGTGCTATTTTATGTAGTTTTTGGGTATATAGTT